>VWZP01006719.1:228389-338777 GCA_013396995.1 Dicaeum eximium
CACCAGTTATATTACAGGGATGTCTACTACGAATTCTTACATGTCAGGGGAGGGCTATCAAAGTCTCCAGTCAATGATGAAAACAGAAGGACCAACATACGGAGCTTTGCCACCGGCCTACGGACCACCAGCTCATCTACCATATCATCCTCATGTCTACCCTCCCAACCCTCCACCACCAGTTCCACCTCCACCCCCTGCTTCTTTCCCCCCACCCAATATTCCACCTCCAACTCCTGGATATCCTCCTCCGCCTACATACAACCCTAATTTCCCACCTCCAAGACTGCCTCCAACTCATGCAGTACCACCTCATCCACCTCCAGGGCTGGGAATGCCACCAGCTAGTTACCCCCCTCCTACTGTTCCCCCAGGTGGACAGCCACCTGTACCACCTCCAATTCCACCACCTGGTATGCCACCTGTAGCAGGACTTGGACGTGCTACATGGATGAGATAGCATGAGGTAATTTGCACGATATACCTTTATGTTGATTAGGCAGGAGTAGATAGCCAAAACCTACGTTGTAAAGATGAAGAGGAGGGTAATCTGTATAATTTAGGTGAAGAAATGAGATTAAATGAAAATTTAGCTGATCTGTTTGCAGTATGGTTTATGGTGAGTTATATAGGCTTCTAGATTTTAATCAGCTTTGCAGTATCTATTCTAACTTTATACATTTGACTTAAGTTTAAATTGTCTTGACTTATTCCAGCACTGGATTACTTTGTACTAGCAAAACCAGCCATATTGGCTCAATTATATCAGTAAGAAGAAAATTTCCTTCTAGAAATCAGTGCCTATTTTTAAGTATCAAAATAGCCAGATACTATGATATTTGATCTATAATAAGAAACTTCATTTTTAATAGTAAGTAAAACAACACGATGTCAAGCATAAAAGCTGCTTTATTTAAGAGAGATTCTGAATGCTAGCTGACTGGAATAATTTTGAGGTGTTTGCCTTGCTGGTAGTTTTGGTTTGGAATGTACTGGTATCTTAAAATATTGTATGTTTACACCTATTTGCAAATTCCTGTACATAATATATATATTTTCTAAGTGTGAAAGTCTGAATGTAACAGCCTACTGTGATGTACATCATAGTTATAAATGGGACTACTTTGTTCACTCTACCCAAATAAAATTGGTTCTGAATTTAGTGGATTTCCAGGTTTTTCATATTAGTTCAGAGGTCATAACCATGGTTACTCCAAGATACTTACTCCAAGGTATTTCAGCAGTGGTCTCTCTCCCAAATCTTACACATTAGTTTATTTAAAAAGAATGTATTTTATTTTATTCAGCTAGAAGTATACACTATCACAATCAATCTCTTACTTCATTTTTACTAAAATATTTCAAATCAATGTTTTACACACATTATCAAAAAAAACTGTACTATTACTTTCCTTCCCCAAAAAAGCCAGAGTGGTTCAATAATAGGTAAAAACGCGTGCTAAAGTCTAAAGAATTTTGCTATATACACAACAGCAGGTGCTAACTTTTCCAGTTCTTTGTAAATCATATACAGAAAATATAGCGGGGCTGTAAGATCACAGGTTTAACAGAAATCAAACTTTAGACTGATTTCTAAAGCAGCACAAATAGACTTTCCCCACATTATGAAAAATATACAATTTTATCACTTTACAGTCATGCACTTTGAAAAAGATCAGTAGTACTCTTCCCCCCCCCAGTTTCTAGAAAGATAAAAGGTCACTTTAACACTGATTTCATTTAATATCTAATATTTGGATAAAAATGTGCCATTCTCAAACAAGGTTGTGCTCAGCAGTCTTATCAAGGTGCGAAGAGCCAACTGAAGCTGGTTAAACTGCAGCATTTCAGGAACTGTTAGGGAAATGCTGCTTACTCCAGTCACTCCAACAAAAGTCAAGGATGTGATTTTACTTTCCTTAAGCAAGCAAAGTCCATTTGTAAACAGTGGATGCTTTCTTTGCCAGAGGATTTTAGAACCCAGGGCTTCAATCTTGAGGAAATTATCTTGGGCTGTTGCCCCAAATATATGGATTTAATGGCCACTATTTTAAGGGATGCTCCCTTCCAACTTCATGTACAAAGCTCCTCAGGTAGTTTTCACTGAATACTGAGCGCATAGGTAAGTGAACTTAAATATGTATATAAAATATCGATTTTGACAGCTGAAAATTCAGCACCCAAGTCATCCTGTAAAGTCATTGAGCATCATTTTACCCCAGGAAGACATTTCATAGCTCAAACAGAGCTTAGTATGAAGATTGGCAAGCCTAAAAACCCCTAAACACCCCAAGGTACAGCACTGTCATGTTGTTCTGCAAAATAAGTGATATACATCTTACATTGAAGGTGATAAATAAAATCTTAAAAAGGGCAGTACCCTTCAAGTATGAAGTTTGTTCAGCTGAACTGTTGGCTACCCTATAAAGTCTGTCTTCAGGATTTGCAGGGCCAATTAACCTCAATTGCAGCACTGTTTCCCTTGTAGGTGAGATCTGCAGGTGGAACAAAACACGCTTTGCTTGAAGTCCTTCAATAGATTTTGAGAGAGATTTGAGAGCAGGGAATATTTGAGTGGGAATTACATAGTGGTGAGACTAGTAATCTGATGAGTATAGCTCTTGCGTTTTTGAGAGGACCTGCTAATAGCAAGCATGTCGAAAACACAGTTAACTCTCTCCAAGTGCTGGCAACATTTCTGTTGCTTTAGTTAAAATTCACTGACATAAATCAACCTTGTTCCAAATATATTTCAACTGTCTGCTTAATCCAGCAAGCAGATGCCACCAAAATTAAAATGGGCTTTCAAGCAGATAGATTAAAGTAACTGTCAGTTTGACCTTAGATGTTAAGGAATAATGATGCTCTGCTTTACATCACCTTTTCTGTTACAGAAATCTCAATGTGTAAATTGTACAGGAGGAAGACAAGTAATCACCAATGGTGACTAGAAACTGGAGGTCAAAATAAAAAGCAAAGAGGAGGAAATCCAGAATCTAGCTCTAAAGATGTTTAAAGGAGACAGACTCTAGAATGCATTTTCCAGACTCCATGGGATGTAAATACTGTTAGACTGAGAGCTATCCAGCTCAGTGTTCACAGACTGAGCAGTAGTAGAAAATAATCTACTGGTGGGTGTGTGAGTGAGAGTATGCACTTGTGTTTTGGGGGTGGTTCTTGGTTGGTTATTTTTAAATAACCTACTCAACTGTTACATTTCTATTTCTGCAATGAATAATGAAGTGGTGCTTACTCTTACTGGTTATTTTGTATTTTGGTTGTATTCCTTCTCTATGTTTTTTACTGGTTACAGGTTTCGGCTCTGACACTGCAAATTCTTCAGCCAGGCATTTATAGTTTATTGTACACCACGGGACCAATTACCTTTCATAACTTGCCACATGGGTTCCTTGCTATTGTATTGGTGCTCCATGTAATACAATACCACAAGTCAAGAACTCAACTGGTAGAACAAATTAATTTAGAGGAAGAACCTGTCCAGCTAATACAGCTGTCTGTAGCTGTGACTGATTCTTGTAGAGAACAAAAAGAAAGTAATGGTGTTTGAGGTCATTACATCCTCCAACTAATCACTAAAATCGATGCAACTTTTGAAGAGGAGGCTTTGATCTTTTCCCATGCCTGTCTTTAAAATTATTTTACACCAATGAGTTCTAATAACGAAGCCCCACTTCCTTGGACTATTGGGAAAGAACATCTAATGAAATACAGGGACAGCTGCTGTGACAACTTGGAAAAGGAGGGAGTCAAATTCTTACAACTACACAGGCAGCTACTCCACAATAGCAAAATGTAAGTCCCATTATTTTATATACAACCACTTGAAGAAGGAAAAACCCACTTGTTTTGGTTCATTAACAAAAATAAAGCTTGAATGGCAGGAAGTAGTCTCACCTGACAGCCTGTGTTTATGGAGTTTTCATTCAGCTCTGCAAGGTTGTTTTTTGGTTACCTTACACAAGAACCAGTATAGGTGAAGGGATCCAGAAAGAACATTAAAAAAACCCACCCAGATCTTCCTTATGTGAGGGATGAGCTGCTTTTGAAGATCCTGTGAAAGCCATAAGCACTGTCAGGATAGCAGTTTCTGCTGAATTACTTCATAGTGAAAGCTTTACAAGAAAAGTGTTGCCATTTTGTAGGGAATACTCTTGTGTGGCTAAGTGACTTCATTCACATTATGACTGCAGAAATCTTGTGCCATTTGATCATGAAAAATTGTTCATTAACGCCTGATATGGAGTCTTAAGCCTTTATGTATGCTTGTGTGATGAGTACCACCATACAATGTAGGGCAGTACAAGTGTTTTTAGTTTGCCACTCAGTATTTTACACAGAGCCTTGTGAAAACAGTTGCATGTCATTCTTCAAAATAAGGACCTCCAAAAAAAGTGTTAGCAGCTCATGAACTTGGCAGGCAGTAAGCCAATGTATTTGAATTGCATTTTCCTTGGCTGCCTGGAGCCACTAACCTGGCTATGAATCACTGACAAGCGGGTGGACAGGAGCAATACAAATGGTGACTTCTCCACATGTTAAGGGTTCTTCTTGTTCCTCTTGGAAATTCTCTTGAGTTAGTTAATTCTACAAACAGACCATTACAACAAAGCAGGTTTGAACTACAATAAAAATTATGCAAGTCTGGCATTATTGGATGGTTACCCAGTGAACAGTAGCTCCAGAGCACCACAGCCTGGAAATCAGGCCTTTAGCTGCCATATTTACACTATTGTTACAAAAAAAAGCTGGGAAAAAAAAAAAAAAAGAAGAAAAAAGGAAACCCTGAAAACACTCAGCCCCAACTCTCAAAGAACAGGCAGCCAGAAACACTGAGCTCTGCCTCATTAGTCTTCACAGAATCCATCACTTCCAGTTGCCAGGACAGTGTTCCTACAAGGGACCCTTGAACTGGTTTCCTGACAGATGTTGCCTGATAGAGGGTTTGGAGCTCGCAGCATCACCCAGCTTTCGCCAGACAACCTGCAAGAAAAAATAAAGGGTTTGGGGAGAGAAAGACAGGAATTAAGAAAAAAAGTCCAAACAACAAAGCCAGTGAGGAATAGCAATATTTTTTTAATTGCAGTCTGAAAGCCAAAACCAGCCCTTTCCTAGAGCTGGGCTGCAGTTCTCAGCAGGGACACTGGATGGCATCTTTTCACCAGTTTCCAATGAAAAAAAACCATTGATGCATTTTTCTAATTAGTCCCTCTTGAAATTAGAACCGTTTTTGCCTGGGGTAATAGTATAAAACAAATACACTAGATTCAGAACATAAGTTCAATGGTAGGTCAACCCTGCCATGCTTACAGAAAAGATGCTACCATGAACAGAAAAGATAATGAGAAAGATAACGATTAAAATTATATATACATGACTTTCTAAAAACATACATTTTATCACTCTAGGGCCACTATTTAAATAAAAAATAAACTGCAAAAAACTTTATAGCTGCCTTGAATCTACATTAAATTAATATTTAAAGAGAAAATAGCTGATGATAGACAAATAGAGATGAGTCAGTTTGGGAGGATGAAGTTACAGTATTTTACCTTTCCCCCAGCATAGCTACAAGGGACTGGGAAATTAAGCAGACAAATATCCCAAAAAGCAGGCCTTAATTTACTCTGGTCTTTGCTTTGCTTATAGGGATCCAGCAACCAAAGTGAAGTGCCTCAGCCCTTGCCAAGGATGCTCACAGTGATTTAGCTCTGCAGGCTGCACTTGTGTTCACACCCTCTTTTTAGGGTTAAGGTGAGTTTCAGAATTTAAACACAGCATTAGCCCCTCTCAACTGCTGGAAGGCACTATATGATGCCACTTGGGCCGACCTCTTATGTGGACTTCAGAAAAAGAAAGTATGTAGAAGTTCTCCTCCCTGCTCTGGGCAATTGAACAGCTCATCCCCAACTGCAGGTGACAGGCAGCTCAGGCTGTGTTCCAGCAGAAATCTCAAACTTTTTGTTCAAAGCCAGAGCATGGCCAAGGTGCTTTGAGGCTGGAGGCAATGCCATGACAGCAGACACCTCAGAGCAGAGGCTGGATACGAGCACTCACCGTACAGGATGTGGCCAGCTCCATTAACAGTGTGGTTGCCCAGAACATCAGCAGTGTTAATACCCCACATATCATGCTGCTGTTCAGTGACTCCAGACAGGATTCTCCCTCTGACATTACCATGTGGTTTAGGCTCAAACCCATTCAGGCTGTAAAGTTTTAAACAAGGCAAGCAATTGCTGCTTAACCCAGCCCGAGTCCTTAAGGGCACAGGTGGAGACAATTGCTAACAGGACTCTCCTAGTCAGGGAGAGCCCCTTGCACATCTCTGGTCAGCTAGACTAGCTACTCCACAGCCAGGAAGGCAGCAAAGTGGGATCTACTGAGCAAAGGCTGCTCTGTACAGTGAACAAGGCACTCAGATCACCCAAAACAGTGGTCAGCAGAGCCTCTACTCTTCCCTTGTGCCTATGGAACTCACAAGGCTTACATGCAGCAGATCCCTGTTCCTCCATACTTTTAACAAAAGACCACAAAAGGAACCCCAAGAGGTGCTGGGAGGAGCTCTTACATTGCACATTTCACGAACTATTGCCTTCTCCTTTTCACTTAGGTCTTCTTCATAGTTGTCTTGCATTTGCCTGTCCAAATTTTCATGGACCTCAAGGACCTACAAAAAAACAGTATTACAAAATCATTATGATCCTCAAATAATTATTTGTGTCCCTAAGAACATCATTAACAAGTATTTAAATTGGCAGGATTCACAAAGCCTCAAGGCAAGCAAATACAAGCTGGGCACCTCCATCCTCCCTGTTCCCCCAGCCATGTCCTGCCTCTGTCCCACCACCTTCATGGTGTGGCTGCTGCCACTCCTGGGGACCATTGGGAGCAGGTTGCTTGTGCCCACAAGTGCATCTCTCCCAGGAAGGCTGCTCGTAGTCCCACCTTCCAGGCAGCACCCCAACAAGCATGATGTTATCCCTCAGCATGTGCTGCCCACATCCCAAACCTCTAGAGCAGCTCAAGTGGGAGCCAGCCCTGGCCTGCCACATCCCACTGTCCTGGCCACCCCCACAGAGCTCCTTTGGGAAGAAAGTGCCCAGCTGTGGCCAGCTGGTCCCTTGACCACAGAAAACTGCCTGGGGCTAAGGACAGCCTTCCTTTCCAACTGGGAACACTGACCCGAAGGATACCCCGCTGTCGCGCCCGCAGGCATTCCAACAGTTCCTCCAGACAGGCACATCGCACAAGGCAGGCATGGCACAGCACAGGAGCCTCCAGGTGCTACTGTTGCTTCTGTGCTCATTTAAACTCCTCACCCAGGGCTTCACCACTGACGAGCCAGGTGGTCAGCTCAGTGTGCAGGGTCAGAGATCCTGCAACCACCCAACGTCATCAAACAGCACCAATTCACCACACACATACAAAGGTGTACAACAGGTGTAGTTGTATGAATAAATATTCCTATACATTCCAGGGAGGTCCAGAGCCAGATGCTGTGCTAGGATGGGTTTCACCTCTGATGAGGTATATACAGCACCAGCTGCTCCACAAAATGGGATACCAGGGAAGACTATCCCCAAGTCTGCTTCAGCACAGCAATCCTGCTGTGAAATGAGTTACAAAGAAAAATAGGTCATTCTCCTAGGGCCTGTAGTCTACTTGGGACCAGTCTTTGCACAGACAGGAGTTATCCACATCCATTCTAAGAGAGGAAGGGCAAGAGGGATGCAAAAAGCATGCACATGCTGACAAAGAGAGCATCTATTTTCTGCTAAGAGGAGGGAATTAATTATTGATCCAGCTGGACTCGCACATTGAACTTGCGTGTCTGGAGCCCGTGTGCTTCCGACGCTGGCTGCACAGCCAGCAGCCTGCAGGATCACATCCTGGCACAGAGCACCAGGGCTGCCGAGCTGGCAGCTAAACACTGTCTGTGTCCACAGGGCAACTGTCAAGGAAACCATGGGGTGGATTAGTTAAAGATCACATCAGCCCCAGCCTCTGCTTTCAACAGCCATCCATCTTGCAGGCACAAGAGTCTCAGTGGACTAAAATAAACTGGTTTTCTACAACTTGTGCTTAAATTAAATCCACATTCCTTCATCCAGGAGGTGTGAAAAGGTGGCACAGCATATTATTTCTTTCAGTGGAAATGTCTTTTAATAGTGTTAACCAGGCAGAGCTGGAGCTGAAAGAGGATCAGATGGAAGTTATGTTTGTATTTAATTTCTAAATCTCATTTACTCTGGAAATCATCCTGCTTCCCAGGCTCAATCCATGTCTGGCTAGGCACTTTATAATGATGTGTTAGCATCTTGGGTATGGGAAAATGGGATTCATAGTGATAAAATACAACAGCCTATCCAGGAAAGGCATGTTGGAAGAAAATACACTCTGAAGAGTGAAATAACCTCCTGAAGAAAGACAGGAAGGCCTTTTCTTAGTGCTGACCCAGCCCCAGCTATTCTCAGATCCTGCCAGATGCCTCCTCAGCTGTTCAGAAGGACCAGGTTAATGTTCCTCCAGTTACACCTCTGGGGAATATGGACATGCCTTCACATCAGCTATCTATGGATCAGCTACTGTTCAAGGACTGTGAATTCAGTGTGGGTCTAAGAGACAGGGGTATGTCCTTGTGTCATTTCTGCCACCTCTCAACCCAGGAGCCTAAAGAAAACAGACAAATGTACCCCAGACTCATGCCATCCCCTCCTTTTTGCTTTTCATCAAGCTGCACTGACAGCACCTGGTCCTTTGTTGACACAGCAGCCCTTTGTGATCTCCCTGGGTAAAATGCCAGCCAGTGAGAGCAGCCTGCTCCACCCAGACATGGGGCTATTCCACATGCAGGAGGATGGGGCAGGACTGGGAAATGCTGCTCTTCTGCATAAGGATGCTACTTCCCAAAAACAACTTTTACCTTGCTCTTGCTGGGCATGCTGGTTTGTCTGGCATTTTCCCTACTGCTACATAAACTGGGGAACCTCTCAAGTGTTCTTTGAGACTGCACTGATGTCTGTGAGCAAGGCAGTGTCACCTCAAAGTCACCTGATGCCACATCCCTTCTGACTTGCTGTAGTGACCCCATATGGCCAAATATATTTTAAAAACAAACATTCAATCAAAAAAATGCCCCTAAAGAGTCTTAATGACAGTAGTAAAGCTTTGGAAGGGAACCTGAAAACCTGAGGTATTCATTTCTGCAACACAAAGCATGCTGGGAGTGAGGGATACTTTCCAAATTGTGCAAACCTCACTAATTTAGTTGCTTCATAAGTCAGCTGGACACAGCATTAGGAAACATCTTCCTTCAGCAAAGGAACAGTCCATATGCCCTGCTAGGATTTTTCCCTAGTTTTGGAAGGCCAAATCCTGTCTTATCCACAATTAATGGGAGTGATGATCACCTGCTCGATAGCTGTGTGTGTATGGAAGAGGTCCAGGCTGCTGCTGTGGGGGCAGCTGGGTTATAGCCTAAATGTCATTCTTTTACATTTGTCTCCTCATCACCTCCCCACGTCTTTAGCGGGTTTGCTCAGTTCCTAAGAAAAGTGCTTTGATGTTCAGTGAGATACTGAGCTGTAGCATATGTACCTTTTATTCTTGTTAGCAAAAACAGCTGTTAGGAGTGCCAACCTGTCATCTTGCTCCTTATTTAGTAGGTGCAAACAAACAAAACTATTTCAGAAGGAAAAATAAAGAAAATCCTAAACATGCTCAAGGAAGAACTTGCACTAAATTGCAGGCAGTACTTCAGCAACATAGATAGAATTTAGCTGGCAGAAAATCCCAAGGAAAAGGCCTAAGGGATATTACCTATGTGGGTGCAGTCCAGAAGCCCATGTGGAGTGGATACTCCATCAGTGACTTTTGCCTGGGCACAGAGCCACATCCTTGCAGCCTCATCACTTGTGGACAGGCTTGCATGCAAGCATTCCACAAGACAAGTGGAGCCAACTGCACAGAATCATGGAATCATAGATTGGTTTGGCATGGATGCCATTCATTAGAGCAGGATGCTCAGAGCCCCATCCAGCCTGGCCTTGAACACTTCCAGGACAGGGCATCCACAGCTTCTCTGGGCAACCTGTTCCAGTGCCTCACCACTCTCACAATAAAGAATTCCTTCCCAACATCCAATCTAAACCTGCCTTCTTTCAGTGTAAAACCCTTGCCTCTTGTCCTGTCACTATGTGACATAAAAGTCTCCCCTCCCTCTTTATTATGAGCCCTCTTTATAGGACTGGAAGGTGCTATAAGGTGCCTCTGGAGCCTTCCCTTTTCCAGGCTGAACAACCCCAGCACTCTCAGCCTTTCTTCATAGGAGAGGTGCTCCATCCCCTTGATCGTTTTCACAGCCTTTCCATCTCTCTTTGTCTTTTCTTGCAGTAAGAAGCTGGCCTGCTGAGCTGTAAAGACTTCTTTTCTCAACCAAGAACTGCTTCTTCCAATATCTGTCATGGTACAGCCAAAGCACAAATTCCCATTTGTGAGCTGCTCTCTTCTCAAGAGAGAGTCACGATCTGTATCACAGGAGGTGAGGGCCTAAGGCAGCAGCTGCATCCAGCTCCACACACGCAGGGCTGGCACTGGAAGAGCGATCCAGTTCTGCAGGGTGCAAATAAGACCTGCTCCATATGCTACAGTATGGCGTGGCCAAAAAAAGGTCTGCAGCTGGAGACCAACACCTACTAACTATTTCACTGTGCCACCAGGAGGAGGAGAGATTGATACCATGACCAGTTTCCTCAGTCTTTCACTTTCCAGATGATTTTAGAAATGGGCCACACAATGGAAAAATAGACACCTTCTCATCCATCCATGACACACTGACCTACAAGAGAATTTCCTCCTCACTTAAAGGAGTGAAGAACGTTTTTAACCTCGAGTGAGTGAGCAGGACACATCATGTGAGATCATTTATGCCCCGTGAGATGTGACTGCTATGTCACCTGCTTCCTGACTCAAGCCATGGCAGTTTCCAGGGTTTTGGAGACAGATAAATGCACCTCACCAGCCAAACTATGAAGTCGCAGAGGAGAATTTCTTCTGAATTTCTTCTAGCCCTTCCTAGGAATCCACAAAGGTCTGAAGCAGAGGGATTACTAGTATGTGCAAACAACCAGTCATCCAAGTTCCTTTCAATTCCTTTAAATGAATCATTGCGCCAGGCCTTCCAAACTTAATTTCCAGTTTCCATGAATCTTCCTCATTAATTTTCAATCCTTTTCATATGCTTATCAAATCACATCTTAAAACCATTTATGTTTCTTGCCCTTAGTGAGAAATTCAGTCCTGCAATTCCTAAAGCAAATAGGAAACTAATTGCTCCCCAGCATATGATCATAATCAATTTATGAGTATTTGATCTTGTAATTTAAAAACACTACCAACTCTGCTTAATGCTATCCCTCACCAGCACCTCACCAAATGCAATGAAGAGCAGGAGCAGAAAGGTATGAACTCCACAGTTTGGGAAGAAAAAGCCAACAGCAGTACTCTGGACTGCATCAGGGCTTGGATGATTAAATGCAATCAAAGACAAACCAATACAAAGTGACAGAAAAACAAAGGTTCCCATGAGTTTGCAACATTCTGCAAGGCAACAGTTTAGCAGATCCATCTGTATATGTGTAAATACACACACACACACACACACAGGAGAAATGTCACTCACAAGTACATTGCAGCATAGTACAGGATGGAGCTTTCTGATAGCACAGGGCCATTCACAACAAGCAAAGAAACTTGTTGGAAAATACAGGACAAATATATGGCAGGAAGTGAACTGCCACTTATGTGGTCAGCTCCTTTGGGAACAAGCAAAAACTGTATTAAAGGTATTTCTTAATCCTTCACCATGCTGGACATCCTTCTCTTAAGGAGTTATACAATCAATCAATAGGAGTTATACAGTTTGGATGTATAAAGTCTCAAGAAAGCTGAAAAATCAAGATTTTCAATTTGAAGGATCATTTATAATTTAAATTCTAATTAGATCCAAATGAAACCAAATTTGTCTTGCCTTTAATAACTACTTGAGAAATAGTGGCATTCAATATCCTCCTGGGATCTGGCAGCTGCCCAGTGGAACCAATATCCTTGCCAGCCACACTACTACTTCTCCTGACATCTGTTAGTTTTACCACCACCACCACAACATCTGTCCTGGAGCCAAGAGACCCTGGACAGGTATGATATACCAAGTCAGAAAAACTAAAAATTAGAAAATTTAGGGAATTTGTGGATCATAACCATGAGCAACATCTGTGCCATTTATTTATCTGTCAGATGTGGAAAGGTACAAAGCAAAGAGCTTTGTAAGCATCTGTCTCCAGGTCTAAGATCATCCAAGCTAGTGATGCCACTACTGGACATTTTTTCCAGCTATGGCCATGGGGATCTGAGCTCCAGAACAGCCATCCAGGAATCCTCCTTTGAGTTGATGTAATCTTTTTAACCCTATACAAAATTCTTCAGCAAATCCAAATCTATAAATCACTATATTTCAACCAAAGATTAATTTAGTTAAGAGACTCTCCAGCCATCCCTATGGCACCTTGTAAAGGATTTGTTCTTCTGTGTCTCTTAGATACTCAGAAGTATCTTGCTTAACTAGTTAAACATGTAGCACTGGGGAATTACACTTTTTCTGCTAATGGATGGTCACTAGAACCTGAAAGCTGCTATGAAATCACGGTGCAAGTTTTCTCCTTCAACTCACCTACCAGTCTCCCTTGGTCTCATTGTCAAAGGTCCTGACTTAATCCCTACTGATGATGCACATCCTACATGGGTAAGATGCCACTGTTTGTTGCATATTTTCATAAAATAAAATCTTTCTCCTTTGAAGGCGGCTTCAGGATTTTCAATAACAAAATATATGAGGAAATGCAGTTTTTGTTGTCCATTTTTAAAACAGCATTTCGGTCACTACTGTCACCCCAGCGACCCAGTTTACATAGGACTGATGAACACAAAGGGTAACCAACACCTTCAGCATCAGCAGCTTTTATTGGAGGTTTCCAACCTCCAAAAAATCGCTCTGCATAATCTTGCTTAGGCCTGCAACTATTTTAAGCAATGCTTATTCATCATGACACAGGTGCTGGTTACCAATATCCTGCCTGCGTATTAACTTTCTGTGTTCAGTTGTTTCCACAAGGAGAGCCAATGCCCGGCTCTGTCACTCAGGTGCAACACAGGACACATCAGTGCCCCACACAGCCTTACCTTCATAGCATGCACCACAGCCTCTGGCTTCTGACCCACAGGGACATACCCCGCTGCAGGAGAAGATGCAAGATCAGATGTCATGCGAGCTGGTCCCTGTGGAAATCAGATAAGAGATGTGTTAATTCCCCTTTGGGTGATTTAAGCAAGGATGAAGAAAATATTCAGAAAATTTGACCACTAGCTTGTCTTATTCAATCCCCTTAGTCACCTTCAAAGACAAAGACACCACTACCCCTTCCTCACAAGTCACTTGATTTGACGCCATTTAAGTCCCAGCACTCAGCCTAGATGTGTTCAGGCAGGAGATCACACTGGTTTAAATCTAAATTGATTCAAGAAGCATTTTTTTGTTCATTTAGGACAGCTTTCCACAAGGACAAGATCAAACAGTACTCATCCTTCTAGACACGGAAGCAATGCAAACAAGATGATTTTCCAGCATAAAACAGTCATTTCTAAGAAGCTGTGTTCATGAAAGAAACAGTTGGCATAACTTCATTGCTTCTCTGGCAGCATTTTCTCATAGACATCAAGTACTGATCTTCAGCTACAGAGAAAATTGTGAAAGCAACCTTAAAACAAGCAGATGTCCAAACCTAATGTTGGCTGGGTTTGTTTCCAAAATGCTGGCCAGTGCTCCTGCATGAAGGATTCCATTGGGAAAGATGCCGAAATTACATTTTACAAAGGATTTCTACTGTCCAGCTAGCCTTGTAAGCATTTTTCATAGGGCTTTCCTTTTTCTACAGGCATCCAGCCTGAATTATGAGAGACACAATATCTTTATTCAGTGAGATGCACCCTGCCTGTCCCTAATATTTTTGCATTGCTTTGTAACTCCAGGAGAAATCAACAATGAAATCATTGACCAAACTAGTATTTAGTCTTCACATCCTTTAGGAAACACAAAGAATTATTATACTTGGGGGCCTCTGAAAGCAAATTAGGATGGCAGAGCGGCATGTAGCACCATCACAGGAATGCTTTCACACACAGCACACGAGGCACTCCATTCACATCTTTCAGCATTTAAAAACACAGCATGTTTTATGCTTTGTCTCATCATTTTGCCTTCCATGCCAAGGCCAGCAAGTTAGTTGTGCCAGAAGAATCATAGAATAATAGAAACACAGAAAGATTTGGGTTGGAAGGGACCCTAAAGATCCTCTAGTTCCAAACCCCTGCTGTGGGCAGGGAACCTTCCACTAAACCAGGTTGCTTAAAGCCTCGTGCAGCCTGGCCTTGAACACTTCCAGGGACGGAGCATCCACAACTTCTCTCGGCAACCTGTGCCAGGGCCTCACCACTTTTACGGTAAAGGAGAACCAATGGAGGGGCACTTTCTCAGCTCTCATTCTTCCAAATGTTTTTAGTTGTAGGGGCCTTTTTACTCATAGAAGCGTTCATGTGCATGTATTAAAGGAAAAGATGGGCTAATCCATTAGGCTACAGACAAAAAGGCATGGAGCCTTTCAAGCCCTGGCCACTGATCTGTGCCTAACCCATGCCATGACCAACAGCCATTTACTCATAATAGCAACCTTCATGAACTGAGTTGCAGGTGATACACAAACATCCTTTGCAGAGGGGGTGGCATCTTAGAAAAAGGAAAGTTAGACTTACTAACCCTGCAAAAATTCTCCAAGGTTATTTAACAGACTGAAAAAGCAGAGGCACTCACAGGATGGGCATGGTTCTGGACCTAGTGGCAGAGTGTTACAGCTTGTGGAGCTGTGGCCACCTGGGGACACATCCTCAGCCACCCCACCCATAACATCTGACAGAAAAGACAGAGGCTGGGGAGGGAGCACTAGGGACTGGATCCAGCCAGTCTACAGCTGCAACTTACAACTGCAATATGGGTTACAAACTTTTCACAGGGCTGGTAAATGCAACAGAGTCCTTCCAGAATCAGCCTCCCACAGAGGTCAGAGCCACCAATGCATGCATAGTTACTCTGGCTTCATCATGAAAGATGCTTTCTTTCTATAAACGACCAGCTTCATGAGAGCCGAAAGAAGAATATTCAGGAGTTTGTGGTCATACTTGATATGGATCTTCTCCCATGGCCCTCTTCAGAACTAACACAGGAAATGCCAAACAAAGGTCTAATATCCAGTATTTCTTTGGAGTTGAGAGTAATATGACAAAGTTAAAAGGAATTATGCTGGATACTGCTGCTGACAAAATTTTAAGTACAGTTTCCTGGCCAAACTAGAGCAGATCATGAGGTCTCCCGTATGAAAGACAGCAGCAGCTTCTCCTCACATAACTGGAGTCACTAATGAGCTACAAAGCACTTCTATGATCGCAATCACTCTCAAAATTATTACAGAATACAAATGAAACAAAAATGATTAGAGAGAAATGTTTTTTTCTAAAGTGCTTGATCATATTTAACCAATCACCATACTGACAAGATAAAAGCTTTCTTGCAAACACAGTGATATACTGGATATATTATATCACACAAAAAGCATTCAAAGGGTCACCTTCCTTCTCAGACAAGGGCAGTCAACTGAATGGCCCCTGAACACAGGTAGAGAATTTGACTGAAGAAGTGAAAAATAATTTTAAAGAATGAGAAATGCAACAAGAGAGGTAGATGCAAAACTTGTAGTTAAAGTCTAAGTGACAGATTAGTTCATTTCTAAAATAGGCATGATCCTTGATCCTTAGCTTGGAAGTCAAAAGCCCCAGCCAACAGAAAGACCAAATTGCTGAGTGCCATCATCAGCAATGGTGAGTGCACCACATGGCCACACCACTGGCCCATTGCCCCAGGCCACAGAGACCTCCCCACCATGCATGGCTGGTGCTACAAAAGGTCAAACACACATGTGAAGCACGTGGGGGAGCAAGCAAGGATCTCACCAACATCCCCACTCTTTGCAGCTATGGGATGCAACCAGTAAAAATACACACATGGCTAAGGGTGGCTCAGTATTCACCACTGCACTCAGTGCTTCTTCTGCACCCTGAGGGAAGGCTCTTTCCAGACACACAAAAAGTCGGCGTTTTTTAAAGGTGTTGGTGCTTCATTCCCACTGATTTCAGTGTGGTTCACAAAAAAGAAAAAAAGCTTCAGCCAAACACCTATCAACTTCCTGCACAAATAAAGGAGGCCAGAACTGAGGGGACTGCAGTCAGCAAGGAAAGCAGTGACAACATATCCAGCAGGATACATGGCCAGCAGGATGCACAGCCAGCCTTTAGAGGATGGAGGAGAGGAAAATGGGCAGAGTTCACCAACAGTGTTAGCTGAAGAGGAGGAAATGGCAGGAATTGGAGATAAGGTCAAGGTTGCTATACTGGAAAACTGCCAATAGTGGAAGAAGGGAGGGAATGGGAAGGAAGAGGAGGATGTGTATTTTACCCAGCAGGAAACCCATTGAGGTTAAATGCAGAGGAGAAGGAACCAGAGATTTGAGATAGGAGATTGGAAGTAGGGCAGGGAAAATGTCAAGAAGTCAGAGTTAAAGTAGTAAGTAAAATTACACAGATGGAGGAGATTCCTCGTGCCTGGAACAGATGCATTTGGAAACCGTAGGCAAGAATTCCCACAGCTGCACCCCAGCACTCTAACTCAGTAATCTGAGGACCCCCACCACTGCATAAACCCATGCCCTTCCTGTTCCCTATAGCTGACATTTTCACAGGCACAGGAACACAACTGACTCAGCACCCTGGCAGACAATAATAGCAAGGTTAATCTGGTTACATCCTAAGAAGCAGAAATTGTCCATATAGGCACAAAGCAACACGGTGTGTGTTGAGGCAAGCGTCACTCTCAGTTTCCTCTCCCCGTCTGGTTTTGTCGAGCATGCAGTCTTTGTATTAGATGGACATATGGCTTCTCCACTTGCTAGGTTTTTACAGTGTTTGGTAGTTCAGAGATGGTTTACTCTTCACCCTCAGATATGTGGCTGAGGCATTATGTAATTAAACAAATGAATGGTGCTACAAGACAGCTCAGAAATAACAAAAAACATCATTAAAATTTATAATAAAGATGTTGAGAAATAGCATACCACTTTCAGCTACAGCCACAGTCACCCTGCCAAAAGGAAGAGCTGCCCAGCAGTGAGATTACCAGTCTAGTTAAGGAGAGGGGTACAGGTTATGTCTCTGACTGTCCAGATGCTTGCAGGAACACCTTTCTTCCCTATGCCCAGGGCTTACCGACCACTGCACCTCTGAGACCCAAAGATAGTTCTCCTTAAGAAGCAAAAGTCCCAGGAAACCAGAGGCTGTGGAGCTGTGTGTGACCCATCCAGTGCTTCCTCAGCAAGTTGGTGCCTTTGCTCCTCTCCAAACCACTGTGGCTGCTCAGAACACTGGACACTGCTGTGGCATGGATCTCTGATGAGCTCAGCCCTGGCCAGAACAGCCCTATCTCTGCTGCCAGGATGGTTCTGGGACTGCAGTGTCCTGAGAGGGTCCTGATGGGACTTTTTGCATCCCTCAAGGGAGGACAAGGCCCTTTTCCACAGGGAAAACCACAACAAGAGCTATTCCTCTGCGGCCTCTGTGCAGACAGCAGTACTGAAGCACCAATGAACACATTTCCCTTTCAGCCCTCGCCTGTTCCTCCATTTCAAGCAGATCAGTGCTGAATATTTGCTGGTATCAGTGATGGGACCAATGCACTTCTCAGAGCTTACTGCTCCCATGTGGCATCAGTCCCCTCCGCATCCCACCCACCCCACATCACATGCACAAAAATCACACCACAAAATCACCACCAGAGAAGCTCAGTTCTGTCTGAGACCCTCCCAGAAACCTCTCTGTGGAGCCTGCAGGGCTTGTCTCCAAGTCTGTAGGGAGAGTCACAGTCCAGCTGTATAATTGACTAAGAAAAGAGAGAGAAACTCTGCAGTCTCTCATACCAGAGCACCCTTGAAGCAATATGGCAATATGATACATGCAGGATAAGTTCCCCAATTCCCTGTTGCTAGAATGACACTGACACCCTCCAATCCAAAGCAGAAAACAAAGCATATATCAAAGTAGCCTCATTCACTGTCCCAGCCAAAAACCATTGGCAAAGCAATAGTGCTAAAGAAATCCCCAGATCACAAGTACTGCCAGTGATCCTTTTCAATCTGACACCAAAAAAATGAAGAGCAAAGGCCTCAACTTGCAGCTGCTGATGAACATCTGCTGTTATGTGTCACGCCACAATGTCATTACCAGTGTCTAAGACCAAGTCCTAATGAGTCCTTGCTGGCTCTATCTGGCTGCATGGGATGTGGTTCAGCACAGATGCTGACAAGCACTGCCATGGATACTCCATTCCTGTGTATTTGGAGGACCAAAATCAATAAGACTCTGCAATAGGGCACACTGTGAAATCCCAATAATGACACACCTCCACAGAGGTAAAGTAAGGCTCAAAATATGAACCACTCTTAATAACGGTGGGAATGCTTTGGAACCCAAGAAGAAAAGAGCCTAACTGGAGGATGACAGGTGTCTGCCCTTCAGAAATGTTAAAAAAAAAACCAAAAAAAACCAAAGAAATAGTGATAAACAATTTCTCCTTGATTCCTCCGAGGATCTGAAAAGACATGAGACCTTGGGCCTGCCATCGGTTTTCAATCTCTTTTTGCTCAATTATATTCTGTCTTTTAATGACACCATTTCCTACCTCACCTCCAAGAGAGCTGTTCCTGATCTGCAGAAAGACTGCAAAAGACTAAATTTCAAAACCCAGAAGAGAACATCCCGATGGTTTTACTTCAGCCAGCAGGCACAACCTAGGCACTGGGGATGCTTCAGACCAACATGGAACATATGAGCAAATATTAATGCTTCTGAACCTCACATCTTCCCCTTGCCTTCTATTAATTTTTGTCTCCCATCTCAAAAAACAAGCATTTAGAATTCAAACCCAATTACATAAGCCACATTTTTCTAATGGCATACCTCAGACAACATTAAAGCTAAATAGAGTCATATCAGACACCGTGAAGTTTTTATTGCCGAGACAGAACACAGAAAATTACATTACATCAGGCACTGTCAGACAGCTCACAATAAAATTCCCAGGCATGTCTATTTATCTCACAGTGGTTTTGTCTGCAGCCTGCTTACCCAGGTTTGAATTGTGCTTGGACCCTTCCTTAGCATCTGTCACTATCCAGGTTTTTTAAATAAATAATAAATAAATAAATAAACGTGTCAATGCCAGTCTGCAAATTAGGAACTGTTAAGAGACAAGCAGGAGGCAGCAACATGCCCACATTTCATGGAAAGTGGGCGGCAGAGCCAGGTGGTACCATGGCAAGGTGCCATGACTGGCACCCCAGTCCTGCTGTGCCGACAGAACAGGAGCCCAGCACATTTTTGTTTTGTGAGTGGCACATGTGGCTACAAGTTAAAGGAAGTGCCTGGAGCAGCTCAGGCAGTGCTGGGGGCAGATGGGGGAAAACCAGCATCAAAACCAAGGCCTGAGAGCACAAGGCCAGGCTGGCATGGGAGAAGGGAAGGCAGGGAATGCACCAAACCCTGAAGCACGGTGTCCCCATCAGAAGAGCAGCACAGGCACACCAAGGGCAAGCACTGGGCTCACACAGACTGATGGTCCACCCAGAATGTGAAATCTCCCTTCACGCAAAGATGAGTGGCATTCCTGGGTGATCACACACAAAAAAATCTCCTGTTACCACAAACCTGAGAAATTCCCAGGGCCCCCTCATTGTTTTGCATCCCGGGCCACATTTCCCGTGCTCCGCTGCCCTGCAGCTGCAGAGGGGTTAATGGCTGGAACAAAGCGCCGGTGCTGAGGCAGACGTGACTCCCGGCTGACATTTCACCTCCCTTCCTGCAAAGTCCCTCCTCTCCCTGCTGCATCTTCTCATGCCCACGGCAGCTCTGCCATTGCCACCACGTGTGGTGCTCCTGAGGGTGCCCAGCTCCTCTCATGGCCCTGCAGGGACAGGGCTACCTGGTGGCACTCTGGCAGCAGCCCCGGGGCTCCTTGCTGGCTACAAGATTTCCTGGAGGTACAAAGAAGTGACCAGCGCCGGCTCCTCTGCAGACCACACCTTTTTGCCACCCTACTGCAGATGATGCCAGACCTCTGATATCTGAGCGTGGGACACCCTCAAGGGAGCCAGGGAGCACCTGTAAGTGTCCTGTCAGCCTGGCAGATGATCCAGGGCAGTGATGGTGCTTGGCTGTTGTTATTCCATGCCTACTGTGCAGAAGGCCTTCCAGCATCCAGCTCAAACCCAACCACCAGCTCCCTTCTTGGGCACTTAAATGGCTGCACAGTCCTGTTCCCACAGACACAGTGGGCTGCCCTGCAGCTGCACCTGCCACCAGGCACCTGAGAAGGAACCTGTGGAAGATTCCTAGACAGACCCAGCTCTCCAGCACAACAGGTCCTGGCCACTGACAGGCAGTGAGTTCAGAGCCATCAGTACTCTGTATTAGCATCTTCCTTATCAAATCAAGGGACTTTATTGCAGATGATAATCTCCTTTGGCATTACTTAATTTGCTGCCTTTAATCATAGAGAGCAGCTGGTCATGTAAACATTCAAATCCATGAATTAACTGCTGGGTCCACACAGGAGCCAGACAGAGCCCGTCTGTGTCTCAGCCACCTCCTCCTGCATCCTCACGGTGTCTCCAGCATGGATGGATGTCTGCTTAAGTAATAACAAGGACTTTAACAGAACTAATAACAAGGACATGGCACTTTCTGATTATTAAATAAACAATTTAACTGTTTCATGGCTTTCTCAACAAACATCACAGACACCCGACAAACAATAGCTCCTCTCCCTGGCAGGCATGACACAGCGCTGGCCGTACAGGCTGTGCTGGGGCACCGAAGGGAAGGGAAGGTTTCAGGGACTGCCCCGAACAGAAAAACAAAATCAGGACATTGTTTGCAACTGGATGTCATTACAAACAGGAAGGGTGTCTTTTCTCAGCACTGAGCTGATCGCAGCTCCAGACTCGGGAGGCTCCTCGGAGCCTGCAGAGCGGTGAGCCAGCCTCCTCCGGCAGCGCTGGGGGAGAGGGGCTGGTCACCCCATGGGCTGGTAACAGCCTGGGCAGATGGGATGGTGCACCCTGGTAAAATCACCGCCCACAGCTTCAGCTGCCCCCTCGGACTGTGAAACCCTTACCAACACGACACATGCAGAGCAGTTTTAGCCCGTAACCACCTGACACAGGCAAACAGAACACTCTGTCCGGACAGAGCGAGCCCACGCCGTACCAGCAGACAAGCGCACTAACCCTGACCGACTCACAGGGGCACTGTCAGCGTGAGGATTTTGAGAGGTGCTACTACTTTTGATAAAGGAACGTCAAGCACATTGGTTTTCAGAAGGAAACGGTGGGCATTTTTAGGACTGTCACGATTTTGAAGCAAATCTGAATTGAGGATGATGCAGGTGAAAGCCTCTGAGTGGGTAGAGGATGCATGCAGGCACAGGAGGATACCTGTGCACATCTGTATCACCCCTCAGGTCTCCATTTCAGCCTGGCTGCCCTTCCAGACCTTGGCAGAGCAAGGCAGTGGTGTCCCTGCCTCTTCCCCAGCCCATTGCCAGCCCCACTCAAAGGTACATGAAAAATGAGCATGAGAACCTACAGCAGATCATCAAAGCAGATGAAATTTGTTGCTTCCTGTGGTTACCTGTAAGGGCAGATTATGGGCACAGCCTCTCAATGCCTCTTCTGCTCATCAAAACCCCCAACTCTGTCATTGCCAAACTACGTGCTGGTTAGCTGCCATGGGGAAAAAAGCCACCCACTGCTCAGAGCCTCTGCACTAGCAGCAGATGAAGGGCAACTGCTTTCAAAAATGGATTGGTTTGTTCTCAGCTGCTGGTGATACACCCTGAGGCTTCATCATAGCACTCCCTGGGCCATAAAATTTCATTTTACTTTCTCTTCCACAGCTACTGTTACTGCAGCAGCAAATCGGCCACCTTGAATTTCTCCTTTTGCTGCTCAATAACACCCTGGTGGTATTGGTGAAGCCAGTGGGAAGGAGCTGCCTTCTGCCACGCTTCTCACGCTCCTCTCAATCATTGCTTCCCCCAGCCTAAAAAGACACCATGGCCATCACTGATGTGGGAAGGTGAGAAACCAGCCTAGAGTCATCCTCTGACACACACCAGCTGTGCCCAGCTCACCTGACAGCTCCAGAGGATGATGGGGTGTGGGGACAGGAGAAGGCAGGGGACCATCAGGGCACTGCACAGGATGGGCTTCTGAAGTAACAGAAGGGGCTGAAGGCATTTTGAGAGGCCACAATGAGATGCTGAAGATGTAAATGCAGTGCTGGGGATGCCAGAGGCAGCGGGCAGGAGGGATCCCCGTGTCATTTAGCACTCTGAGGGGCTGGGGGTTCCTTGCTGGCAGTGGAAGGGTTGCTGTGCTGTGCTGGGACACCTTGAGGCCCTGCTAAGGTCCCCGGGGCATGAGGTGACTCTGCAGGGGCAATCAATGCTCCAAGGGTTCCCCTGACTCTTCTGGGTGCATCTTCAGGACATCACAATGAGAACAGTGTGGTGATGTTTAGCCATTTCAAGCTTGACTTTAAAAGTCAGGTTGGCTTTGAGAAGCTGATCTAGTTCTTCTCCCTGAGAACAGATTTACTCCCATGCAGGCTGAGGAGGGACTACAAGACTTGCTCCGTGTTCCCCAGTGAGACCCAAGACCAGGCCTGGGCCACAGTTACATCTCCTTGCCTACACCAGGTTGGTTCAGGGGCAGCTTCATCCTTCCTCTGCAGAGAGCTGAGGGAGAAATACCAAGCTACCTTCTCACTTTTCTTCTGCCTTAGCCCTTGTACTGAACAGGATGGAGACCACTGTCCTTCCAGACAAAAGGGAGAGACTGGACTGCCATTGGGGTTGGGGTTTAGCTACCATGTGCCCTCACATCACCTCTCCTCACCACTGCTCTCACAAGCTCAGCAGACAGCCAGCACTTCAGCCAAGAACTCATCATCCCTTCCCACTCCATCTAATGGCTTATCTTTACACCTACAGACCACAAACATTTGGGCTTGTTTTTGTAATAGCAAGTGTGCCATCTGGCAAAACAAAATCCACTTCCCCCGAGTAGCTCTACAAGGCAGAGGTACAAAACGTGGCTCCCTGTGCCAGCATGGTGGGAATCAAGGGAAGGGGCTGGTGCTGCACTCAGGCTGCCAGAGGTATCTCCCAGGCTTTGCATCCTTCAAGAAGTGGGCACTGGAGAAAAATACAATCAGAAACGGTGTCAGGAAGCCAGAGACTCAGCAGCCCTCTCAGCTGAGTGCTCTCCACTACATAACCACACTACTACTTTGCATTTTCCTATGGACCTTGCTGTTTTTGGAATAGATTTAGAAGAGAAAAAGAAATTGTGTCTCTCCAGTCTGGTCTGTAGTCTATACAGACTCCTGAGAGAAGCAGCTTTGAACACTCTAACAGAAATCTCACTTTTATCAAGAGATACTTATTGTAGTGCTCAGGGGAATATATAAAAGCTGGGTATTGGCATCATCACCATTGTCTTTTCAAAACGAGAGCGCTTGTCTCAGCTCTCACAGAGTGTGTCTGCAGGTACTTTCCCCAGGGATTCCCAGTTCCAGACCCAGGATGGTCTCCAGGCACCACCTACAGCACTGGCAGACACATCCTCCTGCACCCAGATGGGGAACCACCAGGAGCTCCTGCTCCTCAGCAAAGGAACGCTACAAACTCAGTACAAAAACTTAAGGAAGGGGAAGGTGATGATTATTTTAACCTAACATGTCACTCACACCAACACACCTACAAACACACGTTCACATGTTCACCAAAAGGTGGCCAGGGTCACTGTGTGTGGCACAGAAAACAAGGGACACCCACTAGCAAGTCCTAATGACAGCCCTGGCATCCCTCCTCATTGACAGCAAAGAAATGGGTTCTGGGACACATTTTTCACATGCCTTAGGAGTCAGTGGTTACTTTATCTCAGCATCTTGCTTACCCTCCAAAAACCCTAGGAAAGTTGCTGCCTGTTGCCTCCTTTCCATCACTTTGGTCACCTTATCTACTCCTTCCTCTTGGAATCACAGGAAGAAAAATTGTGGTGTGACATTGCTCCTGTTATCAGGGAACCAGTCTGCTGCTGATGAGCCATCTGTGCTGTGGCCTTATCTCAGCACAGACCTCTGGGGCCTGACACAAACCACACGTCCTGTGGTGTTTACCCATTTCTTTGCTGCCAGTCACGTCTCTGGCCATCAGCACGGGCCAAAGCATCCCTTCCTCTAGAATTCCTGCTGGTGTTTTCACACACACTTTTCCACCCACACTCCATCCACACTAGCCTTAGTATTTCCATTGCAAATCCCTACAGTTACTCCCACCAAAGGCAGGATTCCAATTATAAATCACATGGACAGTGCTAGCAGATTTTAAGCCTAAGCCAGCCAGGCTAGCTCTGACTGCTGGCAACAAACTGGTTCATGTTTAATGGTGTTCTTAGCCAGTGCAGATGAATGGTGCCTCCAGGCAGCTGGTTCATGAGCTTCTCAAGGTGATGGTACCTTCAGCCATAGGACCATAAGCAGCCCTCAGGTCACCTTCTCATGCCTGGGCACTGAGATGAGCCTGTGGCACAGCCACAGGGCAGCGGGCAGCCACACGAATGTCTGCAGGGAACGTGTGTCCACATGGCAGCCAGAGCACCCATGAGGAGGCCAAAGAGGCTCTGGGCCAAGTCTCAGGCCCTACATAAATCCCCAGCTGTGCTGCAGGGGTCTTGGATGTCCCCCTGGATGTGGGGGGAGTGAGCAGGCAGCTGTGTGGGGTTTGGCTGCCAGCTGCAGTTAGACCATGACACCCAGATGCCAGGTGGGCCACAGAGTCCTCAGCAGTGCACGGCTTAGAGGTACCTGAAAGATAGCTCTCATGCCTGGGACATCAACTTAGATGACACTGAGCAGCTCTGGAGGCTGCTGGCAATGGGAAAAGTGGAGCCAGCCTATCCAGCTTAGTCTCATCCCAGGGAAATGGCAGGTCCCATCAGGAGCTTGTTGCTGCCTCCTCTCTTGAGTCCAAGCCAGAGGAAACCACCCTCACTTCCCAAAGGACACAGTGCTCTGGTACTCCATGAAATTCTGCTGGGTGGCAGTTCCCAGAGCTGGAGACTGACCACTCTGCTATCAGTTCCAGCTAACATATATATCACACCTTCCCTTGCAAAGGCCAGGGTCTTATAGGCCAAAATAACCCCAAGGACTGCTGTCCCTGGATATTTGGTAACCACATCAGACTACAGAGCAAATCTATAATTACCCATGTGCATGAAGCCCAGTGCACAGAGTGCAACTGTGAGTGTTTTTGCCTCTGCATCTTGAGTGTGCACTGGTGTCCCCAGACCAGGACACATCAGAAACACCCAGCTGTGTCATTAACTGGGGTATGTCAGAGCCCTGGGGAGCTGGAGTGATGCCTACTTGTTACCTGTGTGACAGTGAGGGATGTGCAAGGAACTTCCCAAAGAGTTACACGGGCAGTGCCAATGGTGAAACCCTGAACAGATGTGACAGCTTTGAAGCTGACACCAATTGTCTGTCACTCACCCATATGAAGCTTGTGCAGGCACAAAGAAGAATGATTTCTCACAAACCCATGCCTGCTGTCTATAAAAAAAAGTCACAGAGAAACATCAGGTATATGTAAATGTTGACTTCTGGGCATGCTCAAGTAATTCAAAGACATGTGCATGAATCTGTGATCATTATCCTCGTCACAAAAACAGCGTATCATGTCAAGCCACAAACCAAAGGGATTTTGGTAGGAAAAAGTAGGTAAATGGCTACATAAGTATCTCAGACAATGTGGATTTGGATCCAAAGCTGTTTTTGTTTTTCCTCTATCAACTTCCTGCAAAGAAGGCAGAACACAGCTAGGGTGACAGATGAAAGTGAATGTCACACAGCACCCAGGCCTCTCCATAAACACCAGGTGCCATCTCTTCCTTGAGGAAGGAGAGAAAACAGGAACAAGTAGCCAGGAAGGGCTCCAGCAGGCAGGACCATCTGCCACCAGCCCTCACACAGCCCTGGTGAGCTGTGGCAGCCAATGCTCAAGAAGGAAACTCTCCTGCCAGCTCCCATCCCAGCACAGCTCCTCTGCAGAGAGCTGCTGGACATCTCCCAGCCTGACTGACAAGATAAAAGTAGAATCATGATTAGCAGCACTTACCCCTTGGGGCAACCAGCACAGGCTGACTGAGAGTTGCCAACCTGGAACAAAGCTGGGGATCAAAAGCCTAAGCACCAGGGAAGCAAAGCAAAATCTCCAAAATTGTAAGGCTGGCACAGCCAGACAAACATCTCCAGGTTCAAGTCTCTCTGCAGTCCCTATAAAGTCTCCTGTCTTTATACATGGGGCACTGTAGTGATTATAAACTTAGAAAAGTGAATATTCACACAGACAGTTTTATCTCCCTTTTTTTTGCTTGAAGTATCTCCATCCATCCTGCCATTTACCAGGCATAGGAAGGGGATATGCTTCCATACTTGAGTTTTATTTATGCAAACTTTATTAAATTATCATTGTGCCCTTCTTTACAGCTGTAAGAGATACACTAAATCTACATAATTACTTTTCCCAAATCAAGCAGCCAACACATGACTGGTCCTACAGGACCTGCAGTGTCCCAGACATGGAGCAGGGAGGTTCTCCAGCTGTCCTGCCTTCAGGATTTCACTCACATTCATAACACTCACAGCCCACTCCCACCAGGACTCTCTGACTGTTTCTACGCTCTTCCTGGAATCTGGAAAACGATATCACCACATAAACATAGAGGCCCAAGCAGTGAGGGAAACATCTGGAAGCCAAACACCTGGCAAGGCTCAGGATCCTCAGCACATGGGTGCCCTGGCACAGCAGCACAGATTCCATCTTATGCAAGAGGCTTTAGTTAAGATTCTTCTGTGGTTTGAGAAGCAATGTAGGCAAATTTTAGGAAACACAAATCTCATTTGTGATACAGAAAAACCAAAGAACTTACTCACTAAACAACCCTGTCCATGCACTGCCAGACACCTGGCAAGCTTCATCCACAACCAGCTTTTTTACTGCAGGCATGGGGCATTTACCAAGAAGAAGCTGCAGGTGTAACAAGAACCACTCTAGCTTTAAAAGATTCACAACAGTGACTGTCAGCTGACTGAAAACCCACGCTGGGAAGCTGATGAACTAAATTCAGGCAAAGATTAATGTTCCAGGGACTCCCCATCCTCCCAACATCTGCAGGTTTTAGCTGCATGTTTGCAACATCAGCTTTGGGTGAACAATCACTTGGAAGAGCTGCCCTGCAATCTCCACCTGCCCCCTGCAGCCATGCCCATTTTGGGGACAGCGGTGGCTCTGCCTGTAGAGGTAAGGAAAGGTCTCTTACGTTCTGCAGGGCGTCCTGGTACTGTGGCAGTGACGAGAGCTGTGACTCGGAGTGGTACGGGGACAATCCTTTCCTCAGAGTCCTCAGGTCCCCCGTGCTGGACTGCTGCAAAGGCAACAGAAAACAGGAGAGTCCAAATTAATGAGAAGAAAGAAAGCTGTGCCCCTCTGGATGTCCTGGCTTTTCCCATGGCCACATCTGTCCCCTGACCTGTTCTCATTACTTCTCCTTGCACCAATAGTGACAGTGAATGCTGTAATAAAATGCTTTTTCCATGTCTAGTCCTAGAGAAAACACCTGCACACAGTTGGAGGTGAACTGTTCAAGGTCTGACACATTAGGTGATACAGCTTTGTTTTATCTAAGTTACTACATGCTCAATAAAAAACATTTGTTAAGAAGCAGATAAAAAATATTTTTAAGACTTCAGATTAAATCAAAATTAGCAAAAACTCCACAAACACCAAACAAACAAACAAACCAAACAAAAACCCCACCCAAAAAACCCACATCAGGAGACATTTTTCTAGATTAAGGCTTTGTAAGCAGTGCTACTATCATTCACCTAAGCTTGTAAAATGTGTGTTGACCGGAAGTTCCTCATTTGGTTACAAATTTGCTTGTACTCACAGGTCTTAAACATAGTCAAATAAAGGAAGGTAGTCTATATGACCCTAAAAACCAGATAAATGCAACCACTAGTCTGCACTCACAGGGGAAGGGTGTTAGGAGTACTGAATAATCTCCCTGTGACAAAGTTTCTGCCTTGTGTTTTTAACTCTCTCTGTGATCTTGAAATGTGAAGAATGAGAAGTGTTTCTCATTTATAAAAGTGCACCCAGAAGAAGCAAATACACAAGCAGCCAAATCAAAGGTCTGGGAGAAGATTCTATCTTTATCACCAATAAACATCTCATTAACTTTTCATATTTTTAAGAGTATCAAGCAGTGCACTGTCCTCTATTTTAAAGTTTAAAAATCATGACCTTTCAGATTTTTATGCTCTTTTAAGGCTTCCAACTCCCATTTGCTACAGAAATTATGTTTTCTACAAACTTCAAAAGAACCAAAGAAAAGTCATTGGAGCAATAAAATTTAACAGGAAATCTCATAAATCAACTCAATTGTATATAAAAACCCCACAGTAACCCAAAGGCCTGAACATAAGTGAGACTTTGGAGACTGTTGTCGTGCACAAATCTCTGGAAACATTGAAAGTTCATTTCCATTTCCTGCTCAAAGAGATGAATTGGTGCACTCTGAGTGGATATATTATTTTCTATCAGTGTCATAAATATTTTTTTTGTAGCTACGTGGCCTTTTTAGTTCATATTCAGCTTTGGTTTTATTTCAAAATGTTGTTTTCTTGGGTTAAAACCTCTACAGTGACCCAGTGCTTACACAACCATTCTGGAGTCCTCACCCTATCAACTTTCCTTTTATAAGCTGTGAAGAGAAGGGCAGTTCTCAAGAAAGCCATAATGAGAAAGGGATGCTAGTCCTGTATGACCCAATCTGCTGGGAACTGTTGTGTCTCACACTGAATCAAGTGATACAGAATGAGTTCAGTGCATCAGATATCTGGGATTCCCCTGAATTTACGAAGAGAGAAGACGTGGTCTGTATTTCTTTCACATTTCACAACAGAGAGTCAGAGAGAGAGAGAGATCTGAAGGAGATAACTCCTTCTGAAGCTGAAAAGTGACTGCTGCAAAACTGAGTTTCCATTATTCCTGGGATGTATATAATTTCAAAGAAAGGTTGGCAGGTCACAATGGAAGATGATAAGAAGACTCAGCTTACTGGCAGTGTCCCAGGCATGTGATGTCTCTTGGTGGTTTTCCTGAAAGGATTGCACCTTTGTCTGGTTGTGCTCCCACGTCCCTTCCCCACTGCTGTGTGTGCGTGGGGACACAAGAACCTCCTTGGAGAGGTCCTGACACTGCCACCCACCCCCCTGGGCTGTCACCTCAGGAGCTCAGGTACTCTTCCCTGACATCTGTGATGAAAGGGCAATGCATGGCCAAGGGAAAAGCAGAATAAAACAGCAGAGCCAAAATGTGAGGCTGTATCTTTGTGCTGGAGACCCAAGAAGTCCTTCAAGTCTCTGCTCCAGAGGATTGTGTGTTGCCTCAGCAGTTTAGAGGCCATGGACTACTCAGACTTTTGCAAAGCACACTGAGACCTGCAAGATGCCACACGACCATGGGGCACCAGAAATGTAGAAACAGGCCTGAGAAAGAGAGATTTGGTGGACATTTGTTTGTATCCCAGAAATTTGCTGTCTTGCCCCCAGATCTGAATGGGTTGGTCTACATTGGATTCCCCACATGTTTCATCACATGACAGCTTTTCCTCACAGAAAGTCAAAGTGCTTTGCCCAAGTAAGGAAGGAAGACAACCAAACACAAGTCCAGACAACACCCAGTATCACACTGCTGTCGCTAAAAATACGCTTGTTTAAATTGATTTAATTAACTGCCCTATGATCCTGCCTGGAGAAAAAGTCTGCATTCATTTCAATTTGGCTTAAATTGGTTGAAATTGTGTTGGTAAACACACAGATACAGTCAAAACTCTGCTCTAACAAGTGTTTATAATGGATTAGTTCTATTGCTTTTTTTAAAGCAAATCCCATTTAAGACTGCACTAGCGTGTGACAAAACTATTGTTAGGTTGTTTCAGTGGCTGCTGATTATGAATCTGATCTAATGCATTCAATTTGATGGAAAGATTCCCACTGAGTCCCAATGAACATCAAAACAAGCTCTTAATTAAAGAACAGAAAGGAAAAAGAGAAAAAAAAAATAGGACAAGAAAAAGAAAAGACATCTAAGAAACAAAAATGCCAAGCAGAGATCTACCCAGAAGAGGAACAAGGTGTCTGGAGCAGAGAGTGGATTTGCTAGTGCAAAAAGAGGCTTCACCTGCCATTATTTATAAGACATCCCTGTCAGAGATGGGCAGAGTAAACTTCTTCCTCCCACTGTCTGTCATAAAGCCAGCCCCTTTCATGAGCCCTCCACTCAATGCAATTTTCCTTCTATACTTTCTAGAAGTTTTTTGGGAATGTAGCTTACTTTAATTGCTTCTAGTTTTTTACAACAGGCTACCAATCACAGCTCTGCACTATCTATCTTTCCTGTACTAAAGTAAAATGTGTGTTTCTCCACCAGAGAAAGAAAATTCTGCTTTTTCTTCCTTTTTAAAATTAAAATGGTGCAGTGACACATATTCAACAGACCTCCATAAACATTTGCACATTCCTTGGGCTTTGCTATCAGTGTTAGAGCTAACCAGGGAAAGAAAGTGAATCCCTCATTAAAAAGCAATATGACTAATGATGCATCAGAATGAGTAGCCATTACTCCACTTAAACCTAAATTAAAAATCCTGGTATTTGCATTGTCAATTCACTCACAAGATGAAATCTCTTATTACCTTACCCAATTTTCATTACTGAGATGTAAGTGGATCCCAAATTGCTTTTCTAGTCAGAAAGACATTTTAAAAGTAGAATCCCTGATCATCTCTGTTCATCATCATTGCTGGAGATTATCTCAGCTAATGGCAACATATCTATAATAAATTATCCTTCAGGTAAAATCACTTCACATTTCTGGCGTTTCAAGGAATTTATCAGTAAAATAATTTTCATCTGAACTAGAACTCAGTGGGAGCATGTAGTCTCAATTCAACTTTCATTGGAAATGTTCCCTAAGCTGAGGAGCAGAGACAGAAGGAGGGACACAGCAAAGTGAGAGCTCAGGAGACCCACACACCTGTCCCCAGCAAACATCAACAACTGGCCACTGACTACTACAGAGAGGCTTTTGCTCTCTTACTGTTTTTTTTTTTTTCAAACCCTAGTTTCATTAACACCAGGGAAAAAAAAAAAAAAAAAAAAANNNAAAAAAAAAAAAAAAAAAGCATGTCCCGACTTCACAGTGGTACAAAAGTGCAAGACCTGCCCTTGGTCTAACTCAGCACCTTCACTGCAGCACAAACCTGTGCCCAACACTGCCAGCACTGACACCTCACAGTGCTCATTCCCACACAATCACCCTTCAATACTCAGAAAAATGGCATCACATTTATTGATAAATTTTTCAGCTAGGCAGGAGTTAAGAGTTACCCCAGAAGATACCATTTTTGGACCAAAGCCCAAGACTTTCCTCAGCCTGTTATGAAACAAATTGACACAGACATGCCCCTCCCACCAGGGAAAAGAGTTTGACCTACTCCTACCAATGAGAAAAGAGTAGGGCCAACAAATCAAGTTTTTTAGTAAAAATAGACTGCAAACACAACTTTTTTTTCTGTGTAGAAAACAGAAGCGATTTGATTACAGAAGCAATTTTATGGGTGGAAAGTGGTATTTTCCATAACAAATAATGTATAATTTTAAACGCTTGAGATAGAAATTAAAGTCTTGGTGCTTACCAAAGACTAAAATTACATTAAAAAAGAAAAAGCCAAAACAAAACAATGAAAAAACAGCAAACACTTGTTCCTATCAAAGCTTTCTATCCTGCTAGCAAAGAGAAGAAATGGTGGCCTCTGACTTTTTGACCCGCTGTGCTGAGTGATTCAATTGAAAAATAACACAAATAACACAAGAAGATGGATGGTGTTTGTGGTATTTTAAGGTCAAAGTACTATGAAGAAACATTTATTTTCCTTTCTGTTTCTGTCCAGTAAAGTCAGATCAATGCTGTGGCCATGTTGGACCAACTGTGAAGATAAAGTGCTGAAAACTTAGAGGCAAGTCAGACAAATTATCTTTTCTGTTACCCTTCAGTGTTACTTCTGCTAGAAGGGAGAAAAAAGAAGACAAATATTTAATTCTGAAATACTTTGATGCATCAAAATGGACTGTTCTTAACATAAATTAAATACAGAAAGACAGAAATTGACTTGACAGAAAGTTCTCAGCATTTATGAGAGATTAGCAAAAAATTATTTCAATTAGAATTATGTTCTGAAGTGACCGTGGAAAATTAAAAAGCAGCACTGTCAGCTCCCAGTAATTCATGAATTAGCATTCAAAACAGGGTCGTTACATAAGTAGCCTTTAATTGAAAACACTTTTTTCTCCTTTCACATAAGTTGTAACAGATGAAGGCTGAAAAGAGATTTTAAAAAGTATTTAATCATAAATGATCAGTTTGACCCTGTGCCCTGTGGAAATATTAAAGCCTTCACAAAGGGTCACAGCTTCCCTTCTCCCCATGGGCTGTGGGATCATTTGGGAGCAATTTGGGTGTCTGAACATGGCATCCTGTGCCTGAGCATACCCGAGGTACCCTGGAGCCTTGGTAGATGTGGTGAAGAGCTGCTGGAGACTCACATCCTTCTGCTGCAGGCAGGGCAAGGAGGGACAGACCCGGAGCCACCTGAGCTCTGCAGCTCTCCACCTCTTTGTAACTCATTTCTAACCTCCCACATTGGGAAAACTTTCTCTCCTGGTTCACAAGTCATTTTAAAAAACACACAACAAAGCACCAAACTGAAGGTCGGGAGCCCCTTTTTGTTTACCTCTGGGGAGTATAAAGGGATGGCAAAATGTGTCCAGAGCACAAAGAAACAAGCACACACGAGTCACTGACAGCAGACTTCCCAAAGGGCTGTCATTTCCAAGGGTTTATAATAATCAGCTTCATTCTCCTACAGTGCAGACCCACTTGCACTAAGCTCAAGAGACAGCAGATTACACACTGCACCACTTAAATGTATTAATACTATATCTGCTTTCAACATAACTTTAGAAGAAATTACATAACAGCGTGAAATGCAAATAGATGGAAAGAAATACTGCAAAGAACTCAATATTGACAAGAGAACACATCCTTATTGACACCAGCTCAGAAGATTTTCTTTGCACAAATTATTATGCCACACCATCACCCAGGCCTCTGACAGACAAGCAATTTTCATTTTTCAGTGTCTACCTCCCCTTTTACAAAGTGCAGTATTTCCTTCAGCCATCATTTAAACATCAGAGGGGACTTGGTCTTCAGCAGTAGGGCAAGGGTATCACACCCTGACCATGTAAGCCCATAAGGATCTTGGCTTATGATTTGGGTAATTCTCTATATGGGAAAAAAAAAAGTCTATATTAAAAAAAAAATCACTCTTACTTCAGATTTTAGTTTCACCCCATAAATCTTGGGTGTTAGATGAAAAACTCTGTTGAGACCTTGGCTTTTGATTATATACATTTGTGAAGAGGAAAAAAAAACGCAGAAGGTTTTATTTCAGCCCACAATGTCAGGCTGCCTTCATCTGCATGGACTCTTGCACTGCCCATTACCTGGATTACTTGTCTGTCACTGTAATATAAATTCTTAACCTACCAGCAACAATACTCTAAACCATAATTGTTCCAGTAATTGAAACTGCCTCAGTTTTGACACTCAACAACCCATTGTTTGCAACTGAGTAATTAAATGGAAGGTTTAGCTCAGAACCTTTTTCCGTTATTTCCTGTAGCAATTTAGCTGAAAAATTCTGAAAATTTCCCTTCACATAGGCAAATGGCATTGATTTGAACTTGGCCAAAACACAGATATAATTAACCAATGTCTTTTGCACAAGTACAGGACAGAAATAAAAATAAATTAGTGGCATATTTAATACAGTCAGGTGATTAAAAAATTGAAATCACCAACATTAGCAAGTGAAAGAATAAGCAATCAGAGCCCTAAACAACCAGCAGCAGTATTAAAAGTCAGCCCCCAATGTTCCATGAAGATGCTCATGGATGCATTAGCTCTCTCTACGTAACTGAAATTTCATGGCAAGCTGTTGCAGTCAGCCAGCTAGAAGGGAGCAGAAGAATATTTTACATGTGGATACTTAACAGAAACAAAGTTATCTTATCATCTTGAAAAAAACCTGTATCATTACCTGAGGTGACCAAATGGTCTTATATGCAGCACTTGGTAAGATAATATAATTATTTGAACTTCAACCCCTTTCCCTATATTCATGAATGAAGCCTTGCAGAATCCATCTGCACAAACATCAATATCTCACTATCCAGATTCAGAGCATGGTGATCCCCCCCAAACAGTTGATAAAGCTTGATCTCCTTATTCTTCTTCACAGCTCCAGGCATTTCACCACACCTGCAGAGGCCAATGGCACTATCAGGGCACACAGCTCTGTGACAACCACCTGGCCCAAGGCAGCCTCGGGTGTCACAGCAGAGCAGTGACATTTTGCTGAGCTAAAGCAAAGCAGAAACACATCTCAAGTAACACACAGGAGGTGTGCAAAGCACCTGCCTTGCACAGGAGCATCAGGGCAATGGGCCCTGTTTCTCATGACCCCAGCACCAGGAGGGATTGGCCCTGCCAGGCAGCCTTGTGCCCCAGAGAACAGCCCCTACCACTCGACCTTGCACAAACATTTCCCCCTTATCTCATTAATCCATGTTTTAGTGTCTCACGCACCAGGAATCTGAGGGATGGGCAATTTCACCGTGTGAAGCTAGCAAATAATTGAATTAAGGTTCAGTAATTGCAGTTATCACTACGAGACATAGTCAAGCAAAAATAAGCTCAGCAAAGCACATATCTGACTTTAAGTATATGTGAAGAGTCCCATTAGCTTCAGCAGCATTTATCAGGCAAGCTGGAAATCACACGCATGAGAGTGCAATAAAAAATCAACGTATTTGATTTTGAAAGAACTCTGCAAATAAGGGGAAAAAAAATCAAGGGATGAGATTAAAACTATTTAACATCTTCCATGTCATGCAATAATATGAGCTTTCTGTAACAGGAGAGATTAAATTCTTTTACACTGGTTCATATCCCTGTTGTACATGCAACAGATCTGGGGATCACTTGAACTGGTGACAAAGGCTTTAGAGGATAAGGGTCTGTCAAAACACCAACTCTCCTGATTCCCTCTTCAGTATTCAGCCAGGAGGTCACGAGCACAGCCTCAGCCAGTTCCATCAGTAAATCCATTTTTAGTAGTTCATGTGGAATTGGAAATGCATTTGGGCATTGTGCCATGGATGGATCTCAGCCATTCACAAATGCAACACAGGGATGAGGATCCCCACTTCTGCCTAGGCTCTGACTTCCCCCCTCACATCGTGATCTGTGTTCATAGGAGCTGGAGGGACAGCCAGATTTCACCTGGTTGCATTGGTGACAGCTGGAATTCTCTATTGTTGGGGGACTAACAACTTTGGGAAAGGCAGGAGACAGTCAGTAAGAAGCTTAGCAGATTCTACCATGTAAAATCACCCTTGGAAAAAGATTTTTATTAGTATCTCAGTGGGATGCAGGATATAAAAGCATAAAAGCAGTGCAGGTTTCAAACCTCTCCATTCTCTGTAGCAACTAAGTAGGGAACTTTAGTACACTGTTAATATTCAAAGATGTCTGTATTTTTGTCCTCTTGTTTTAGAACTGCAGAGAAAAATCAAGCCTGTAACTCACAGGAGACTCAGATAATCAGTTCAAACCAAATTGCAGTATGTAATTATAATCACACAACTGGCAGATTTTGCTCAAGAGGATATATGAGCTGGCATGGCTGAGAGATCCAAGTATCACAGCCCATAACCCAAATAGAAATGCAGCTCAATAGTTAACAAAGCCAAATGGAGCTATAGCCATTGGCATTTGGTGCAGCCCAAGTCTGGTCTGTGGCTTGCATGCCACCAGTTTCAGAGTCACAGACTAACTGAGCCCATCATGGCTCATTAGAACCAAAATCAGTGGCTTTACCAGGGGTGCCAGTGGAGAAACTACAGAATGCTTCCTCCAGGGAAGTAGATGTTGATATGGATGTGGTACCAAGCACAGGTCTGGACCACCCCCTGGAGTCACCTTTTATCTTCCCCTGTCAGCTGCACTCCAGGCAAGCAGGCTAAAGGGAACCACTGCACCTCCTCCCAAAATCACAGCCACAGCAACACTGCTGGGCTGCCCTCAAGGCATAAAACCCCATAAACAACAGTTGTTGGGAATGAGAAAAATAAAGGCCTGAAACTTCTCCTGATAAAGCAGCAAAGGTCCCCTGCAGGATTCAGCTCATGCTGGGCACCAGCTGGCCAAGGGCTCTGCTGGGCACCCATGTCCCTGTCCTCTGGAGGACCACTCAGGTATCCCAAGCTCTCTGCTGAACTGGGACTCAAGCAGTCAGGGAGACTCAATTACTGCCAGTCACAATTTTTTTTTTTAGATAATCTGGATATTCTTTAAAAGTCTTTCATAGAGATTTAGATTTGCATTTTTGGCTTCATGAAAAGCAAAACAAAACTGAAAATCTTGTCATAAACTTACAGTTTTGTGTAAAGAGGCTTTCTTTTTCTCAAAGCAATGAATGATTAACATCCTGCCCATTGCTGCCCAAGTAGTTTTCAGATGTCAGACTCTAAATTTTTCTTGATCTGGGCTTGAATTTGGCATTTTACTGATTGCAAAAATCTATTTTTAAGCCTCTGCAGTTATTGCATAGTTTCCCCTCAAGACATTTTTCAGTACTTCTCAGATGGACGGATCACTGAGACTCCATGTACTTTGAACCTCTCCACATGTTTCAAAGACACAAAAAGCTGCTTCTTCATAGCCTGATCTAACTGCAATTAAGAGCTTTTTCCCTGGCCCTGTCCTCATACAGAGATAAAAAGTGGAATTTAGTGAAATTATTACAAAGCTGGTTAAGCACAGGATATGACTAATCCTGTATTTCACAGCTGGAGGTTAAACTGAGCCTCATTAAACCCAATGTTCTTGCTTACCCACAACAGAAACAAATGGGGCATGACAGAGCTTTGCATGTGTGCATCTCTCTCACACACACTCAAACACTGAAATTCAGCTCCAACCCTTCCAAAATTTTAAGTTGCAAGAAATTATATGATGGTCTCAAATTTGTAAGACTCAATTAACCCAGTATGTCTCTCTCTATCTGTTAGTCGACTTCTGGACCCAGATCTTTTGAATTACATTTCCTAGGTTTTTAGGGAACTCTAGATTCTTGTAAAATCCTTGGATACCACAGGTGACAACCCCCAGAACACACACTACACCACCCAGATTTCATCACAAGTTGCAAAACTCACTTCTGTCACTGATCATGCATTTTAGTAGTGCATTCATGCACTTCTAAATATTTATTTAGAGAATATTTATTTTAGTAGGTAGCAGCTCAAATCTCTGATGTCCAAAGTAAACAGAAGGAACTCCACTGTCTTAAAGGGCTTGAAGGCATTTTGAACTGCTCCTATAAAAGTGTACATTTCTTATTTGGGGAGGAAAAACATTTTATTCAATAAGTACATATTGTTACTTACATCTCAAGTCAACTTATTGGATAGCAAATCAATCAGATCAGTCTTGTCATTGTAATTCATAAAAGAAGGAGGTGGAATGGAACACACTTGGACATTGATTGGCTTCGCATGCTGTGTTAGTTTTTTTTTTTAAGATTCTGCTTCCACAACTAAGGAAGCAACATTTGAGGGATTCTGTTACCATATTTTGCATTTACACATGTAAGCCATGCAGTGCACTCTCAAAACAATACCAAAGTTTTGGTCTCAAGAGAGAAGGTCTCATGAAAATCTGTTTCTTCAAGAGCTGTACTCCAAGATGCATGGAGTCCTGTAGGAATTCTCACCGTTGACTTGAAAGGAATATTTGGATGTGACCCCAAATACGAATCTCCTTTTTTATTACTTAAAATTAATAAGCAGCTAAACATTGAAACACTGTCTAAAAATGGTAATACAGTAACTGAGGGCACATCCCCTTCAGTATTCTGAATCTAAATGGAGACCAACTGCCTGGAAAGTTTTCATGTCTGAGTTGCTCTGTACTACAGAAAAANCATTGTGAGACCTTAAATTAAAGCAATTATACTTATCCTCCTCATGCACAAACAATAGGCATACTTTGGGGAAATCAGACAGGTTTGTAATTGTGTTCCTGCCGTGGTGAGCGTGTGCAGCGCTCCTGGCACAGCCATGGCCTCACACAAAGCTCCAGAGCCAATTCCCAGAGAGACCCAAATGCCAAGACCTTAAAGCAACTCTGAGAGCCCAGAGGCAGCTCCACAAGCAGGAGCTGTTAATGGCAGACTTGGCACAGAAGTGGCTGATAACAAAACAACAGGGGAAATTGCACTCTGACTCTCCTGAAGCCAGCCAGAACATCGTGGGCAATTTCTTTTTCTCCTCCTCGGGAAGAGATCAGGCTCTGCACTGAATGGCATTTACATCTTTGTCATCTTTGTCACTAACGATTGTCAGGCTCTTTTCTGCCCGGGGGCCAGATTTCCCCCCTTGTTTTCAGAACGATATGGGAAAGTGCCTGCCGAGTGCAGGTTGTGCCAAGATCCCATTTGCCCAAGAATTGTGGCATCCTGCAGACGCTGTGACCATGGAAGTTCCTTGCTCGAGCACCTCATCTCTAATAGCAGTGTTACAGGCATTGCCCACTCTCATTTTATTAACTCTACAGCTGCAGCCTTTTAATTCAGGAAAAGCATGCAGTTTCTTAAAAGTAAGACTAATAACAGTTTTCAAGAACTGCTAGGGATGCTCTAAAGGTCTTCCAAGGATACTCTAAATCCCAGGCAGCTAGCAGGTTGAACTGCTGTGAAGTGCTGTTGCTACTGAAGTCTATTTGGCAATTTTAATTAAATACTCATGAATCTCAAGGGCTGCCACTCTCTAGAGAATAATTTTTTTTGTTTCTGCTCTGCACCAGGGGACTTGAAATTTTCTGTGAAAGAGGCAGCAGGACTTCATTGTCAAACATCCAGTTACTTACAGCCTCACCTGTGCAATGCATTTGCTTTATTTAAAGCTGGGCTTTCTGAAACAAAGGTGTGTAATGTGCCCTGAGCATCTCTGAACAGAAAAATGCCTCTGGCATTCCTGCTCTCAAGGGAAAAGGTAGACAGGGCTCAGCAGAGACTATAAACCAAAAGGACAGCCAGCCCATGGTGCACAGTACTTAGTTACAAGGAGAGAGAAAAGGGATGAGTCCACACAGCCTATAAACTTCAGTTTTAGCTAAAAATGCTCGGTCTTTGCATGAGTACAGAATGAGCTGAAAATGCAAAATAATGTGAAAGAATGACCAGAAGTTTGTTACCCTTATTATTTCTAAAATGAACGCATTAGTTATGAAACTACCCAGAACTGACCTTTGGAGCTCCTAAACGTTGTAAACACAGGTCTCTCTAACCTTACGGGGAAAGTGTGTAATTAAAAATTCCTTTTTGTTCAAGGAGCAGTGTGAAGTGGCTTAAGGGGTCTGTTTTGTGCTTGGACACTTCTAACTCAGAGGAATGGAAAGCAAATATGGTCTCCCACCTCAGGGATTATTTCTTAGCAATATGGAAGGTACCCTCTACCTAGTCAACCAGACACCACTAAAGAAAGGTTAACATCAGCTCTTCTGGGCATTTCCCACAATGACACAGAGGAATATGAAGACTTCACCCAGGTGATGTTGCACACACCAAATGCATGCACACAGCAGAGCTCAGTGCATCCCTGGAGAATGTGAGGCTACAGAAGTGATGCCTGTGAAGCTCTCCAAAACCAACACCCAACATTCTCAGAGCTTTCATTCATCTTCTTTACGCTACAACTAAAACTTCCAGAAACCAGCTACATCTGTGAGAAAGGTTCACATCATCTCCACCATGGGGTCTTTGCCACTGTGGCTACACCACACACACCTACCACCACTGGAGAGCAGGGTTGAGTGGTCTTTTCTGGTAGTGGCATTCGCTACAACCTCTCCCCAAACAACATAAACCAGGGCAACAAAAGTTGTGGGTTGCCAGAATTGCTGCCAGAGACTTTGCCAGCACAGCAATGCCATCCAAGAGCACGACCTTCTAGCTGACATGGCCACACCAACAAAACATCACAGCATAAACTGCATCAAAAAAAGTAAAAACTGGAGTCATTTCTCCTCAGAGAAAGGAAAATGGAGAGGGTGATAAGTACTGATGGGTTAGCAATGTCAGAAGCATATAATTTTCCAACTGGAAACACAAATCATATCCATTCTTTAGAAAGCAAAACAACAACAAAAAAAACCCCACATATATGGCTATCACAATAACACCCTTATCTCCATTTCCTTTCCTCCCACTGCAGTGTGACTTGTGAGATGGTATTTCTTGATCTCCAAGAGTAAGAAAAGCTCTCTCCATTACCCTGTTCAAATAAGGCACTAGAATAACAGGAGTGTGAATCCCAGCAAACCTGTGCTGTGGGCGACATGTACAGTGCAGAGCAGCTGCCAGCATGGGCTGGGGAGCTTTTGCTTGTCCCACTGAGGCTTTCTTCTCAAGTGCTTATAGAGAAAGGATATGTTGGAAAGGAGGAGAAAAAGTGGAAGCTCGGGATCCCCTGCAACAGCTTGATTCCAGAAGGGGCTACAAAGACACCACCTCTCAGCATACCTTCACTCCAGAGATGCTGAAGAAGATAAAGCAACAAATCTCACTCAGGATGCACCAGCCAGCAAAAGGCTATTGTGTCACTGGCCACTGGAATATAAATCCAGTCATAAAGCTTGCAAATATCCTTTGCAGCACCAGCCTTCTCAGGTTTCTCCGGATGAAGCACTATTTCAGCTCTATGTTTAGCAGTTGGAAGGAAGCCAGGAAGACTTCCATAACCACCTCTGATTTGTTAATCCCTTAATGCACAGGCACTGTTTGTTACTTAGGACGTCAGGTTTCATTGCTCCTCAGCATGCTGGTGATAGAACTCCTTGACACCAGGCTGCAAATATTATTGCAAAGTCAATACTCCCAGGGAGAAAGCCAAGCCAAGTTGAAATGTGACTTTGGTGTTGACAAGCCAGTTTGGCACTGCAGAGTTCAAACAGCCAGGATCACCTGGCAACTTTCAAAACAGGAGAAAGTTTGCCAGGATCCTTTCTGACTAGAGCCTTATCCCAAGATCCGCATGGTAACAGCTAAACACTTTCCAGTCAGACAAAGCAAGTAAAAACACAGTAAGTGGATTATGCTTTTTGGGAAAGTGCTGGGAGCTGTATGTACATATGCATGAGTTTGTGTCTATATAGATTTTCCTAATCTTCCTCATTAAAAGAGAAAAAAAATCTAGATCTGGGTGTGCAGCATGACAGACTGGAGGTGATGCAGCTCAGTATTCCCAGGGAGTTCATCCAGCCCATGGGAGCTTCAACAGCCCTGCTGCCCTAAGGAAAGCTGACTCCCTGCTTACAATAAAAAAAGTTATTTCCTGAATGTGATCTAAAAGAAGTTGGATCCTGGTCTTTCTGGAGAGCCATTGAGACATCACATGGACGCTGCACAGCACATCACATCAGTGACTGCTGCCACTGGGGAGGTGACTGGCCTTCTCCAGAACACACAGCTATTTTAAGGTAATTTCCCTCCCTCCTGGATTCAAATCTTTGTAATAACACAGCACAAAAGATGATGACACCTGAGAACAGTGGAGGAAAAGGCATAGCCTTCACACCCAGGGCAGCATGTAGGTGAAGGGTTGATGCATGAGCCTGAAGCAGCCCTGCACAACCCAAAATTAACTGGGTTTCATCCTCCAGTGCAATAAGCCAATGCAGCTATGCAGACCCTATTCATTCTCACCATTAATTACCAACTTCTTCTTGACCTCCTAGGGCAGACCTGACACAGTAATGTGCTTGGCTGTGGCAGGACAAAGCTGGGCCAAGGGCACATTGAGCTCATCCCCAAATCCATGCACATCCCAGCTGTCCACACTCAGACCTATCAATAGCTCCAATTAAACAGTCGCCACCAGACACCAGCTCAGTCTCCGTTTGGGAGAGGGACAGGGGGAGTTAAAATCAAATTAGCAATCAATTAATACATGAAGCAACTACACAGCTGTTGAGTTGAGCATCCTTTGGTGGTTTAACCCTTTCGTGCCCTGTGAGTTCTTTTCATGGCTAGTAATGCCAATGAGTATGCTGGGAGAAAGAAGTAATCCTTAGAAAATCTCAGGGTCAAGTCAAAATGTGTATTTCAGGGGAAAAAAAAAATTGACAAAATTATGTTATTAAAATTTCAGTACACATACCGTTCTTTATTATTTTTCTTTGTTTATTTTAAATGAGAATGTTTTAGAAATGTGACCCTGGAACAGTCTATTCTCCGATTTGGTGAAATGCAAAGAACAGCACAACATAAACTAGCAAAAAGGCATTTTAAAAATATTACAAGGTCTTTTTTATTTCCAGTCCTTATAACTGGGAAGAATCTGGAACAAAATTACTGTGAAACATGGTGCTTGAAGTAAGAAGCAAAGTATAGGAAAAAAAAACTTTTAAAATGCCAGAATGTAGAACATAAAACAGTGAAAGAATACAAAGAACAGGAAAAAAAAGGGTAACTTTTCTGATGGTTTAAATAGACAGTGCCTTATTAAATGCAGCAGAGCTGCCCCTGTTTACACCAACTGCTGTGTTTTACAGGGGATCCAGAGGACATACCAAACACAATGGCTGTTTTCTTCTCACTGCTTAACATTGCTATATAAAGACAGGTAAGCAGCATGAGTGATCAAAAGCACTGTGGCACGTGGAGTAGACTTTGAAAGGGAGATGCAAGCAAAAAGTGCCCCTTTAGAGAGTCTGTTCACATTTAAGTAAGATCTCAAATAAAAGTTAGGAGCCTGCACCACACACAACTATTCCCAAGGCTGTCCTTTGACAACAGTCTCCTCTTTCAACAAGATAAAAGTCAATGTAAATGGGCAAGCAAGACAAAATCCTACAGCAAGGACACAGGCAGAGCTGGACTCACAGCATCTCCAGGAGCAGAGTTGGGTCAAGGAGCTTTGCAGGGAGGCATTAATGCATCTCTAAATCACACACAGACACCAACAAAGGATTCACTTTTTTTCCTATTTTTTTTTTTAATTTTAACAAAAGGAGACCAAATTATATCTGTGTGGCGTTAATATGAATTGTGTTCATCCTGCACAGGATGTTTACCAAAAGCCAATGTGCATTAAAATGGGCAGTCAGACACAACCATATGGAAACAGGAGAACTGAGCCACACTGGTATCTATTAGGCTATAAAACCTACCTGGGAAAGAAGCTTGTTGTCATCCTCCAGAAGTTTCACTTTTGTTTCAAGTTGCCTGATATAGTTGGAAGATGAATCTTTAGGAAAAGAGAAAAAAAAAACACATTTAAGCTTCTTGTGGTACAGGCAAGTATTGTGTCAGAAGCATTATGTCAGAAGCAACGTTTTCCCACTCTGTAGAAGGCAAGTTTGGGAACGACTTGATGAACAAAACCCTATGTGTATAGGGTGAGGAGGGACCCCATCAAAGGTTTTTTCATTAAAAAGCTGAGATTCAGCCACAGCAACATCTTCTGTGAATCTGCATCAATGCCAGTTTGAGGGGTGGGTGACACAGAAGGAAAGTGAAGTTGAAACACTGTGTTTTGTATTTTCCTAAAAGTAATTTCCTAGTTTTGAAAGCTATTCTCATTCATCTAGAATGCACCAAAATGCTCCACAACAGAACAAGATGTTTCCTTTTAGGTTTGAATAAACAACCCCTCCAGACACGTGCCTTTTTCTTTCAAAAACAACTGAGAAGCTGAGAAAACCAAGCTGTTGGCACAGCTCTGAGAGGAGGTCAGTGCCACAACTCCCAGTGCTGTAAAAGGGGGAGAAGTGTATTCAGCAAGGCCACAGAGCTGCAGCATGCACACAGCCTCACACACACAACAAGTGCCTACCCAGGACATCTGTTTTTTTCTAGTGGAAGCACGTGACACAAACCAGAAAAACACCAGGACAATAAAATACGGAATACCCTCACATAAAATGGTAATCTTCAACCTGAAGGAATGCAATGGCTGGTTCACCATTGCAGCAAGACAGCAACACCAGGCAGGGTGGCCTGGCACAGAGGGAAAGTCACTGGGGAGCTCTGTGGGTGGCTTACTGCTCTCCAAAGCATCTGGCTTTTGTTTTGAACCATGCTTTAAAGAAACACATTTGAAAATTTCACAGGGAAGAAAATAAGGGACACTGGTTAAACCTTTTCTCCATTCTCATCATAGCTTGATGAGTTCCTCCCATACAACTGGATCTTTGCAAAATCTTGTAATTTGAGCAGCAGAGGCCATGAGCTGTTACAGCAGGAGGAAAAGTTTTGCAACATAGGTATATGAAAAACTCCAAACATTTTCCTAAAGGGGAAACAAACAACTCCTAGAGGGGCTCTGAAAAGTGCAAAATTGTAATTTCCCTCATCACATTTATTATGGCACGACTGCAGAAGCCACTGGCCAACCCCAGGATTTCTTGCTGAGCATGAATCAACAAGGAACCAGGTGTTAACACGAGGGCACCAGGGCCAGTGGGTGTGTGCTGCAGTGGCCAGCAGCACCTTTTGGGATCAGACCCCATGGAGAGCAGGCACCTCTGGCTGCAGCTCTGGCACACCAACACTTGCCCACGCACAGTGTGAGGTTTAGGCTGGCTCTGTGCTAAACAGCTTCTCTCTGCCTTTGCCAGTGGCTGCCAAACACACTCAGCACTAAGCCTGAAGGCTCTTCTGGCCACTCTGGGGCAGCTCAGCTGAAGGGCCAGCAGGGAAGCTACAGCTAACCACTGGGACTGCTTTGGCCACTGAAGGGAAAAACTGGAATATGCTCAAAAAAGTGCTGCCATAGAGCAGTGCCAAACCGCACAAAGGAACAGCAGGATGGATCTGAGTCAAGTGCCCAGCTAAAGCACACTCTCGGAGGAAAAATGCTCAGTTTTTTGGCTGGATTATGCTTTGTTCAAACCCAGGAAATGCAAACAAGTCCTCATGAGAAAGGTTAAGAAGACACTGTAGGGAGCTATGTAAGTTCAGTGAACAGATTAAGTGGTGACAAGGTTCACAGCAACATTGGCTTCAGCTGCAGGGACCACAAACTCGGCCCAAAAACCACCCTAACATGGGGGAGTCTCCAGGTCAGAGGAGAAGAGAGCAAATCAAGTAGGTTCTAGAATCAATCTAAAGCACTTTCCCTGTGAAGGCCTTATGGACCACAGCATCAGCCACCCATATCTAAGGGTGGCCAGTAGAATGCTGCAGTAGATCCGTGCTGAATGCACCAAGATTTTGGGATCAGCTTGAAGAACTTGCTGAATTAGTAATGAACCTGTCCTCCAGCAAGGTGCAAGGGGAGTTTGAGATTGTTAAAGCCAGGAGGACCATGGATTCTTTGGTCTGTGCCTCCTCTGTGCCCCAGGCCATCACACTTTGTTAACTTACACCAAAATTCAGTACAATAATACCCAATTGGCTAAGCAGGTCCAAAACCAGTCTCCATCTCTGCCTGAAGACAACTAGAGACTGCTGTCTGTGTGCTGAATACAACAGCTTCCACTGGTAGATCTGATCAGATCAGGTGTCCTTCCCACCTGCATTCCAGCTGCACCAGTACCCCCACTGTGCTAGCAGCTACAAGGGATTTAGGTTAAGTGGATGAATGGTGATGCAGAAGCTGTCATGTTCAGGCCCTGAATGCTACCAGGACTGACTGACTGGCTGATGAAAAGAATGGCATGCCATTCTATGTGTGACTGCCACAGAAAAGGAAATAGAGAATTATTTATTCACTGTGGTTTCATACCCCTTACCAAAATAAAAAGATACTCCTTGGGAAGGCTAGCCCTGCATCCTTGGGAGCCAATGTACACCACTGGTTCTGAAAGCCTGACCTGAGAACTGCTAGAGATCTTCAGACACCCCTGTTCAACTCCAAACCACGTTTGGTGTCTGATCTCAGCCAGAAAACACCCTATGGCAACATAAAATATACATGAAAAAATGGAAAAAAAAAAACAAATCAGCCATTTTGTCAGCAGAAGATGCTTCATCTCGAGCAAAGGCTGTGAAACAGTGCTCAGAGCCATCCCAGTCCTTTCTATGCCCTCAGAGATGAATCACCTCCATCTTCTGGACCTGCCTGTGTCGAGGCAGGCGCCAGATGAACCATTTGCATCTTGATCTCAGTTTTAAAAAAGCTCATAACTCTCACAACAGCAAGCAGTAACATTGCCAGGCTAAGCAGGGAAATCCCAGGCTAGGTCTCACCCATGTTATATCAAGAAACACATTCCCAACATTTTTCTGCCTCTGACCTTTCTCTTATCAGTGAGTTTCCGTCCTCTCCTGCCTCCTCCAGAGCCAGGAGACAAGGACAGCCCCACTGACCCATCCAGGAGAGGCAGCAGTCAGCTGCCTCTGACTGAGATCACTGACTGATCAGACCCTCACATCCCTTTTCATTAGAAAACAAATGGTCCTCAGTTCTGTGTCAGAGCCTGATGCCAGCTGTGAGCAGTCTCCACTTTCAGCAGCCCAAAGCTCTCCTCAGTGGCTCGAGCAGCTCCCAGACTCAGGTACTGGGCACACCCCAGCACACCCAGCTAGCCACACCTCATGGCACTGCTGAGTCCACTCACACTGCTAGGGCCCTGCTGGTGACCACACAAGTAAGGTGGCCAAGGACACATGGTGGAGGGTAGAGTGCTTTCTGGCACCCTTTTATCTGGCACTCAGTGCTGCCCAGGATGCCACTGGGGCCAACATCCTCCTCTGGTTACCCCTTGGGGCCACGAGACCCAGCTGCAAGTGCAGAGACCCAAGCCTTGGGTGCCTTAGTGGACCAGATGGCACCAGAGGGAATGAAATTTCCCATTCCACAGAAGAGGAAGCTGGGGAGAGAGGCAGCCAGGTGCCCTGCCAGGCTGAGACCCAGGGCAGCCAAAGGGGTGAAAACTGCAATCGCCATCAGCCGTCACTCCCTTGCACAATGTGAATTCTACAAGCTGAATTGTTCACAGAGCTGTAAAACCTCAAGTCCTGTTTCTTCACAAAGCCTTGGAAAAATTAATTGGATGTAGCTCCCCACATTATCTCCATGAGAGGTAGAGGAGCTGTGTTCCAGCTCAGGAAGGTGCATTACTGTTATTACCCACCCTCCTCAAGATTTACTGCTCTAAAAAACATACTCCATCTGGAATGGGATGTAATTCAGCTTGGATGTAATCTAGCTGAATAACTTTTCTCCACATAGATAAACCACTTAATACTCATTACAGCTAAATGGAGGCAGACAAATCAGTCTACCTTGTTTTAACTCAATGGTCTCTCGGAGAGCAGGGAACTGCCTGGCTCCTCAAGCTTTGTAAAAACATGAATTAGAAATTGTTTTAACAACCAAAACAATCTTGCAGCCTGCAGAGCACGTAACAGTGTAATTTTAAAAGACACTTGTAGCCTTTCTGATTCTAATCTGAGATTTCAGAGGAATCTGGCAGAGGGGTAAATATGATAAATTACACATTTATTTTGACAGTAGCAAAATAAATGGTTTCATTTCCTTGTATGCCACTTCTCCAACCACAAACATGCAGAGCAGAGGTTTGTGTGGTAGCTGCAAGGTTGGGATCAAGACACTTTTTTTTAAGACCTTCTCATAATGAGGCACCAGCACCTAAATGAATATAAGAAAAAAACTGCACTTTACTTAGGGCAGTTCATACCAGAAATGCCAGAAAAGGTTAATGTAGGTGTCTGTGAGATGAGAAAATTTTCAAGAGCCCTTTGATGAGACTCATTCACAGCAGGACAGTCCTTACACCCAGCCTGGGCAATACCAAACAAAATGGCAAGAGCAGACTTGAACCAACAGAGGTGCTTTAGTCCTCTTCCCCAGCACCCCACTTAGGTTTGATTTCTCTTTCTGATTTGCCTTTTTGCTCCAAAACATGGGTCAGGCAGTGTCCAGCTGGAGTGCTGCTGGCAGGCCAGGGCCACAGTGCCCCACTCCAGCTCTGCCCCACCTGCACCTCCGAATGCCCCACACCCCCAGGAGCGAGCCTGGACACCCAGAGCTTCCAGGAGGAAAGGCACAGGAAGGAATGATGCCCTGCCAGATTTGCACCTCGCTGCCAGCTGCCTACTTTGCATGATAGAATGCTGACATTTTCTCTTCCTCTCCTTCCATCAAAGATCATCTCATAAGAAGGCCTTCACCTGTGCTCAATAAAACACTTTGCTGTTTGTTGGCAGTTTCATTATCACATCTCTGCTCTTCCCCACTATATTTCATATTCGTATTGCTCTGCTGGTCTTGCTTCTTGACACACACAAGCAGGCTGAAAAATGGCCAGTGGTTATATCTTGTAAAGAAGTTGATTTATTAAAGCAACAGCACTCTTTCAAAGCAGTTGGAAAGCAGATGAAACTCACATATCTTGAATATTGTCATTAAAGGAAGCTATTGTGGGAGATGGACAAATGCAACACCCTTGCTTTTCCTGGGCAGCCCCCATCTTTCTGCTCCTATCAGAAAACCCCAGTCCCAATAGTCCTGTTTCAGACTGGTATGCAAGGCAAGTTTTCACAACAGGCTTAAGTCAGTGGATAGCTCAAATGTGAGCAGGGCCACCACAAAGCCAGTGCTGAGTTACTCTTGTTTCACAGTGCTGCCCTCTGCTATGGCACCACCAGGGCTTTCAGGGAATGCTCATTGGTTTGCCTTGGTGCAGAACCTCAGAATAACCTGTGTGGGAAGGGACCTTTAGCAGTCACCTAGTACAGCCCCTGCAGCAAGCAGGGACATCTGCAACTAGACCAGGTTGCTCAGAGTCTCATGCAATTGTCCTTCATGTTTCCAGGGATGGGGTATCTACCACCTCCTGGGCAACCTGTGACAGTATTTCACCACTCTCATTGTAAAAACTTCTTTCCTTATATCTAATCCAAGCCTGACCTCTGTCAGTTCAAAGCCATTAACCCATCTCCTGTCAATACATACCCCTGTAAAAAGTTCCTCTCCAGCTCTCTTGTAGCCCCCTTTGGGGACTGAAAAGCTGCTCTAAGGTCTCCTTGGAGCCTTCTGTTTACCAGGCTGAACAACCCCAACTTTCTCAGCTTCTCCTCAGAGGAGAGGTGTTCCAGCCCTCTGATCATCTTCACATCTTCATGATCATCATGTCCAAAATATGATACTCTGCTAATCCCAAATCCCATACCTTTCCAGTAGCACCTTAGGCACAATTTGGGGTCTCCCCTGAGATGTGGTAAGAGAATATACAACAACAAGGTCTATGGTAAGTAGAAGCTCCCAGTGTTTTGTACCTCTGCAAGATATTCAGCAGGCAAACCATACCAACTTGCTCTACCTCTCGTCCCACCACCTCATTCACCATGGGTTTTGTAGGGAGAAGTTTCCCCTGCACTCTGACAGCCAGTGTTAAAGAGATGTCAGGAATGCACTCACAGAAAGAGAACTAAGGCCAAATCTAAAATATTTCCATAGCTGAGGTGCAGCACATCTACTGAACAGACACTGCTTTAAACTACACTAAATAAATTAAAGGCCCATCTGTAGCATCCAAAGCCACCCACAATAACATCTGTCTGAATAAGTCTGGTAGGATCAGGCCTCATTTTCAAGGTGATAGCTCAGGCATAGCTGAGGTATTCAAACACCAGTCAAAACAACAGAGAGGTGTGTAGCCAGTAAATCACAAATAACAAAGAAATATGGTTTCAAAATAATACACATTTTTAACTCTAACAAGACTGGCTAAGCACTGGCAATATGGTTGTGCTGCAGCTCTGACAGGATGGAACATATGCCTCTGCAGCTCTTTAATTAACATTTCATAGCAAGCCTCTAACTACGAGCTCGGGAGGTTTTCAAGACTGTGTGTTCCTGACTCAGTTTCAGTTCATTAGACCTGTCTGGGTGCTTAGCAGCCTCCAGCTGGTCTGTAAGAGTCTGCTAAGGTCTCTCCTGACTCTGGTTGTTACAGCTCACTGCTGTGACTGCCAGCCACGACATCATCTCTGAGCACAGCAAAATATCTGCCCACAATGACTGTCAGCAGTTCAGGAGCTCCTGACAGCAGGATTTCACTAGGAGGTGGCTGACAGGGAAGGAGCAGTGTGTGTGTGCCCATGTGCTGAAGCACAGTGGCCATCAGTTTCCCCTTCCTTGCTTGGGTGATGTGTGCAGGACAATCTTTGTGGGGGCTGTCCCTCTACCACAGCATAGAGCAGCAGGCACCACTGGAGAACATCTGCATCTGAGGATGTCTAACCCACACAGCCCATGAAACCTGGCAAACAGGAACGTGATAGGACACCTCCCAATCCTGTCATCTGAAACCACACTTCCCAATCCTGAGGGGACAACCAGTAGCTGCTCTTCTGCTGCTGGGAGTGGGCAAGGACCACAGTGCTGCTGTGGCTCTCCAGGGCTCTCCAGAGCCCTCCTGTAAGCCTGCATGCAGAGGACAGCACCTTCACCAGGCATCTCAGACAGGCTGCCTGTGTTACAGACTGCCTTAGCCCTCCTACAGTCACTGCTGGTTGGCCAGGTTTCTTGGGATCTTTCCTGCTATTCCCCCAGAAATTTTGAAGGTAAATAGCCAAGGAAAAAAATGTGTTTGCTTAACAAGTTGTGTTTAATGCCTGACTGTGGGCATCACCCCGAGAAAAATCAGTGTGAGCTTCTGATGGTTCAGCCTCAGACTAAGCTTTCAGTCAAGAGTGAATAGACTGTAATTAGATGAAATAAGCAAACACAGCGATAGAAATATTAATTTCCAAGACACGCACAGCCAGACAGTCTTGACTGGTGTACATGTAACAGAGAAAAGATGATTTGCATCCCCTTCAGTGCTCTCACTCCCTCCACATGGAGGCCTGCCCTGTCTGAGAAAGCAGGTGCTCTCCAGATCAACCCCAGGTGCTGCAATACCTGCAACACCCATCATAGCCCAGTGACACCAGGCAAAATTCAGGGTTTCCTTGGCCTCCTTAAGAAGCCTTTGCTGTGCAACCACTTGATGAGCTCAATAATTTCTGCCCGAATGCAGAAAGGACAATTCTAAAGAAAGTAGAACAATGTTCAGATTTCAGGTGGATTGGAGTGATCCTGTCTTCCAGACACTGTGGGGCAAGCAATTCTACACCACAGCTTACTAGTTGCTATGAAAGGAGACAAAAGAAAATACAGAAGTTGGAGGAAAGACAGGAGAGGATCAGACTGACTACTGGATGTGATACTGCACTCATGAAAACTTGCAAGAGAGGAAAGGATGAGTAGCACTAATAAAGTGGAGGCTCTTTGAGGGCCTCATGCCTTAGTTAACACAGCTTCACCCAAAAAGTTTTGCTTCCCATGTCAGAACTGCACTGTAGCAGTGCAGGACCTTCTGCTGTCACCAATCCCAGCAGAGTAAAGCCACAGCCCACTGACCAGTGCCAAAGAAGTGACTTAGGAGATCATCATAATCTTCCTTATCCTGTACCTCTCTACTGTTGCCACAGATGGGCAAGGGCTGATCTACCACGGTATGGCCCGAGCAGGACCTTCCAAGAAAGTCTAATTTTAGAAACAGAGAGATAAATCCTCGGCTTTTGATAGACCCAGGGATTGTTTCTCCTTGGTACAACAAGCTCCATGATCCACATGAAGGAATGGCCAGGCTCTGCTCAAAGTTTGGGTCCTAGCAACCAGCTGGGTTGGACTCTCCTGTGGGGGAAAACAGAGGTGAACAGAAAGTTGTGTCACCAGTGCTTGTTAGAAGAGTGAAGCTGCAAGTCACTCACTGCTAATGGGATTCTGCAGCTTTAATGATTATGAAAAGGTTAAAATGACCTGCCAGGCACCCTCAGCTGTTTAAGCCTCTTTTCCTTCCTCGTGCTGCTTTAATCTTGATAGCATGGTCACGTGACCAGGTCAAAAAAAAGCCCCAAAGCCGATTAGTGTCTTTCCACTGGCCACAAAGGACTCAACATTTGAGGTAGTGTGGATGTTTCAGCAAGAGTAGCCCATTTTGCTCCACAGCCTCCTTTTGGGGGCACTCACGAACACTGCAGCCTCTAGAAGTCAGCAAGAGAGTTTGGTCCCAGGGGAAATTCCCTGAAACCTATGGGACAGGCTGTACTCATTTCTGTTTGTATCAATCCCATTACTCAATTCCTCCCTCCCACTGCCAAAACCCAACCCTTCCTGTCTGACTTTGGACACTGCTGGGGCAGCTGCTCTCCCTGTCTCTGCAGCACCAACCAAAGGCTCAGTCCATCCCACTGCCAGCATGCCACGCTCACAGCCTCTGCCAAGGTCAACCCAAACTTTTGTGGCAGCATCCTTTGATTCCTCATTCAGGATACAGCAGTCCTGTGAGAAAGGATCTTGGAGGATTGCACCTTGTAAACTGTGCATGAACCAGTTGTTAGACTGAAAACAATATCTGAGATCGTATCATGATGCAGAAACAAGAGACCTGTATGTAAACAGGGGAAATAATCCTCCTTCACCAGTGCTATTAAAGAACTTGAATGGGGATCTGTGTCCAGTTTTAGGCATCATGCTTCAAGACTCATGTGGGCTATTTGGAAAAAAATTCAGGAGAGAAATAAGGAGGATCAGAGTGTGGAAAGTATAATCTAGCAGGAGAGCTTGAAGGAATCCAGCTTGCTTAGCCTGGGGAAGAAAAGACCAAACATAGATGCAGTAATGGATTCCAATATGTAAATGATTGTCAGAAAAATAAAAAAGTGAATAAATTGTACTCCTTCTTCATCCAGGAAGAGCAAGGTCTCTAATAACAGAAATTTAAGGGCTAGAAGAGGTTGCCTTGGGAGGCAGTGGAATTGCCTTGATGATGACTTTCACAAGCAGGTTAAAGAAACATCTGTCAGGAGCAGTTTAGGTAGAGCTGAGTCTGACCTGGGGCAAAGGGATTGGTTAGGTGGAACTGAGAGCCCTTCAATCCTGTCTTCCATGTCTGCCCCATACAATATCACATGAGGAAAATCTGTGGATGTTTCACTTTAATTCCTGAAAGCAAACATCACAAGTTACTTGAAGACAAAAAATGACATCACTAAGCAGCCTCTGCTGTCATGTCAGATTCAGCAATCTAAAACCATCCATGCCTTCTGGTTTTCCCTCACCTGCAGAAAGTCTCACCTAATCACAGAGTGGCTGGCAAAGAAGGAAAGAGGGCTGGAAAGACTGTGGGGAGAAGAACAAGTGCTGGGGTAAGGCTCTCTGACACTACTGGTATGTTTGCAATAAAAAGGTTATATTAGAAACAGATGGCTGTGTAAAATACAGACAGGGGTTTCAAAAGTTAATACTTCACCACCAAAAAAAAGAGGGTTTTTATCTTTAAGAGTTATCCAGCTTTTCCACAGAAATTCACAGTCCTAAATGAAGGAGTCCTTCACAGAAGGCCAACACGCACGAGGCTTGGTATGACTATAGTAACAACATATGGTCTCTAGCTGAAAGAGCTTAAAAAAGAGGCTGCTCAGTGTATGTAGGAAAGCTGGAGAATGCCAGGAAACCACGTGGGTTAGGAAACCTCCTCAGAAGCTCTGACAGTCCAATTGTGGTCAAGGCTTGTAGGCACCCTGTTGGAGCAAAAGGCTGGAGAAGGCCACAGAGACAGCAGAGCCCCTGTCTTCAAGCCTTTGGGCAGCACAAGTGAAAGTGCTGGTTAGAAAATTGAGGATGGGGAGTGGAGACTGGGTTGTTCTAAGCTGTTTAAATAATCCAGAAACCTCCACAATAAATTGCTAACTTCCCCAAAACAACCATAGGGTCTTTCAAGACTGGAAGGTAGCAATCAGAAGCTCAAATCCTCTTGGGTTCACACTAGTTAAACCAAAAAGAATTGCAAATGAAAGTCAAGATGGATTCAGAGTCCTCTGCCACCCTGTCACAGCCAGAAAGCTCTGGAAATAAAGCCTATCTGAAATGTTTACATGCACAGCTGCCCTGCTAAATTATCTCTTACATATGCACTGAAATGAGCACAAGTGCTCCCAGAATCTCCTCCCTGGTCCCTAATTTGCACTATTGCTGCTCCACTTCTCAGCAAGGAGAAAAAGAGTGAGCATCCACAGTGAGCATTTTTCTCTTTCATCTCATCACACCAATCAAAGTTGCACAGGATGTTTGTCCCCAGATCTGATCCCACCCAAACACATGCAGATTTGATCCCACCCTTGGAGGATTTGGTGGGATTGTTGCAGTTCCTAAAGCTTCCCCAGATTTGACAAGACCTTTGCTGAAATGTCTCCATTTTCATGGCAAACTTCTAACTTCAAACTTCTAATGGTTCAAAACCCAGTGAGAAAGACACGAGGTTAACCCAAAGGTTTGTGAAAGAGAACAGTTGTAAATGAGCTTTGCTTTGATATTTTAGGTTTGTTTGAATCCTTAAACATGTTCTCCTGGATAGATTAACATTACCTCCTAGGTAAGAAGCACTGCCAAGTTTCAGGTGGCTGTAAATCTTCTATTCAACACTGTACATACAAACTGGCCAGTAGATTTTATGCAGAAATTCCCACTGCCTTTGAAGGAATTCTGCTTAGAAACTGATAGCACAAAGCAGTGCAGCTGCATTAGAGCTCTCTTGAGTTTACAAAACTATTTCCTAAGCAACCTGTGAGGGGAGAGGCAGATTACCAGATTAATTGATGGGGGTTATTTTGTTTAAAGGGTAAATAAAATCTAAAATAGTTGCAGAAATCTTCCTTTTCAAACATAAGGTTGAAATTTTGCAGGCCCTAGATGCATTTTAGGTTGTAAATCTGGTCCCCCTTTTTTCTTGGGAAGATTCTTCTGGACAATAAATGCAGTGAGCCTGGGAGAGGGCTGCATAATTATCCACTCCACACAATGGAAACCAGCCTTTCCAAAACGGTGCTCAACCGTCAGGAATCCAAGCTGCGTGATAATTAAAACTCAAAAAATCTTCTTCCACCCAGAGCAAAATTAAAATTTCATTTCCACTCCTCAAATAACCCCACCATGTCCAGGAAGCTCCCTATTAAAAAAAAAATCTCATAGATGCAAATGATGCCCTTTTGAGTAGTGACAGGAAAAATTTAATTGGCAGTGAGGAAAAACTAATGATTAGGTTAATGAAAAATAGGCTGTATTGACTCAGGCCACTCGACCATTCTGATGAGGGTAAACAGCCCCCCTTCCCCTTCCCTGCTCCCCTCGTCTTTGTCTGCTGGGCAGGGCAAGGCTGGGAGCAGGAACGCATTCAAAGGCAGTGCCTCGTTGGGAAAAGGCTGGAGTCAGATCAAAGTCCTTCCACCCAGGGGCCCACAGGAGCCCAAAGCTTGCTGAATGGTCTCCATGTGCCCATGAATTCATTATCCCCCCCCACACACTGCACAGGCTGCCCTACATCTCATCTTTAACCTCAGCACTGTCTGCCCCCATCTCTCTCCCTGAGCCTAAAGAAGGGCAAGGTAGCAAAGGTGCTAATGCTTTTTCCAGCAAAAAGCATTTACCCTGTTGTAACTGGCATTTATGCACAGGATGGCAACAAACCTCATTCCCACCTGGGGGCTGGCAGGGAGGGCTCTTGGCCAAGAGGCAAGGAAGATTTCACAGTGCCACACCACCTGGGATGAGGGCTGCTTGGGAAACTTTAGGTAAAGCAGTTCTTGCTAGGAAACTAATGTTTTATCAAAAGAGCATTTTTTTATGCCGCACACTCAATTTCAAGCAATTTTTAGCCCTGGATGAAATTTCTGGTCAGACCCTCAGAGAGAATAGGGGAGAAAGCCTAAAATAGCTGTGAGTGCATGGCTTAAGGCCATCACCAGGAAACGTCTAAATCCCTGCACACTAAGCTCTTCTGGAGTTGGGGATCGAACGTGTGTGTGTCAAAGACACAAATTTCTGTGGCCAGGGATATAAAGCTTTGCTAAACTGCAGGCAGAAAGCCCACACCCAGTCCTATTTGCCAAAAATAACTGCAGTTGTAGAGTCAGTGATTCCTATCAGCAAGGATAGGCACCTGTGCAGGCCCCAGTGTTCGCCTACAGGTCAGTTTTGGATCTCTGTGTGCTTTGCAGTTAGCTGGTTTAATGCTGGACTCTCCCAGAGACCCAGTGTTTTGGGAAGAAATGCTCTGCTGCAGTCCAGAGCAGAAGACTCTGCTCCCCTCCACCCGCTCCCCTGTGATCTGGGGGTTTTCTGAGGAATTTATTTTCCCTTCCTCTGCCCAGTTCCTCCTTTCCATCCAGCAGAAACCCCTCGGCCTCACACTCTCCTATTGCAGACTGTAGTTAAACATTACATGCTGCAGTTGCCTTATAACTTAACTGGCTTGTGATAAACACAATCCAATGGTGGTGTGAGATCATGAAATGAAGATGTGCTTCTTCCTAAACATCTTTAGGGACTCACTACAGTCAGGAGAAACAGCCACACATAAAAAATTATAAAGTATGCACACTTAATTCGCTGTACTGGAAGCTGGAAGATGGCATGGATCCAATCCCTGCCAGCTTTCACCTGGGAAAAAATTCAACCAAAAAACCATAAAAACTGTGTCATAGAGGAGACCCTTTATGACAAATTACACAAAGAGAGCAGAGCCAGTTGCCCATGTTCTTACCTGAGGGTGGAGGGAAATCCTCGTTTTGGAAAACCGCAATGCCCCTACTCCTACCTCAGCCCTTTCCTGCCCGCACCCGCTGCCCTGCCGCGGAGCCAGCGAGGAAATTAAACAGGAGAAGGGCTGTCAAGTGCAATGTGCTGGCGATGCCAAAACAGCATGGGCTTTGTCAGCACCGGATGGGAACAGCAGTAGCCCAACCAAAAATATGCTATAACCCAGAACTGAGCAGAACAAGGACTCCAGGTACCTAAGCAAGTGACACAGGGTATGGCCTAAGAATCCAAATACAGCGAACGTATAATTCATGCCTGGAAAAGAAGGCCAGACAATGCATACCTAGGAATTTCATAATGCACAGTGTCTGACGGGAGTAGAAACGAGGTGAAGGCACAGATTACAGTGTATCACCGGGCTGGATTGAAACAATGAGTCAAGGGAACAAAACCTATTTTAAAACAAGTTAATAGTACAGTGCTACTACAATAACATTAGGTGATATCATTTAGAAACAGCAAGTCCATTCTCAGGTAAGTTTCCCTAATAATTGTAACTTGCTCTTGTCCATGCTACCACCCTGAGCCAAGAGTTTTAGGGAAGTACACTACGAAGCTGACTGATCTGTGCCAGAACTGGCCCCTTACAGGAGGAGAACCCTCACTGTGAGGGCAGCTGTCCTGGCAGCACCCTACAGGAAAAATCCCTGGTGATGACAGCAAACCAGGGAACTGCACCATCACCTTGCCTGGGGTAACCAAGGAGAGCCCAAGCATTTGGCCCCTGGGGATAATAAAATCAGTCCCACAATGATTCAGAGTGCACGCAGCTGGAGGAGACTTTCTGACCCTCCCAAGCCAAACAAGTGCTCACACAGCTTTGCAAAGGGCTGTGCGAACCTTCGCCATGTTTCTCTGGGGTTACACACAGAAACTAAAACTATACAACACAGCCAGCTTTCCCTGTTATTTATTAACTGGTTTATTGCCTCTCACCCAAGCCCTTCGGACTGGCTGCTGACGGCTCCCTGCCAGGCAGGTTGGCACGTGCTTTTCTAGGAGCCAAAGCAGCCTTCATGGCTCACTCTCGGCCTCGGGCTCCAGCAGCACACAGGGACCCACAGGATCCACCTCTGTGGGCTGGATTTCAAATGCATGCTCTGTGTTCCAGGCTTGAAGAGCAGGCTCTCAGCAGTGTGAACCCTGCTCCCTCCCTCATGTCACACTCATGAGTAGGTTCTGCCTACACATCCTGGCAGAGCTGGGGCAAAGGGAAGCAATGTGGAAAGGGACCCTGAGATGAACATCTTCATCCTCAACCACCGTGCTGCTCCAGGCATTTCCTGTCTGCTCACTGCCTGGGGCTCCTCTGTGTCCACATCTCAGGACAATCTGAGAACTGGTAGAGGGAGAGAAGATGGTCTTATTTCCACAGAATAGCTATTTGTTGCACCCATAGAGGAAGAAAAAGACTGCACAGGGCACAAGCCCCATAAAGCTGCTGATATCCCCTATCTGTCCCCCAAATGATCAGGTGGGTTTATTTTCCAGGGGTGTATGCTGCACAGAGATGGGAAACAAATCACTCACCCAAAGATAAAGGGTGTTTCATGGGTTCAGGCACAAGGATAGTAAAGTAAAATACATGGATGGTCAAAGCACCACCATCCATAAAAGCATAAATATGTTTCAGGTCATCTAGCACAGAGGTTCCCAAATTGTTTTGTTTGCCGGTTACTCTCACTCTTGAGAAATATGTTCTATGCACTCCTTCTTACAAGCCAGACATTATATAAAAATAGCGTTTTGAAAGGCCAAAAAAATTAGGGGGTGCTGTTTCAGGACCTACCAGAGCCCTAACACCAGGACAAGTCCCAGCTGCCGGCTTGCTGGTAACATCCTGCTTTGGAAGACAGCAGCCCACAGCTCCCTGGACTTGAACCTCAGCTGAAGGCCCTGCAGTCCCCTCCATCCCTCCCAGAAATGCACCATCCCTGAGGAGCAGTCATATCTCCCTGGAGCCCCTGAAGTCACTGGTAATATCCATCTCCTCCCCAAAGCCAGATTTTTCTCATGTTGTCATTTAAACACAACCCAAGTAGGTAAGTGCCCATTGCTTCCCTTGAGAAACCGTGCTGCAGTCTAATAGCTTTCACCTTGAGGAAACACTTCCTGACAACTTTCTCCTTCACCTAATTTTATCCCATTAATCCTGGTTATACAGGCTGGAGTCACCCCACAGCACACCTGCCCCCCCTTGCAGACACAGGGGCTTGGTGAGTGCATTCCTGCTGAGGCTGCTTTCTCCAGCTGCCAGAAAAGTGGAGACCCAACCATCACATTCCCCTCACTCACCCTCACTGCCAACTGAACCTCAGCAGGCATGTGAGAAATGCCTGGGAAGTTACTTGCATGGAGGGATTTGTTCTTCCCCCCTCCTCCCCATCACTGCCAAACACCCTCTGAATTGGTTTTAAATGACAGGTTGCCCCTGCCTTTCTCTAGGAAGTGCTTTGCAATGCCAATCTCCATCCCATGAACGCACAGCCTGCACAGCACTATTTGTGTTGACCAACAGGAATTTAATCAACCAACAATAATAAAGTGGGTAATACTCAATTGTATGAAGCCGCCAGTCAGATGAAAGGCTTTACAAAGGCTGGATTGATCTCCGAGCCCTGGCAGCTTTCCCACGGTCCCCTTCTAATCTGTGGAGCCAGAGAGAATACAGGAAAACTCCAAAATCTGGGTTTTCCTGCGGGGTGTGTTAAGTTCAAATCAGTCAACTACATATGTGTATTTTTTTCAGGTTTCCCCATTCTGAGGCAGGCTCTTCCCTTACCCTAAAGGAGCATCGTGCCAGAGCAAAGCCCCTTGGAGACAGCCAGCTTATGTAACTACTAATGCCATAAGCACTACAATGTCTTTAGTGACAAAAAGGCTCAACACAGACTCAGACCAACTGCAGTCAATTCACTGCTGAGAGCTGAAGAGACTGGTGTTACATTGGGAAATCCGTCAGCATGGCCAGCGTTGCTTGAGCAGAAAGTAATTTTGCAGCAGGTATGGGAACATCTGACACCACAAAGCATGTGCAGGATGGTGTTTGCTTACTTGGGGGAAGAAAGGAAACCAAGCATTTGCTCCAGAGCATCTTTTGGCTGTCAACACCTGAGAGTATTGTGCTCTCAGAGCCCAGGTATTTGCATGTGCCCCTCCAGCTCTGCACTTCCACAGGCTGCTCCCATCCTCGCCTTCCTTCTGCAGAATCTGCCTGCAGTTCCAGCAGGGAGCCCTGCAAGACAGGGTCAGATGGGTGACACTGGGCCAGCACTGTGGGAGCTGACCCGTTTGGGGTGACGTGGTCACTGCTGTGCAAGCCAACATGACAGAGGGAGGAGAGGCTAATTCAGGCATGCCACCCCCAGCACAAGACATGGTCCATCAGTGCTGTGGGTCTCCTCTTGCAGCACCTCAGTGGCTTCCCCTGAAACACACAGACACTAGCACATGGCTGAGCAGTCCCATGCCATGCAGCCCAGAGCACTCAGTGGCTTTGGAAATGACCTATGGATCACGTCATCCAGAAATTCAGAGTATTGCTGATTTTACAGCCATCTCCCCACAAACCAGGTAAGCATTTGGGCCTGAGCTGCAGGAATTGAGAGTAGCTGTGACACTGCCAATGGTGGCTGCATAGGGACCACCAAACCCCCTCAGGGCACAAAGGTAACACTCCTGGCTTGGGAAGTCCTTGAGCTGCAAATCTCTGGTGCTGGAAGAGTACTGTAGGGAAACCCATCATCACACATGGTCATCACTCTGCCCTAGTTCTTATTCCCCTGAGCACTTCTGGAGACAGGACATCAGGCTAGGGAGATACTCAATCTGACCCAAAGCAGCCATTTTCACAGTTTTCAGGCTAATTTCACCTCTGCTCATCACGTGGCTCAGAGGCACTGCAGTGGAGGAGAGGACCACAGCATCAGGATGTCCATTGCTCTGCCCCACATCCACCCAGCTACAATCACGCTGACCCACACACCATGAGATGGGGGCAGAATTAAAAGGAAAAGAGAAAATAAACAAGCACATAGAAGTACCCAAGCAGGGGAGGCAACACAGCAAAACAGCAGCATCAGCCAGCAGTACAGACTGGCAGCAGCTGCTTTCCAGGAATCAGTTGCAATATCTGATTCATCCACATCCCTATCAACTGTCATAGCAGAGGATCTAGTGAAAGACACCTTAAAAGCCCACCAGAATAATAATTCTACAGTCAATTGATGAAGAACTAGAAGGTGTGAGAGGGCCCTGCAAGCAGTGATGCCTCCCTTGGCTAGGAATCAACTGCATGAGCACACTGAGAGCCCACAATATTGGCATTGGCTCTGCTTTATGGCCAGACGTGGTTTGTGGTAGGAAGAAATCAGGGGCAGATATTTCCTGTACTGGGAGGAAGTTTGGGCAGAGGTTTGGCAGCTTTCACCCTTGAAGCCAAGGTTGCATTTGGGAGGTCAAAGTCCTCTGTCCACATAGGCATTCACCACAAACATTCATCAGAAAAACACAGTAAACATCTCTATGCAGTTGTGAGCAATCTCCCTTTCCATCCCCTTCTTCTTTAGTCCTGAGGAGAGACCAAAAAGGCCAGCCTGGAGTCACACCTCCATCCCACACTGGCCAGCTCACACCACCTCCACCAGCTGGCACCAGGGAATAAACACACACACATGCACCCAGCAGCTCCCTCCCCTCCAGTCTGCACCAATCTCCTGCAGTGTCTGTGCTGCAGAAGATAATTCAGAGGCAATGGTGAGCTCCTGAACACATTGCCTCTCTCACACAGCAATTAAATGTACATCACTGTCTGGCCGTCCCGTATCCTTGGGGCAGGAGGTGTTGTCATCATCTTAAAGCCATGATTTACAGAGGTAATAATCATGGCACCGGCCTCATTACATGCCAACTTTTGGGAAATTAGGTGATAGATATTATTCATTAAGTTGCTACATGATGCCCATATCCATCCATCTGTTACAGCTGAGCTAACATTTTGGTTCAGAGCATGCAAGCTAATGGCATCTTCAGGAGGGAAGCAGGTGCTGTCCTGAAAGGCAGTGAGGAGAAAAGAGTAAGACTGCAACTAGGTAAATAATTTAACAAAAAACCAAAATTAAATTAAACAGAGATCTCTGAGACTTCTCAGACCTTGGAGGCTTCATGAATACCCAACAGCAGGACACTCAAGCCAAAGCAGAGCCATACACAAGACATAACATGATGCTCAAAAAATCATACATGAGGCAAAAGCCAGGTGAGCTCAGCCCAACCAGCTGCACATGTCACAGAGCAGATTGCTTTTGAGTTGCTTTGTCAGGCTGCTCCATCACCCTGAGCTGCATGAGAGGCCCCAAGGAGCTCTTTGGACTTTGCCCAGTGCACAGTGTCCAGCTGTGGGCTGCTGCTCCCCTTGCAGCAAACAGAATGGGACTGCATAGGGTTATGTTTGCAAAGGCTCATCTGCCCTTCAACCTCAGACTCCAGGGATCCTCCAGACATCCTTGGCTGCTGCCATGAGCCAAGGCCTGTCTTTGACAGCCTCAGAAGAATGGAGATACACGTCTTTAGTCCTTACATGTGTGTCCACACACAAGGGACTGAAGGAGGAACATGCTAGAGACCTGGCTGTCACCCAGAGCTGGGACAAAAACCACACACACACACACACACACACACACACACACACACACACACACAAAGCAGTGCATGTCCCAAAAGAGACAAGCGATTCCAGTACTTCTCTGTTTCTCCCCTAAAACTACTTATCACCCAATTTTGCCTCAACAAAAACTGAGATGAGAATTTCTACAGAACTCATTTTCGGGATGATTCACTCTCAAAAAGGAGGAATTAAAGGATTCTTCCAAAATACTTTTTGGGTTTTTTATCTTTTTAGGGAAGGCCGTGTTCTTAGGCACAAAACCCAGACAGTAAGTGCTGGGACCTCAGACAGGCACACTCCTGCATTCCTCAGATACCCACTCTCAAGTATTAGTCATCACTAGTTAAATAATACAAATGGTTTCCCAGAAAATTTCTTGCCAGAAGGAGGAGAAAAGCAAGTCCTAATGGTGCTGCAGCAGCCAGTGCCAGCCTTTGACATGATGGCACTGCAAGTCTCTGACAGAGGCGGAAACAGAAAGAGCTTCATGCCCATCAAGCTACAGTATGCCCAGAGGCTCAAATTTATCTTCTCTAACTCTACTCGACCCTTTTAACAAACACTTCCTCAAGAAAAATGCATTAAGAGGTATCACAAGAATAAAAGCATTCCTGCTTACTCCCTCAATGCATAAAAGGGCTGGTTTTGGTCACAGAAGATACCAGAGCTGGCTACAGACTCAGCCTCAGCTCTGGGAAATCCTGTAACAGCAATTGCGAAGAGGGCAAGAGTTGGAGCTGCCTGTGGGGGAGGCAGAGAGCCAAAGCCTGGGACCTGAAAAGTCTACATTCTGCTTAAAAGCTTGCCACTAACAATGGGCAAGACTGGAGCTTTTGTACCCATCCAACTGAGGCAGCTGCCTAAAGGGGCTACACTTCCCAGAGACATCCCGGGATGACCTGGTGACGCAGAGCATCCCTGTCTGGGGCTGGCACAAGGCATGGGGATGTGCAGCTGGGCATGGGGAGCCAGCACCAGCCCTTGGCAGCTGCCCAGCACAAGGTCAGTCGGAGCTGCCTGTGAAACCACATGCCTGGTGCTTCATCGTCGAAGCGGAGCTAATGGCTCCCCACTGTTCTTTCCCCTCCACAGCGCAGGATATTCGCCTAAGCGGAATGGAAAGTGCACTGTGATGTTCCACAGTGCAATTCAGTCAGCATCCCAGCCACACTGGGTAGCAAACCTGCTGTCTCTGCAGCATTAACAAATCTGGGACTGCCAGTGTGCTTCATAGTACTCACAGCACTTCCCACACAACTTGATAAAGTTCCAAATACAGCCTGGCACTCCCAGGCTCCAGTAGGGCTTCTCCACCCCAAGCTCTGACCTGGGCCTCCCCATCAAGACAAAAAGTCTGAATAAATTAATACCAGCTAAGCAAAACATCCTGCAGAGCTAAGCAAGTGTTAAACCCTGGCTGAACAGCTCAGTAACCTGAGGAATGATGAAAAGCCATTGCCTAGAGTCAATCATGCTTCCATATGCTTTTCTGGATCTGAGCTGTGCTTCACAAGCCTTCAGCACAGCCATGAGCAGCATCTTCCTTGCCTACCCTCAAGCCCCACGCTTCAGGCAGCAGGTTTTCTTCTCCCTGCACTCCTCCCTTGCCTGGCAGGGCTGTGTCCTGCTCACCAGCACAGGTAGAAGTGCTGAGCACAGAGCTGCCAGGCACAGCAGCACGCTGCATGCCACAGGAGATACACTACATTTTTGTGAGCCAAGGCTGCCCCAAATACGCTTCTCTATAAATGTACCAACCAACTGGGAATTTTAAGGTGCCCTTGACTGTGCTCATATAGGTCTTCTTCCAAAGTAATGCATTAGCACAGGTTCCCAGGTGGGAGCTGAAGGGCTCACTTTGCAAGGCTGCCTAGGACATTCCCAGCATATATCATGAGGTGAGATGTTGCTATTAGGATGAAAGCGACATCATGATAGCAGAACCCAGGATTCACACAGACAGACTTGTGTTCCTCCAGGACTCAGCAGCGTTTGCCTTGGGCAATAATGTGGCAGGAAAAGCAAAATGTTCAGAAACTGAAAGAGACGAAAATATGAACACAGACTAAATTTGAAGACATTTACAATAGAAAGGAAGGTATGAGATTCAGGAATATAATTTGCCTTGCAAAATAAGCAGCAGGAACAAAAATTTCAGAAGGTAGTCAAGTGTCAAGTGTGAGTGCTCACTATGGCACAAGACCACTTTCACCAACCCCAAATGGGACTGATCTCCTGTGTCCTTACACTGGTGCATTTCGGATATACCCATCACCACATGTCACACACAGCATCAGTGTAAGATTAATCTAAGGGGTTGGCCATACTCACTCCACTTTGGATATTAGAAAATATTGTGTGTTTCAGACACTAGAGCATTTCTCCCTTGTGATAGTAAATCTGGTATAATTAGGTACCGCATAATTAAAAATAGATTTCACAGAAATTAATTTGCAAACACAAAGATCCAGGAGCAAATTCAGACCAGTTTTAATTCTCCTGGAGTCATCTGAAATGACCTCAGGGATGAATTTGGCCAACTTGAATACCCATGTCTCATTATTACCAGATGAGCTGTGCACCTACAGAGGGGTAATGGGTCTTTTGGACAATCATGATCACATACAGACATGGGGGATGTCCGGGATGGAGGCAATGGATAAAAGTGCCTCTTGGCTTAGGATTCTCTAGCCCTCATCTGCTGATTTCACTGTAGTTTTTGCTTAGCCAAAAAATTTAGTTTCAGCTTTTCTTCAATATAACACAAGTAGCACACTCTCCTTCAGGTCACTGCCACAGTATAGCAAGTGCTGGGTGGCCCTTGGGAATATGAGCTTTCAGACAGATTAATACAGCTTGACTGAAGAAGTGAAGATGACAGACACTACTTAGCGGACTCCAAGTTGGGCTCATCCTTGAACTGAATTTTTTTCCCACTCTCATGATTCCTCAGTTGGAAAAGTCAGTCCTCATATAACGAAGTGCAAATAATTTTGCTCTTGGTAATTACTTTTAATTTAGACAGTGGACAAAGGGTAAAGATTTGCTTTTTGGGTTTTTTTTGCTTTTACTGGCATTGTTTTAAATATCCAAATATACAGACACCAGAACCACAGGTTCAGTGACAATAACTTAAAAAACACAACAACCAAATATTTTACAAATATTCTCATGTTTCCATGAGACAACTGGCTTGTTAAGGTACTATACACTTACTCAATTGATTTTCAACCACCAGAAAAGCCATGGGGTATTCAGTACAAGGCCCTTGGAAAGTTTATCACAGGGAGTTTACCACAGCTACTGGGTCATCCTCAACTTTTAAAAACCTTTTGTGAACTAGAAATAATGATACTAAAATGATGCACACACATACTTGTCTGTGGTTTTGCCCGTAAAGGACATCACCAAGGACAAGAAGGAACAGACAGAAAATTTAATTCTTCACCCTCTTCCCTCTTGGCCCCCAAATTCCCAGCGAGTCTGTTGCATGAGAGCACAGAATGTTTTATTTCATTCAGACCACGGTGAGGCGGGGGAGTCCGGGGCACAGCTGCCAGCCCTGTCCGTGCCACCGCCGTAGCGCGGAGCGCGCAGCCCCACGGCGACACACGTGCCACCATCGGCCTCCGGGGAGCCACAACCCGCCACTCTAATTTTAGCACCGACAGCCTTGCTGGCATCTGGGGAAGACTCTGCCGTGCAGATGCAGGCAGCCGCAGCCAGTGGCAGAGCCCCAACAACAGCAAGCCCCGGTGAGATGAGCCGAGGGTGACAGCAGGAGGACACGGCCGGGAGCGGCTCTCGGGGCGCAGGGAGAGCCCCGGCAGGAGGAGCACCGTGCTGGCCCAAAGCACGGGCAGGATCCCAGCTGGAGGGGCAGGCACTGCAGCACTCAGAGCAGCCCTGCGTGCTGGGCTGCCCCAGGTGCGTGCAGAGCCCATCTTGTGTCCTCCTTTGCCCCTGGAGAACAGGGATCTGTCCAAAACCTGGTCCAAAATGCTGCGCTCTGAAAACCTTGTCTGATTCACCCACCTCCTCTCCCAAGAGCAGAGCTCCAGCCACCTCCAGCTGCCAAGGATAACAAAGTTGAAAAAGGGATGTTATACTGTGCACCCAGCTATTGGAGAAAATCCCACTTTTATCTTAGTGAAACAACTTTCCCTTTCTCCTGCTGGCGAAAAGCTGGCAGAAAGAAACCCAACAACCACCTACCTGTGTTGCATAACGCAGCTGCAGCACCTAAAGTAATGTTTACCTGAGGAAAAGATACTGGCAAACAATTCGTGCCTGGTTTCCAGACTGCAAAGGGATGCAGCACTCTGAATCCAAAAAACAACAACAGCACCAGCTATCAGCCAGATCCGGGGATCAGCAGTTCAGAAAAGCAGCCTTCGGGGAGGATACAGACATTAGAGGGGCAATTCAAAGCGAGCACCGCGGAGATCGGCAGGACAAGACAGTCAGGCTTTCCCAGCACTGGTAGGTGCGATCCCAGAGCAAGGCTTTTTCCTGCTCTGCCATCACAGCCCCTGAGAGACACCAAACCTGCCCTTGCAGCACATCAGCCTCTCCTCTCCGAGCCCCATGCCCTGCGCTCGCCCCAGGGCAGTTCCTCATCCCCTCCTGCATGACCCCGGCTTCCATCTGTTCAGCATCCAGCACTCAGTTCAAAGCCATCAATATGGAAACAGTGGGAGCACTGAGCCCCAAAGTATTGGATCCACCACTCCTTGCTCACACAACATGCCCACACAGCAATGGGAAAAGTCATGCCTTGTGTTCCTAAGAGCAGGAATCTTAGCTAATATTGCTGCTCATTAAAAGTAAAAAACAACAAAAAACCCAACAAACCAAATCCAAGACTCTTTGCAAGGTTAAAAGAAAAAAAAAAAGGTCCTGCAGCTTGGGAAATGTCTTTCCCATTGGCTTCTCCTTAAGGATTTGGTTGAGGCTTGTGGGAACTTAACACATTAGAAACTCGCCCATAATTTGCATGCCTCAAACAGCAGGGAGATATCATGAGATCTGGTAGTCCTGAGATTTTTTCCTTTGGCAAAATATATTCCAGAATTTACTTGAAGAAAAGTTCACACATCATTACAAGTAAACTGTATTCAGGCAATGAGTGAAGAAAGGGCACAAGATGACACATTATCCTGTGGTTTTATTATACAAGCTTTGCTCCCTTACCTCATTTGCAAAATTAGGGTTGGTCATAATCCTCCTATTAGTCTTTCTTGAAAATTAGCAAGGGCCCAAACCAGATTTTCAAATTAAAAAAAAATCTTCCCACACTTTAAAGAGATATGAAAACGGATTTTCCAAGTATTTCATTTGTAGGAGCTCTCTGAAGTACCGGCTTGGCATCTGAATGCTAAAATGCTTCTTTGGAAGTGATTTGGGAGATGCTGTAGTGAACATTCCCCACAAACACACACAGCATGAGTGATCCCCTATTTCACCCATTCCTCTGAGAGGGAATGAAAGGGAATATGGGCCAGAAGGTAGACAAATATTAAGACCTTTAAATTATATGCTTTTAAAACAGTATTATTTGAGAACACTGCTTAATTTCCTGTAAATGCTCAGGCACGATAATTAAAAGTAAGATGACACAAGGACACAGAAGCCTGCAAATGCCTTGGTGATGGGCACCTCCAGTGCATTCTACCAGCCCATCTTCCCCCGAGCTTGGCAAAGTCAGACCAAAGAAGTCCTCCAAGTGAGATGCTGAAACCCCCTCCAGGCAGGTCTGAGCCACTCACCACTGTGCAGGAACCCAAATGGGATAAGCTGGTGTTTCTGCTTCCGCAGGGAGGACAGAGGCTCTGAGAACTCAGACAGCAACCAGAGGTAAGAGAGCAGAGTCTCCTTCTTCAGGACTAGAGGAGACAGCCCCTGTACCTTGCCTAATGCTGGGGACCTGGCACTCCACCTTTCAGCCCAGCCAAACCCACCAGTGGGTGGCAATCCTTGGGAGCTGTGTCCCTCTGGCTATATTGGCCCTAAAGCAATATTCCTTATTTGTAAAGCAGTGGTCTACCTGAGCATGTCGGCCTGGCTGTGACAGCAGCACCCAGACAAGCCAGAGCAGAGCCTGAAGCCCTGTTCTGCAGTGCCCAGGAAGCCAACACTGCCCAAGGAGTGCATAATTCAGCTGGACATCCTGAACGGAACAAACCTTGCTATCCCCATCTTGCCAATGGCAACCCAGTCACAGAGAAGCTAAGTGACTTGACTAAGGTCACACCAGAAGTCTGTGGCCAACCCCAGTCCCACGAGGCCCAATCCACTGCCTTAACCACACACCAGCTCCTCTCTTTTATGTGGTGATGGGGCAGAAGCTGAAGAGCTGCTGATGTTTTGCAAGGCAAAGCCACATCCTCGAGCCCTTCCTTGGCACACGTCCTGCAGCAGCCAGCAACTCTGAGAGCAGCACTGAAGCTTCATGCAGCAACTGGAGATCATGGCTCATATTTCTCCCCTTAGAAAAAACAGCCCCTTGGCCCCAGTCCCTGCCCTGGCCAATGCCAGCCTCTCCACCACCTCCTCTCCTTTACCTTCAGTCTGCCAACTGGAAGTCAGCTGTTGCCATAACACTGTTGCCAAGGAAATACAACAATATGCTTATCAAACTTACCAATAGAAAGTGTTGGGTGTGCACAGACAAACCAGTTAAATTCTCTGGGCCTGGGGCCACTCCTCCCGTTCTCCAGCTGTCCTAACCCACCTGTGACCTTCTCTGTGGCTTTAGACATCAGCACATGCACAAGCAGAGACACAGAAAGACGTAGTGGCCTGAGGAGCTTCCTTGTTCCTTCAGTCCAGCACTGCAACAGACTGACCTGAGAGGTCTCCAGACCTAACAGAATCTCCTCTGATCACATGGACAACCCTGCTACGAGCAGCATGTTGGAGAAAAGATTTCCTCAGGCCTTTTCCAGCCTCAACTACCCTCTGACTGTTGCTGGTCATTGCTCTGACTCCAATTGCCCTTCACTGGTACAAAATGCTCACTCCCAACAGGCAGCAGCACTGATGGGATCTGAGTGTCTCAGTTCCCATTTTTCCACACCCTTGGGGAGCAGCCCCTTTCTTTGCTGCAGCTTCACAAACACGTGGATGCCACTATCCATGCTTACAGCTCTTGATCCTGCAAGAAATGATAGAACTTGGTACAGAAAAGTAGGAGCCAGATTTTGTAAATCCTTGTCAAGCCAAAGAAGCCTGAGTGATTCATAGACATGAGGCTGGGTACAGCTGACCTAGAACTAGGTAACAAAGGCCAGAACCTTGGTATTAACACTGGAGTTAACCAAATCAGGCTCCTGGAAATCCACCACTGAGGATTTCCCAGACAGCAAAGGAGGAGGATTCCTAAATCCACAGCAAATAGGAAATTCCAATATTGAATAAAGAAATACTAAAAAATGAAGCAATGACAAAATAAATTTGAATGTTCAAAGAAAATATTTTTAAAAACCTACACACATATAATCAGGCCAGAAAAATTTTGTTGCCAGTGTTACAATCTAAAAGAAAAAAAAAAGAAAATATGTTTCTAAAGCTCCTTCCCTGCTCCAGAATAATCTCCAAGAGATTCTTATTCTCTAATATTTGGGCAGAAAAAATCTGACCAGCAGTGCTTACCATACTCTGAACTTTTCCCACCTACTGCTCTCTTTTCTTTTAAGGCTTGGATGTTTTAAGAGACCTTACCTGGACCTAGGGTTTTTCCCCATACTTTGTTAAACAAAATCTTAAAACCAAGCTGCCTGAGTGCTCACATTCTTCCAAACAAGTTCACACACCCCTTCAAAATCAGAAAGAGGAAATAACCTAACTTGATAAACAGGCTGAGATTTATTTTATTTTAATTATTAAAAATGACAGTGTTAATTTCAGGGCCTTCAATAATTCAGCTTAATTACTCGGGAGACAAAACTGTCAGAACAAACCCTGTAAAATATCTGTAAACAAAACAAAACACATCAGTAGCAGGCAGAATGACTGAATCTATTACCCTATCCCCCAGTCTAAAACCACGCTGCCAGGCGCTTGGCATGGCTGCAGGTAATAGAAGAGGTGCTGATCGTTCCGGGAGGGAACAATGCTCCCGCGCAGTTAGCAGTAGGTGACAGCATCCTTTCTTCCACTCAGCTGGGGCTTTTTAAAGCCGCAGCCCTTCATCCCCTCCAAATCCTTTTGTTCGGGAAACGAGGCGCCCTGCACAGATGGCACTGACTTGTGAGACAAGCCGTCCCGATAATTGTTCACCCCGGCCGGGGCAGCGCGCACGGAACCAGGGACGGTGCAGCGAGCGGCATCCGCGCCTTCCCGCACCGCGCGGGTCCGCGCAGGGCAAGGGGGAGCTGGGGAAAGAACCGTGCCCTAAAAGAAAAGATTCGGTACCAAAAGGAGTTGAATTGGTCGTGACAGCAATACAACCGGCATCTTTGCGCTGCTTTGCTCGGGAAAGCTCTCCAGCACAAAGGAGCGCATCCTGCTGCTCGCACAAACCAATCGGAGCCCCGCGCCCACCCGCCTGCCGTGCACGCTTCTCCCGTTCCCAACGAAAATGGACCCCTCCATTTCATCTAACAATTTGTTTCTTCTCCAAGGCACATTTCAGGGGGGAGGGGAAGCGGGTAGGAGTGCCCAGGGACAGGACCCCATAGAAATCTGTGTCAGCTTCTTGTCACCAGACCATTCCTCAGAAAAATAAATGCCAGGGTAAATTCCATAAACCACCGTAACCACCACGAATGTGGATTCCTGCAAACAGAAATACCATCAAAAAGGTCACATCGGTAGCAAGTGTGACCTGTGTTCAGAGCCAGGCAGAGCTGTGCCCTTCTGCTTTGCTGCTCCTGCATCTGGAGGAGGTGGGCATCAGATGCTGCCTCTCCATTTAGAAACAAAGAAGGAAACCTATGCCTTTTATTGAAGATACTGTTGTGGAATTTGGTAAATGGATAAAATGTTCAGGATCTACTAGCATGACTATAAACACACACACAAAAAAAAAAAAAAAGGGAAAAAAAGGAAAAGCCTGCGGCAAGACTAATATTAATACCCAGTCATGTCACTCTCAATTAAGTTCATATCTAATGAGCCCATTTTCTCCTCGCACTGTCCACTGATGCTGTAAGCAATGTCCAATGAAAAGCATAAAATGCTGCTTCTGGAAAGCAATGATCTGTACTGGTGAATTTTGAACCGACCAATTATGAACATTATTTTTAATGGAACGAGCAGGGCTTCTACCAACCATAGTCATCGATGCCAGAAAATGTCTGTGTCCACAAAATGTCCAGACACACTTCTCTCAGGCTGCAACCACTATTGCTATTACTTGATTTCCTATTACTATTATCTCTGTAAATACATATATATGTATACACATATATGATGTACATAAATCTCCTGTGCACCCTGGCTGTGAACCAGCCTCACTCAGCATTGCATTTGTTTTGGGAACGCCTGTTTCCCAGGAACAGCAACTGTTTCTCTAGATTATACAAAATCTGAAACTCGGTGAAATCTATCCAAGCAGCTCCCTTTACTATTGGGTAGAATGTTATTTAACTGTGTTGCCCTAAAATCAACTTGTAGCATTCATACATGGAAAATCTTACATCACCCCCCAAAAGCGCTTATCTGTTGCCTGCAGAAGGTGTGGCAGGGAGAACCAGGAGCAGCGCCGGGCAGATCTCAAGCGAGTAGAGCAGGATAGCTCTGCGGCCAAGCGAACAAGCCCTGACACACAGCTATCCCTGGAGGAGGTTACGTTATCCTCCCGCATCCTCCGCTACAGCCCTCATTCCCACAGGCATCCATCCACCCCTGGGTTGCACTCCATGACAAGGTACAGGCACACCCTCCAAATCATTTTAATGAAAACTGGTTGAAGGGAGAAAGTTAACCTGCCCCCCCCCCAGTCTAGTTTGCTTTATAAAATTAATCTTTGGATTGACTACATTAATGTAACCCATATTACCTGCATGGCTGGAGGCTCATGGAGGTTGTGTGGGGCTCTGAAGTACATGGAAGGGCAGCTGCTTTGCTCCACAAGGGAAGGGACACCTCTCCCCAGGAAGAGATCACTTAATCCCAATGATCATACAGTGGTTGATCGGTGGTTGGCTGATTCTCATCCCCTCCCAGGGAGCTCTGGAGCATACAACCATGTCTGAGAAGCTCTCTACATCAATTCTGAGTTGAGAAGACACAGAAATAAACAGGACCAGCTTCCAATGTGGATATGGTGTTGGTCTACCCTTCTCAGCCAGGGAGAGCACATTAATAATAGGCACTTAAACCCAAAATACAGATCAAAAGCCATTTTGGCCAGTGAGAGGCATACTCAGGTAGGCACAGCAACAACATGAGAGCAAGTTTTGAAGCCAGGCACAGGCCTGTCCTTTGCAAGTGCATCAACAGTTGTGCCTACACCATTGGCCACAGCTTCATCTAACACCTTATCTTCTGTCCAAACCCAACAAACAAACAATTGCAGGCCAAAACAGTAATCCCAGTGGGATGCTGGATAGACTAGGAAGACTGTGTTGATCTTCCATCCTCCTTTGCTTGTACTGCCAGAATTTTCTTATTGCTTTCTCCCTGTTTCAGGTAACAGGTGTTTCAAGGAGGGACAGTGAAGGAGCAGAGAAAGAAACATGCACTGAAGCACAAGATTCTCAAAGATTTAACTCTTCTCAAAGATTTAAGCACAGAGGTTGACTTCTCCATGAAGGTTTCCCTCAAAACCTTTAATAAGAAAAAGCTTTTTTTTTTTCCTTCAGATTGGACCTGTACTTACAAGAAAATAAAATCTCTCCCTTGGGGTGGGAGAAGAGGGAGAAGAAATGCTCTGAGCCAGTTCAACCTCAAAGAAACAATGCTGTTGTTTTAAAATTACCCATCCTTCTGAAGTCAGCCAGTCAGAAGTGATTCTTTCCAAACCTATCTGCTTTGTTTTTTTCTCGCTGCTTTAGCACGGTTTTACAGGAGAGAGAGGACGTACAATAAAAGTGCGTATGTTCAGGAGGTATTTGAGTCCTACATGACCCTCACCCCCACATTCACACACTGCAATCTGATACAATCATTTTATTACTGCTTTAGCTCTGCTAAATCCAATTTATCCACCAAGCCATAAATCTTGCTGTATATAGCACCAGAGCCTTGGTCTCAAGCTCTGAGAGATGCTTTACCAAGTAATGAGTGTCCCAGCCGGGTTACTGTTTAACCTGCAGAGTGGCAGAGGAACAAACGGCATGTCAGCGTCTGCAGCTCCAAATGGCAACACAGCAGATGATTAAAACCCAAATGTTTTGCAAATACAGAGAAGAAAAAGAAAAATATTTGTATTCAGCAGCTCCACCAAGTCTGTATAAACACTCCAAGGTCAGATCCACACGTGGACTGCTGAATGATCAGTCATGTGTTATGAAATTCTCCCTCCAAAACCCTCAAGTTTTAAGAGTGTCTGGCAGAGACAAAAGACCTGGTAGGAAATCAAATCTGTTTCACAGGGTAATTATCTTCCATCTTTTACAACTGTTGCCAGAACTGGGGAAAAAAATGGGAAATTAGGATTATTGCCTCCACATGCCGCAAGAAGAGCCCTGTGTCCTCTTGCACCATCGCCGTGCCTGGCAGCCCCGCAAGGCTGAGCGCTTGCACAACTCCAGGGCTGGCACCCGGCCCTGGTTCAGGGAGGGGAAAGCAGGGAAGCACCATCCATCAACAGGCAGAGAGAAAAATGCTTAGGGTGTGATCCCAAGCTCTGGGAAAAAGGCTGGAGGGCTCCTTTAGTCATTCCTTTGCCACAGGTAATGCCAGTTGGGACATGGGCTTGATGCCTGTTTTGGGCAAGTGGATTGGCTGCAAGGTACCTGTTGGCCATGTTTTGTGAGCTTGCTTTGTTTTATCCTTTATTCCAAGTGTGAATCTAGGAGTTGGCTTGACTTTGATGCTGGAATGCCTGGACCAGGACAGGCAGACTGGTGGCAAGGAAGGAGAGACTGGTAAACAACCAGTTTTGCCACTGAAGAAAACATGCTGGGTAGCTGGACCCTGTCACCCTTAAGGTCTATTTTGAGCCCAAGCATAAACTGTGATTCCAAGGCAGAGGAAGTCCCTCAACCCATGTCACACTAAGGAAATAAGGATGGTCCTTTGGTTTGATTTCATTGCACAAGGTTTCATTTCATTGCCCTGCCCCCACTCCAATAGCTTCTTATTAAATCAGCTGAAGCACTAGGAGCAAAGAAAAAAAAAATTAATTCCTAAAGCAATGGCAACCTGCCAAGTTTTTAAAGAGGCAAATCTTGAGTGGCTCTCTGGAAACTCAAAAAAAAAAAAAAAGTAGCCCACTGCATGAGCCAAAGGGAGAAACTAAGTACTCCACTCCCTTCTCTCAGCCTCCTCTTTTTCATGTATTTCTGCTTGATACAAAAGTTAGTAACAATCCAAATGTAAGTCAGGACTTCAAAAGCAAGGACCTGCCCTTGGACACTTCTGAGACCCAGTAGCTCTATCAAGAAACTCAGCCCAGGCTGCAAACTCTGCCCGAGCTCCAAAAACCCATTTGGGCACGTGGGAACCTCAAAGGCACCAGCCCCTGTGCCAAGGTGGTTTCCCCTGCTCTGAGGGCAGGCCATGAGGCACGTGTGCCAGTAGGATGCCCTTCTCAGGGACTTTATTTCTCCCCACAGAGATGGGCACACTGAGCTCCTGGTGACCAGCAGCTGGCCTGTACCAGCTCCTCCCTCTCTGCTTAGCATCGCCCTCGCACAGCCAGCTGGTTTGGGGCAGAACGCTTCAAAAAAGGAAGCACATTGATTTGACAGTCCACTGGGGAACAAGACTTCTCTGCAGCCTAGAAAACATGACCTACAAAGGATGACTGAAGGAACTAGGTTGTTTAGTCTAGTGAAGACTGAGAATAGACACGATAACTATATCTGAAATACATGACAAGTAGGTGGAAAGAATAACCTGTTCTCCTTTCCCACAGCAGACTGGACATGGCAAAACCACACCTAAACTGCAGTGATAAAGATTTAGGTCAGAGGTTAGAAAAAGCCTTCCAGTTGGGAATGACAGTGCCTGCTGAGGTTATGGAATTGCCATCTGTGGAGGTTTTAAGACCAGGCTATAAAAACACCTATGTAGATACGAGGTGGTCTTGCCTTAGGGCAGAGAGATGAGCTAAATGACCCCTGAAAGACTCACATCCTGTCACTGCTTAATCAATTAGTAACAAGTCAATATCACAGTTTTCAAATCAATTGGTTTGTTTGAGGCCTGTTATTGATGTCTGCATATTCTGTGCTAGGCCCAGTCCTCCCAGGACTACTGCTCTGTCCAAGCTGGTTGGTCCCCAACCAACAAGAGCATACCTGCTTTGCTCTTGTATCCATATAATCTGTATTCCATGAAGTGGAGGAGGTCCAAAGTAGCTGGTTTTGCTCACAAGGACAAGATTTCCAAATGATGGTGGAGCTGACAGAGGATCACACAGAACTCTGAAGCACAACCAGTGCTCTCCTGAACTGGTGTCCCTTGGTCAGCCTGTGACCAATGCAGCCCCAAGCTGTGCACACAAACTGAGAGGTTTGGAAAACCATCTTAAAATGCCCATGAACATTTTTGTTGCCAGCCACCGAAGTCTGCAAGCTGACTTCTGTAATCACAAGGAGTGTGTTCTCTCTCTCGGTACACGCAGACACCACAGATACATAAGACATATAACATGACAAGTAACCACCAGGGGACAAAACCCAGTGTCTAAACAGACACCAAGAATGTATCAACCTTCTGAACCCAGCTCTCCTTTGACACACATCTGCCTTAGTTCCACCTTTAGCAGAAAGTCTCCAGTTTAAGCTGAGCATGAGAGCAGAGTCGAGCCTCTTCTGCCTCCCTACGCCAAAAACCAGACACCAACACGAAGGTCCAACCTGGACCTGGTTAAAGACAACAGAGGTGGGCCAGGCTTCAGCTGAAATGCTGGCTTCCCTTCCAGCTCCCTCTCCCTGAGAGCATAATTTCTTCCTTCCAAGGCATGGCAAGGGGCAGCTTGCATTGGGGAATAGACGTTTTTGGAGCGAAGGGGACATTTCAGTTCAACAAACTGAACGACCTCTTCCTGAAAACTCTCATTTCAGAATGTTCGTGGCAACCCCAAACACACAAGCACCTCAGTGGTACAGAAACAAGTGTAAACAAGCCATTGGCTTTTATGCCCCCATCAGAAATCAGAAAATTGATAAAGGTCTGGCTTTAACAAGGGGCATAAGGAGACATATTTAGCATCTTTTTTTAATCCTTCTAAATTGCAAGCAGTTTTTCAGCTATATTAATTCTTTGAGCAAGTGGTTCTCCACTAATCATCCTGGTTTATGTTTACATTATGAGGTGTAATGATGCATCTCAGGAATGTTATGGTATTAGTTAAATTAACTAAGACAACTCTGCCTGCAAACTGATGAATTTTAATGTGTCAACATCAGATACGAGAACGCAGTTGTGAGGGTCTCCAGATTCACATGACCATATGGTTCAGAATTCTAATTAATTCCTTTGGATTTCATATCACATAACTTGCAGCTACATTAATTCAATATTTTTTTTCAGAATTTTGGAGAAACATATATTTTGCCAAGCTGTGACTTTTCAGCTCACAGTAAGTGTTAAGTGTAAGAAAAACCTTTCATGCCCCCTTTTCCTGATAACCTTGTCTTACCTCCCTGTGGGCTGGCATTCTTCCCAAACCAGAGGTCAGGTGGAGCTGTTCTGCCCCAAACAGACTGCAAAGACCCACTTTGCAAGAGCCATAAAGGTTTATTACTAAAAACAAACTCGTTTTCAAATTGTTATGTGCTGTGGGCAATCAATCAGACAAACTCTCCGGGAGGAAATGCAATCCAGGCTTCTGAAACACAGCGATTGTGACAAGTAGGGATAGCACAGACCCTGGAGCCAGGCACTGCTATCATCACTGCAGACCATCACAGTCATATGAGCATTGACAGAAGATTTCCAGCTCCGTGGGGCGTTGCACAGTGCATGGGTTTGCAAGTTCCAGTTTGGGGACAGTGGTATTTTCTCTTCTTTATCTGACCCCATTTCTTAATGATCCACATTCAAGATCTCCCTCTAGGCAACAAAGAACATTTACTTGTGCTTCTCATTAGTTAAACCAAATCTGAATAAAGTGAAAGCACAAAGCACACTCATCCCAGAGCTCAAAACAGATCTGGTCAGACATACACGCCATCCACTGTTACTTTAGAAAAAAATATTTCAGCACAGAAACTAATAATCCTTGAGATCTCCATTGTGTGAATGGAACAACTACAACATCACTGTGTTTTTTTGAAACATGCAATGCTTTCAAAAGCCAGGTGCACTAACAACAGCCCTCAGCAGCCTTGAAAGACCCCACGAGTGGCCGTGGCCGTGGCAGGCACCGGTTCATGCCCAGCAGGAGAAGGCTGCGATCTGCAAGCACATCTTGGCACGGCTACATTTAGGTAGGATTCCTTCTGATACAGTTACACGCTCTCACAGCATGGCACCAAAGGATGGCCTTGAGAGGTTTAAAGATTTAAGATGTTTCTCTGCCTTCACTAGAGTAACTACAGGCACTATCAATTTAACAGCTCAGCTCTGCGAGAACTGAACACGCTCAGCTTCCCATCTACGCTGCCCAGCGGGGGAAGGTTTAACGTGTCAGATGATGTTTGTTCCATTTCTGAAAGGGTCAAGGGGACCCAAGTCTGGGATTGCCAGATCTGCAATTTCCCGCGTCCCTTAGTTCAGAGCATTGCTAGGGAAAACCTGAACACAAAACCCCAGTGCAAGTGCAGAATTACGGGTGGCAGTCCCCAAGGTGGCATTGCAGAAGCACTGCTAGGGGCTGGGTGATACAACACACATTGACAATGGGTCCTGGCTGCCTCCAGGCCCTAAATAAAAATACTCTGGGGCAGTCACAATATTTTTGCTGCCACAAGGGTCAATACCTCCTTTAAGTCTGCGACTGGACGTTAGACAACTGATAGAGCAAGTAATTCACCAAAACAACAAAGCAATCAACATCATTATCAATGAGCATTTAAGTACTGAACTCAATTTTCCTTCAAGGCGTATGGGGCACTTTGACATTGCTGAGAATTTGGGCTATAGACCTATTCTCCCAAAATCATGATATTTCCACACTTGCACAAGAGGCATAAGAAAACATCCAAAAGCAGGAGGGCAAAGGGCCATTTCAGCTAAGGCAGGAACACAACCAGAATCCAGCAACTGCTGCTTTTCCCATTCTCTCAAAGGGAATAAAACCACATCAACACAAGCCACCAGCCTCTCCACTCCTCTCCCCAGGTGGGACAAGCTCACCTTTACCTGGCCTGGACCAGCTCTTGCACCAGCTGCCCTTGGCCATCTCTTCAGCAAAAGAAGTGGGTGAGAGAAGAAAGCCTTGTCCCACAGTTGTAGGACATGGCCAGGGACTGGGAATGCCACTGGCCCTTAGGCTCCCTCTTGGCTCCCTCCTCAAATCCAGTTCCAGATCTGGCACCTTGCTTATGGAGGGAGGCAGGTAGCCTGAATTCAGGAAAGTAAATTAATAGATCTGTTGAGTGTAAAAGATTCAAACTCTCCACCCCAAACAGTTGAAAGAAAGGGACATCTTCAGGCTTGTTTTGAAGCTCCAATTCATATTAAATGGCAGTCCTACAGGGAGGGAACAATGGTGGGAAACAAAACCCCAGAAGTATTGAAAAGAGCATTTCTGAAGTGAAACAGCCACAGTTTCATCTCACGAACCTCTATAAAAAGATGTTACTAATGCACAAGACTCCATCCCTGTAAATGCTGCGTGACAAGCAGTCAGACAGAGCCGAGGAGCATTTACCTAACAGCAAAACCCCAGGAAAAACTGGGGGAAAAAACACAGACTGCAATCCTAATCCTGCTAGCAATCTTTTGCTTAAATATTATTATTATGATGATGATGTAGTTCTTATTTGCATTATAAGCCTAGCCACAGACAGACAAGTCTTGTCTGAGCTGCTGTTCAGACACAAAATAAAGGCAAGTTTTTCATCCCCAAGTGACTGGAGACAGCTGAAGTAGGGACACACAAGGGACTGTGGCAGCTGTGCATGGGCTGCCTCCCTGTTTCTGCTCAGAGAACAATTGCAACAAGTGCAGAGATCCTGCAGTGGTGCCCACTGAGTTAGAGCAGCCCCACCTTGGGCTGTGAAATCCATCCCACCTTCCCCACGCACATACCAGGGATCTGCCTGTGTCCTTCTGCATAACACTTAATTGTTATTTCTCCTGTGGAAGTGCTTAAAGGCTCCTTAAGTGCTTACAGCCCCATTACCCCAGGCCCCATAAATGCAGGGAGCCCAAGGTCAGCGCCCAACCACAGAGACAGGTGAGATTGAGCACATTACCCACAGTGGTCTCCAAAGCCTCAGGTGGCACCCAGAAAACCTTAACTCAGCCTGAGAACAGCAGGTGACAACTGATCCCACACAACTGAGTAAGAGAGAATGGTTTCTGAATTTCTCAAAGAGAAAAAAAAAAGAAAGAAAAAGAAAGTGATTCCTTTATCAGTTAAAAAACTTATTCTAAGTGGCTGTTGAGGAAGAGTTTGTTCATGCTCCACATTTGTGTGAAAGCAATATAGTTTTATGACAAGAGATTTCTTTTTTAAATCCCTGGGGGTTTTGTATTGAAGTTTTTCACCCCATGGTGGGACAGCAGCAGTGAAGTAGAACATCACAGACAAATAAGGATGTGATGTGCTGAAATGCTGCCCTCAGATGAAGGAGTTGGACATTCTTACATTCTGACAATGAAATGCTGTTTATTAAAGCATGGAGAGTAATTTTCTATAAAAATACAAAGTTTTATTCAAATCTCAGAGCAATCTGTAAGCCTGATGCTAGCAGCCACCCTGGTATAAATCACTGACTAGGTTTTGATAGCAATCTCATTAGCCATTGTAGCAGGAGCTCCAGTACACATTGATGAGTGCTGTGGAGCACTACCTGTCTTCCCACATCTTTTCAAATAGGTGGAACAGGCAAAAATAAATCTTCTGTAGGCTTTGAAAAGACCAAGATGCTTCAGAAAAGGCTTCTCATCACTATTTTTTTCAAATGCAAGCTAAAGAAAAGATCCACTGAAGTCTCTACTCTTTCACCGAAGAGATCGCAGCTGTACTGCTGGGCTCTTCTAGTGCTCAGCAAGTGGTCCTTTCTCAGGCTACATCCCTGCTGATGCAAGGGGAGTTGGGAGGCTGGACCCTGATCTGGAGATCACCCACTACCCCCAAGGCAGACAGATCCTGCAGTGCACCTGCAGGCACAGCTGCCTGTGAGAGAGGGTCTGCACACCCTGAGCCCAAGGAAACCCATGGCTGACCATGCCTTTGCCTTGCATTCATGTCCTAGATCCTGTCTACATTTTCATCTCTTCTAGACTCTGCTGATGTTTTATCTCCATCACATCTTCATTTATTGCTGCTTCTCTGCCATCTTTTGCTGCTGTTTTATGCTTTGCTTTCATTTCAAGAATACATACTTAAACAAGCAAGATCACAAATGCCTATTCTTCCCCTTATAATAAAATACAGGCTTCTGCCCCAGCAGGTTGATTTTTGGCTCTGGCCAAGGAAGGTGAAGAGTTTATCCAGTCAACCTGTGCTCCACTGGCAGATCAGTGGAGACACTAAGGAGTTGGTCCCACTCTGCAGAGAACAGCAACTTCTTTCACCAGGCCACCCATCTCCAAAAATGCCACTTTTCTGCCCAAAGCCCTGTCTGAATACACATAAGTCACATCATCCCAACAATGCCAGTGCAGCCAAGGAAGAAACAGCCCCTTCCATCACACCGGTGTAGACACGAGTTCACCACCTCCACCACGCTCCTCCTGCCAGGAACTGTGATGTACAGCATGTCCCTGCAGTGAACAGCCCCAGACAGAAGGAACTGCACAGGAGAGAGACAACAAACACCAGAAGCAGGCAGCAAACCCACAGAGCTGCAGCAATGCCACACCTTGGGAGGCTCCCATTCCTCCCAGTCCTGGAAGCATGTGAGAACAGAGCAGGACAAGCACCACGTGCTCTTCCTCCTTCCCAGCATTGCACTCACCCCCAGCTCTCCTTTCAGAGAGGAACCAGAGGGACACACCACAAAGAGACTGAAAAGTATCAAATGAGCCACAGCTAAAGAGTGAGGATTGGCTGGAGAGTTTTTTGGAGGAGTTCAACTCTTTTGAGGAAAGGATGACTTGTTTTAAATATAAACAAATAAATAAATAAATAAATAAGCCCAGTTTTTAATTTTAATTTCATCAGATCAGCTCTGTGACTTGAATTGTATCTGTTTCAGCAGCGTGACCAGGCACTTGAAACCAGCAGTGATAAGAGCCCTGCTTCCCACCAGCAGCAGCAGACCATGTGCTATTTCATGTCCAGACATTAAGCAGATTAGCAGCAGCAGCCTGTTTGAACCCATTTTGCTGGCTTGGCTCTGGGGAAGGCTCAGGCTGAGGGAGCAGCTCCAGTCTGGCCCCACAAGTACAACTCCAGAGAACTTCAGAGCTCAGCTCACAGTGCAGGTGCTGAAGTCCACCCCAGAGCAGGTCACAGGCACATTCTGGCAGCTCTGCAGGGTGATCAGCTTGCAATCCCAGCTCAAGGGATGGCAATTTAGAGCTTGACAGCCACCCCTGCTATACACCAAGCTCTGAGTGATACAAACAGGACCATGTCACCAAAAATTTCGATGCACCCACTGAAAACCCAGCTGTGGGTAACCCCCAGGGCCAGCTCAATATCCCCAAGCAAGAACCATTTAATACCTCCAGCCCCTGGTTCAAGCAGCTAACAAGACTACCACTGCCTGAAACAGCAGCTTTGTGCTCTTATGAAATACTGTGGCCTCCCAGACAGCACGAGGAGGAATGGAGAAATAAAAGCATCCCTTATCACTGAGGATGCTTTAGCAGAGATTAGATAAATCAGATGTGTTTCAAGGCAGGAACCCAGGCTGGCAGAGGAATCTGTGAGAGCATCCCTGACAAGCTGGGAGGTTATGGACAGTCCAAGGGGTCACTCTTCATTTCCTTCATTACAGGGGAGAAAAATCCTGGATTTTTTTCCTGTTGTCACCCAAGGCCATGATATTGCAAGGGATTAGAACCACTGAAATACTTTTTTCCTATCTCATGCCAAGGAACTGAGCAGCCCAGGATGGACTCCTTGACTCAAATATCTGTATTTCCAGACCTCATGTCTGCTTTGCAAAACTCTCAGTGCAGAATTAAGGCTCTTTATTGCTCAAAGCACAGATTGCCTAATCAAAGCACAGGCTAACCCTCCTCAAAGGCATTGTGCTCAAGACAGCTCCAGAAGTAGCCCTAAACTCAACAATAAAATAATCAGAGGCCTCTTCCCAGGTCCCAGTACTGAGCATCAGAGGCAGCAGAGGGTCAGGCAGTGGGGAGGGGGTGTGCCAGGTCAGTCTCCCCCCAGACCAGGCTGTCTGGGGAGCACTTCTGCTCCAAAACAACTGCCCCAGTCCACTCATTCCTGGCAGCCTTGCTCCATACTTTAAACTTCTGCTCTCCTCCACAGACCATTGTTCCTTGCAGCTTCTCCCTCACCCTTCTCCAGAGTCCCAGTCTCTTCCACAAAGAGAACAAAATCAGAAAATTCTGTGCTATGGTGAAGAAGTAAAATGGATATGAAAAGTTTTGCAGGAAAGGCCAGCATTTGGGGACTTCTTCCCTGTAGCATTCCTAGCAGAGCATCATTTTCAGTTTCTAACTCTGACACTTACTCAGTTCCTGCACCTCCATCTCATCCAGCAGTTTCAATGGCCAGGCCACAGAGGACATGGAAAGCCAGCTCAGGCAAGAGCCAGTTCTCCTGAGCTTGCAGCAATGAGAGGTTTGTAGGTCCAAACACTCCAGATCTGACTGCCTGCTTGCTCTGCAAATCAACCTTTCTGTGTTGGATGGACTTTCTAGCAAAACAAGCTTGGTCTTCCTTTGGGTGCTTTTACAGTCCCATGGCCAAGCTTATGAGATGGCTGCTCAGAGGGAATTACAGCTCCAGCAGCATTTCCATGAACCAGTCATCTCAGCAGCAGCAGCTGCACAAAGCCTTAAAGCACAACTGGAAAGCAGCATCTTGGCACTTGCCTTGTGGCTTCTACAAAAGCTTCCCTTTTCACCTCCTTCAGCACAGGAAAACCTCACTTTCCACCTCTTAAAATAGCAAAAGCTGCAAGTGAGAGGTTCCTGAAGGAAATCAAACCTACATCCATTCCAGATAAGCAGCTTCAAGAATTGGTCACGCCAGGACTTTATCAGGTGTCCTTACTGAGGACTTCTCTGAGGATGCCCAACAAGGACTTTTCCAAGCATCCCCAACTGACACACTTCCAAACATCCTGACCAATGACCCTCCCAAGAATTCCCACCAGCAGGGCACCACCAAGCAGCCTGCCCTACCTAAGACTGAACAGCCCAGCAGCAGAAGAGCTGCTCTGTGTCAGCTTGCAGCAGGGCAGGCTCCTCTGGGCACCGTGACACCGGAGCAACACCACCAGGAAACAGGAGCTCAGCACAGGCTCGCAGGGCTCCAGCTGCTGTCACTTATTTCCACATGCAGACCATTGAAATGCAAAGGCTTGTAACTCCCTCTTTGCTGATCATTTGGCAATAGGATAAATACACTTGTGAATACAGAGGGAAAGCAAATAGAAGGACTTGTCATTGCCTCGTCACTCATCATTTTTTAAAGTGGCATATCTGGATTCTGCAGCTGGGAATGACACCCATGCAGCAAAGGTTCTGGTGCAGACTGCACAAACAAGGAAATTTGTAATAAAATTTTAAAAATTCTTCCCTAACCTATGAACTCCAGCATTCAGGAAGCTCCCATAGCACCACACAAATGCTTCAGAGCACTTCTCTCTCTCTTGAACACCACACAGCAAGAAAGTACAATCAAGAATTTCTTTTACCCTTGATGGCAAACAAACAATGTACCCTCCCTATTTTTAGTTGTGACCTCAGATACTTAATGACTTCAAAACATATGCTTAATTCACACATATGCAAGCAAGAAAAATTACTCATAGGCAAAGAATAACAAATGTTTGACATTTAAATGAGACTTATTTGTAAGACTAGTTAACATTTGTATTAATTAAGGCATACTCGATGAAAGATTGTTCTGTGTCACTCATCCTAGTATATGTGAAGATTGTTGTCTATCTCAGAAAAAAAAACCCATGAAAATTATGTGTAATTACCTGCCTGTACTTTCCACATAAGTATCATTAAAGACAGCAGAATTTTAATGCAATATTCTAATTGAAAACCTCACAAAAAAGTCAAGTCATGAATGTCATCAAGATCACAGGGCTTCGTGCATGGAAACAAAATATATCTAAAAATCCTCTGCTATGAATGGATTGACAGCACCCTACCCCTTTGAAAAAATTATATCAGTTTAGCACATTTTTGGGAAATTTTGTGCCTGCCCAGATCTAACTGAATCACATAGATATCTGGATTGGTGCTTTCACCCTTCTTCTGGATCTCTAGTTTCCAGTAGAAGGAGATGCTCCTACTAGAAACAGGAGGGAAAGGTGGCAAGTTGCTCCAGGAAGGGTTCAGACTGGCTTTTAGGAAAGCTTTTTTCACCTAAAGGGTTGTCCAGCATTGGAACAGGCTGTCCAGGGAAGTGATGGAGGTATTTAACAGAGGTGCAGATGAGACATTTAGGAGCAGGGGTTAGTGGTGGACTTGGCAGTGCTGGTTAAGGACTGGTCTCAGTCATCTTTAGGGTCTTTTCCAACCTAAATATTTCTATAATACTATCAAAATTAATTCTAGCTAAACAACATTACTGTCAGTTTTGTATCTGCAAGATTACCACTGGGCCATGCCCACCAAAGATGGGACTGAGGTCCCTGGAGAGCAGGCAGTGCCACAAGCTATTCTTTACAAAGGCTTCTTCAACGCTCAAACCACTTCCCGAAACATAAACTTCCCTAAAGAGAAAAGCTTCTACCAGCACAAATAACTAAATAACAATGTGGCTGCAGCCACCCCAGCTTTTAATTAAACTGGAACTGAACAAACAGCTTGACAGCCGCCGCGCCGGCATGGCCGTAACCTGCTCCTGCCGCTGCCCTTTTGGCTTTGTGCTCCTAGGGTCAGATTCTCAGCATACCCTTGCCTGCAGCCCTGCCTTTCCTTTGAAGCTGCACAAGCTCCAGTTTTGTTGGGATGTTTTTGAGGTTTGTTTTTACCGTAAGGGCAACATCACGCCTGGCACACACCTGGCTGCAGGCGGGGATTTCCTTACCCTCCCCAGGACTGGAGAAGTGTTCGGTGGAAACAGCTCCCAGGAGCTCAGAAAAAAAAAAAGGCAGAAAGCTTCAATAAGGTATTACATTAATCTCACAAGTTGCTTCCTGCTATCACTCATTATCTCCTAGGAGAGACCTAATATTTCTAATAAACATAAATGGAGGTATGGCCTGGTAGCACACACTCATCACGAGTGCAATTCCACCAGCAACAAATTTGCCTCCTCCCTGCTCCCTGCTCTTTGTCAAACCTACCTCTTGCCTCTAGAAAAGAAAAACCCACAAAAATAAGCACCACACCTTTGCAGCCTTATCTCTTAGTACAACACAGCAAGTTGTGTTTTATTTTAACAGCTCAAGTTTTCAAGGTTTTCTACCCTGGACTGCATTATCAGATGTCCCTCAACCCAGCACTGAGAGAAAAAAAAACTACTATTGAAATGCAAGTACTTTATAGTGACTGTGCATTGTTCATAAGAGATCAGGGATAGCTTTTTCATTTTAAAAAAAACCCCAACCAACCCTAAGATACCAGGCATCATTTTCACTTCTTTATTAAGCCAAGGATCTGTTAAAGTGCAGATTTCCCCCCCTTGTGCCAATAACACCTGGCAGTACAGAACACTCTAAGCGTTTTTACTGTAATGACACTTCCATTGAAATTCATGCAGGCATTTGACTACATTTCCAGAGAGGTGGAATATTATTCAGTGAGGGGACACAGATACGCTGGGAGGTGAGAAGGGGTAGAAGGAAAATTGCAGGCAATTAGTATTTTCTTGACCTAACTGTAATTTGTGAATTTGTAAAAGTCCTCTTCTGAAATGCTGGTTAATTTGATCCAAGAACAACTCAGAAAGTGTCTGTGGCATTCCTGCCCTCACAAACACAGAGCAGCACACTACAGGAGTCAAACCCAGAAGAAAAGCGATGCCAACCCCCTGTCCCCTGCATGCCCCCAGCAGTGGGCTGTCCCCTCCCACACCACCGGGGAATCCTGGGCTCCCCGAAATCTGATCTGATCGAGGGCTGATGCACTCAGCATAGGAACAAGGGAGGAGACTTCAAGTGACTAACAATACCCTTCAAAGAGAAAAAATATTTTCCCATGGTTTAAAATTACCGTCTGAACTTCAGTAGAAAAGCGATAGTGGTGCCATAGCCAGAGGTACCAGATAGCATTATCCCATCCTCTGTCATATGGGAATGTGAACTGCAGCCCCACCACAGGTAATCCACATTCTCAAAATACACTGCTGACCTACATGCCCAGGTGCCCCACCACATAGGTGGTCTGCTGCTTTCCAAGAATGCAACTGGGATTTCTTTGCTCTCATGCCTTCTCTGCTTGAGAGGCCTCCACACACATGAAATGGGGAGAGAGGGGCTGGGGCTCGGGGAAGGGGAGGTGGGGGTGGTCAGGTAAAGCCTGCAGAAAGGGTAAGAAGTTTCTGTGACAAGATAAACAGTGATCACTTCCCAACAGCTTAGACACAGGACACCACTTCTCATGTGAATGTATTTACACTTAAATAACACATCTCTGTGACTAAAGGCAAGGACTACTCAAAAGCTGACATTTCAGCTGTGCACTGCAAAAGTAAACCATCTCTAGAAGTGAAATGCTAGAGGAAAGAGAGTGATATGCTTTTGATTTATAGGTTACTTTTAAACTTAGTGGTGGGGGAGTTCTCCCAGTAGCACTCAAGAAGGTCTCTGTTTATTTGAGGGCTCACAGGAGCACAGCCACAGCAGAGACTCCTGTTCAGCCCCATAGCCCACATGGAGCCCAATCTACTCTATCAGTATTTATTTACCTTTAAATACAAAAGGAAGGCTATCCAAACAGAAGTTGAGAGTGTCCAGCAGATAATTAAGTACGCTAATGCACAAATCTATTTAGATAAGAGTGAGTATATTGGTACAATCAAAAGGCACAGTTTATAATCCATTCTCTGTATAAACAAGCTCCACCAGTGCCCCTCACACCAGAATTGTACTGAGCGGTAACACTCTTTCCCTCCTGAAACCCTTACCAGTGCAGGATTTTGGCAGTGCATGGGCAAGGACATTGCATTTGGGATGCTGAATGCACATCTCAGCATTGGCTGAACAACTCCAGGCTTTGGCCCACTCCTCAATGTGTCCTCCTGAGTATTCAGGCCCCTGGAGCCCAAGCCACTGGCCATCCATGGAGCATCCTCATGGAGCTGTCACTGCTGGAGGCAGGCAGGAGGGCACCACCAGGCATCACAGAGTCCAAGCCACTTTTGGCTCAACTGTTCTAATGAAATCATAGCTTATCTATTTTTATTGTTCTCTGTATACCTGCTCTGTTTTCCTGTACATAAATTATTCTTCACTTCCTTCCTGAAAGAGCTATTATTTAACAGCATAGCTGGCATTAACTATTGTATCACATTCCCCGGAGATCCATTAGAGCAATGATAGAGTGCAACACCAACACAAAAACACATGCACAAACACTCCCTGAACTAAAAACCCTTCTAACGCAGCCCTTTCAAGCAGAAGAGGCAATAAAAATAGAAGAGATCATAAGCCTAACCAGGACATGGTACAGTGTAGACAGATTACTTCTTCCACTTTAGAAAATTAAAATACATGGGCTATAATTAATTATTGTTCTGCTTGTTCGGGACATATCTAACCCTGAATGGTCAAAGAGCAGTATTGCTTGGATTTCTCCACAGTAATCAAGGAGTCAGATGGGGCTTGCTTTGGATTCTCTTTGCCTCTTGAAACCTGTTTTTATTTAGTCCTCATTCAAATTATCTGAAGCAGCCCTCTCACCTATTCCAAAGGAGGAACAGTGGACTTGGACTTGAAAACCGTCCTTCCTAGTATTTCAAGATAGAGGTAGCTCCTCATCTATGGACATTTTTATACACAAAAAAGTCAACTAAAATAATAATTCCAAACCCTGGCTGATCTGAATACACCAGCTATACAACACACTTAAAATGGATGTTTTATTTTATATACATCCTTTTTTAGATTTCAATCTCATTTCAGCCTCTGTCCCCAAAGCAGCTTTCAGTGGTTGATGCCTCCACCCTAAGAAAGTTACACCAACTTCAAATACCTACACGAAACCACTGGCCTCTAATTAGGAATTCAACTGAATTAGTATTATAATGAGCCACAGAAAGCTGCCTATAGGCATGGATTTATCCAACCAAGGCCACAGTGTGTGGAGATTAGTGAACAAAGTGTTCCCCCAGCCCCACGGTGCTGCGGAGCCCCCATCGCCGCGGGTGGCTGAGGGCTGACAGCAGAGGATGCAGCGCTGCTGGCTCCCAGGAAGGAGCTGCCAGCAGGTGGTCAGGAGCCTGCTGCTCACTAAACCTCCTCCCAGGACATGAATGCTTGCTCACAGGACGAACACAAGTTGTTCTCTCAAGTGTCTGCTTCTGCTGTCCTCACCGCCAAGGAAGTGGGTGGGAAGAAGTCACAACACCACCTTCTAAGACAGCAGAGCAAACAAGTTCCCCTCTTCTGAGGCAGAAGGCTTTAGGCTTCTCTTAAGGCTTTAGGAACAATCCTGCTCTAATCAGCTCCAGCAGAAGCTATGGCATGGGAGAGCTCTACAGCAGCAGTAACATTGCTCTGGAGTAAAGCATGCAAACAGACAACATAGATACACAAATCCAAAATTTACATCTGTCCAGGAAACCTTCACACATATCACCCACCCCAGACAAGCCATGGAGTTGTGGGCTGAACAACTTCAGCTCCTGCTTCACCTTCTCCAAGCACCTCCAGAACAAAGTGTAATCCTATCCTGAGGGAAGGTGATGCATGAAACGCAAGGTTGGTGGAACAATATCCACTTTACACCTGCAGGTAAGATGCCCAAATGGCCTGGACAGGCCACCTGGCACAAGATATTTAGTTTGTGTCATTTGCTATTCAGAGATTTTGACTTCACAATATCAAGCCCAGTCCAACATTTACTTAAAGCAACAGAAACTTCTTCTCTTAATTCACATTTTTTAGACAGACTAGTTAATGCAGAGCTGCCTTGGACAGAAAGGGAAGTCAGTGGCTCCTCTCCAAAACTCTGGAGGCAAAAGCCCAACAAGAAGAGCTGGCTGGGTGATAAAAGGGAAAACAATGCAAAGGCACAGGGAGATTGACACAGAAGCCCAACAAAGCACTCTCCCAGGGACAGGGATGCTGACCTGGGACCTGCCAGGCCAGGCCTTGGCCAGGTCACTTCCCAGTCCCGAACAGACCATCAGAGGATTTAACATCTCCAAATTCCCCCATAACAAACTGAAAAATTTAACATTGCAAAGACAAGATTTTGTTTTCTCCAGGATCTCTAATTTCTGTGGCCTGCCAGCACTTTGGGGTAAACGTTAGCCCAGTGATACTTCTCTTACAGCAAACGAAGCTTCTCACCCCTTTTTCAGTCCCAAATACAGAGCCAGGTGTTCCAAAATACAAGTCAAAACACAGTTAGGAAGAGCTAAGAGAAAAACTAGAGAAGCAGGAATCTCAAATGGGTTTTGCCTGGAGGCAAGGGGCAAAAGCAGTGAGATGCAGTAACTTTAACAACTTAATTTTACAAGATTAAAAAGAAATAGGTCATCCTGTCACTACAGAGATTGGGTGGGATTAGTTTAATACCCATTTGCCCAAACAAAGGTCAAAACCAGCTCCTCTGAACAACAAAGTTTTGAGGATTTGGCTATTAGCAAGCTAGTTTCTTAGATCATATTTGTGTAATTGTCTAGGTGGGTCTGAAGAAAAAGATAGATGCCATCCAAGAGAGTCCAGGACAAGGCAGTTTGCAGTGGCTCTGAGAGGCAGATTTCCAAACCATGGATTTCAAAGTTAGGGCTGCATGGGCTTGTCTGGATTTGCAGAGTGAATCTGCCAAACATTTCAATGCATTTATTTGTAGCACAGCCCAAGATCTGCATACGATCCAACTGGAGGCTCCCACGTTGTGCTTAAAGGATGGCATCAAGCACAGGTCTCTGCAGCATGCCATGAGGCCAAAGCTCCTCAAAGAGCAGTCCCTGGAGGAAATCCCATCACACAGCATACCCCAGCAGCATACTTGCTGTGCTGTCCTAGCCCTTGGCCTACTGTGATTCATCTTTGCCTGCAACCTCTGACATTTCCCACACCATCCATGCAGACACATTACTGGGATTCAGTCACAGACTAACACACCCAGCATGGATCAATCACCACAGGCCAAACCCACCTAAGACATTACCCTGGATCACAGGAAAGGGAGCCCAAAATAAAAGATGACAAAAAACTCAGAATAGTGCCCGGAACAGTCTCAGATGCAAAAATTGAAATGTGGAAGAGTTTGTTTCCTTCCTAAATGCTCTACAAGTCACTTTGAGCTATAGCCTGTACCTTTATTTTTTGTCCAAAAGGAGCAATCCCCAGTCAATGTGAATATTCTTCATTAGCTGTTGCAAATGTTAAGCTGGGTTTGAAGTCACCAGTTGTATGACTCTGCCCCCAGTTTCGCACTCTCTGTGGCTGCCTCCCTGCCCCAGCAGGGGCTGATCAGAACCTGCCCCAGACCAGGTCACTCAGAACCTCCCTCCCAGACTGGCTGCAGTCACTCCAGCTCATTCGGTCTGCATCAGCATCCCTGGCTTCAATGCCTGGAATTAGACACTGCAGATTAGGCAACGTGCTGAGGCTTATCTCTGTGTCTAATCACTAATAAAGTTGCAACCTGGTGCATTCGTACCGTATTAGGTCTCGCTCAACAACACGGACTTTAAAGGTCATCTGCCTCCTCCAATCCCCGCCAGGTTTGATGCAGGGTCCCGGTGGGTCCTGCTCCCTGGACCGGCCACCACCGGCAGAAATCCAATTAGGGGCACAATGGTCCCAGCCCGGAGAGGCTCCCGGGCCCCCCGGCCCTCCCGCCCCGGCGCCCTCTCCACAATGCCGGCTTTTGTCTCAGCCTCGCTATTGTTTGGGATTCTCTCGCATCCCTGGACACGGGATAAAGAGCCGCGCTTGCGGAGATGTTTATGAATGAGGTCTCAGAGCGCAGGGGTGCAGCAACACAGGGCTTGACCATGGACAAAAAAGGTCATGGTTTCTAAAAGCCACGTTGAAGAGAAATCGTTAAAGATATAATAAGCAATAGCCAGGAACGAAAAGTTACAGGCAAACAGAAAATAAGAAGTAAAATCTCGGTCCTTTCAAAGCCAAGGAAAGTTTTGCCACAGACCTCAGTGCAGTTTTGTGTCTCACAAAATATCTATACTAAATAAAATACCTAGCAGACCCCATTGCTTTAGGGCACAGTTTTGAAAAGATTTTACATAGGATTGATTTCCAACCCAGGAAATAATTATTTTGATTTAATGTTTTCTGATTAAAAATGTAGCAGAGAATGGCAGTACACAGGAAAATATGGGCCAAAGAAACTAGGTGAAAAATATCAGCTAATAAAAATCTAAATCATCGTTCTAGTGTCAGAGAAAATATTCTGGTCTTGAGCTGGTGTAATGAATATGCCACACTAAATTCATCAAGAGGAAAGATCTACACCTCTTTAAAACATGTAGGAGTTACAAGGGTCTTCACAATTAACAAAATATAAGACCAGGTCAGTTCTGCAGTGCAAATCTGTGAGAGTTCAGGCAAAGCTGAGCAGAACTTCTCAAACACCTTCAGCACGACAGCTCCGTGAGTCCTGCTAGCAGCCAAACCCACCTTCCCTCACACATCCAGGGACAAAGCCACCCTCAAACCCCATCCACCACATGGGAAAGGGCCTCTTTGTGAGGCTCTGCTGAGCAGAGGAAGATTGTAATATTGTGAAACCTTTCTGGACTTTAAAGAGCAGAGGCAGACATATAATTGCATTCAATGGAACATCATATGGTAATGAGTAGCAATGGGATAGCCAAGTATAAATCTCCCATTCAGTAGAGTGTCACATGTATAAATCTATTTACCAAGGATTACTCTGCAGCTCCTACCATAATAAATCTTCAGGAGAATGCCTTGTGCACCACTAACAGAGCAAGAATTTGGAAAAACAGGCAGGCTATTCTTCATAAGGAGTACTGATAACCAGCCAGCCTGTTTGTTAAAAAGATTATATTAATTGTGCTCTACTTATTTGGTGTTTGTTTGGGTGCTTGGGAGGCTAAAGTTGATTTTTTTTTCTTTTTTTTTTTTAATACAAGAACATCATTATACATAGACTACAGTACTAAGCTGAAGTCAAGTGGTACAAACCAAAAAAAGGGGTACTAAGGCAAAATCCAAAGCTAATGTCCACTCACTGGAAGAACTACAAAGGCTTTTTTGATTTTAGATGTCCCACATTGCATAGGATCATGGAATTATCAAATCATTTAAGCTGGAAAAGACCCTTGAATACCATTGAGTCCAACCATTAACCCAATACTGCAAAGTCCACCACTAAACCTTGTTCACAGCTGCCACACTGACACATCTTTTAAATACCTCCAGGGGTGCTGCCTCCACCATTTCCCTGGGCAGCCTGTTCCAATACCTGACAACCCTTTTGCTGAAGAAATTTTTCCTAATATCAAACTCGACCTCTGCAGGTACAACTTGAGCTAATTTCCTCTTTTCCTATTGCTTGTTCTCTGGGAGAAGTGACCAGCCTCCACCTTGTGCCAACCTCCTTTCAGGTAGCTGTAGAGAGCAGTAAGGTCCCCCGTGAGCCTCCTTTTCCCCAGGTCCTTCAACTACTTCTCATCAGACTAAGTGGTATTCTGGCCTAGTTTCTGCTCAATGTAAATGTTTTATGTAGGTTAATCCCAGATAAATAACTGTTTTCTTGCATTATCTAGATCTTCCACTACACATTATGGGGTGTATTAGAAAGATTAAGCACTGCACAGTCAACTAGAGCCTCCCCACAGGCTGCTCCTGCCCCCAGCTCTGCAAGGATGCCACACCACACACTGAAATACCCCCTGTATCTGCATGACTTGCCAAAACCTCTTGCTAATCACCTGAGGTTTCTATTTGTAGCCATGTGCAAACAGTGTTTCAGGAAAGCTTTTGTTCTGTGCTGAAGAGTTAAGGCTAAGCTGCGTTCCAGAAGTAGCCAGATAAGTAAAAAGTCACATGCCAATATAGCATTTAATATACCAGAATCAGACAGAAATCACAGTCCAGCCATAAGGAACAGGCAACTGCTTTAATGGCACTTGATTCAGTGATACACAGGTCTGAAGTGCAGCAACACATCAAACACAGTTTCACAAAAGAAAGACATGGGCTTGTTTGTCCATGTCTGGAGCAGGTCCAGGAGAGAGACACAGAAATGATCAGAGGGCTAAAACAGCTCTCCAAGAGGAAAAGCTGAGAGAGTTGGGGTTCTTTAGCCTGGAGAAGGAAAGGTTCCTGGGAGACCTCAGTGCAGCCTTTGGTACTTAAAGGGAAGTTATAAGATAGACAGGGACAAAATTTTCATTAGGGCCTTTTCGGATACAGGAGGAATCATGATAAAAATTATAAACTAAAAGAGGGTAGATTTAGATTAAATCTAAGAAAGACATTTTTTTACAATGAGGGTGGTAAAACACTGGCACAGGTTGCCCAGAGAGGTGGTGGATGCCCATCCCTAGAAACACTCAAGGTTAGTTTGGATGGAGCTTTGAGAAATCCGACCAGGTTGAAGTTGTTCCTGCTCATTGCAGGGGGGTTGGATTGGATGATCCCTAAAGGTCCCTTCCAACCCAGACTATTCTATGATTCCATGAGACCAGAAATGCTGCTAATTCTAACAACCACATCATGAAGGTCGCCACCTCCACATCTAGAACTTTACAGACTCTTTGCTGGGATCTTCACTGGTCTCTGATCCATCAAAAAGCAGTGAGATTTGGAAGGAGATTTTCAGGTTAGGGATGTGAAAGCACTGTGTGAAATGTCTGCTTGCATATGCTTATCCTACAGCTAAAGAGGGACTTATCCCTCTAGAACTGTCTTTACAGCATGTGTCACCAAACACTAAACACACAAAACATTTACAAAATTTATGTACAATCCACACGGTGCTCATGTTGCAAAATATCCCATTACATAAATCTGTAGAAATAATGCAGACATTCTGGGATGAAGATCTGAGGAAGCTGCTAAGGAAAAAACCTGTGTGTGCCCATTGCAGTGTCTGATCCCACCTACTTTGCAAGGCGTTTTTCACAGGCATCACTCTCACTGCCCTTTGACACCAGCAATTATCTGCTCCCAATCCTTATGACCTCACATTCCTTACCCACCTGCAACTCCCATGCAAAGATAACAGAAGTTTGCATTCACATTAACTAAGTCTCTTTGTTCTGGGCAAGGAAACAATATTCATAATGCCCAATCTGATTTCATTCCAGTAGAGGATTAGTTTCAATCTCTGCTGCTGTGGAACAAAAAGGCAAGCAAGAAATTATCATCAAATAATTACAATGCTTTACGCTTTACAAAGGACACTCAGAGGTTTGCAAAAAAGACCCCAACCCTTTCTCTGGAATGAATCTGCAGTAAGTTTCTGAGCATGCCTCAGACACACTTAGGAAGCCTAGAGTCCTACAGATGAGGCCCAGGACTGAGGGTCAGCAGATGAAAGCTCTGCTGCCTGCTCTTTGCATACTTAGGCTAGTCAACATCCAAACTGTAAAAAAGGGGAATAGTGCTTTTTCTCAAGCTTATAAATATGCTATGAGGCCAAACTCATTAGCGTTTACAAAGCACTCCTAGACTCCTTGTCTGGAAGGAGTTATACAACCATAAAGTATTATTCATGCTGTTCTAAGGCAGAAAAGTACGTATTACTGCAAATCCTGCAGTAGCTCTTCATGCACCATTAAGGTTTACTACACTGTCTTAATCTAATCATCAGCACTTCAGAACCCAGATCTGTCATTTGAAACATACAGATCAGAATTCATCACTGAATAACCAACTGGGTCAACGCTATACAGCACAGGACACACATGCCCTTTCTTACCCCACATCACACATCTACGACTGAACCATTCGTATTTTCAAAACCTCAACATTATTGGTTTTTCTGCCATATTGCATTATGTCTACTCAGGACTTTAACAGGTTCAAAACTCAGAATTTAGATCTGTTGGCACATTTTTTAAAAGCTGATATGGGAAGGAGTGCAAAGTTCAGGTCTACACCTCTTCCAGCATTTATCAAGGAAACTGGTTCCTTCAGGCAACTTTTTCTGCCCATTATTATTCTGAGATCTCCTTTGCTTGTAATTCTGAAAATGTATTCATAACTAGCGGTACACTTGCTTTTGACTTGCTGATCAAAATACAATCTTTATAGCTCCAGGCACCATCACCAATGCTGAGCTGGAGGGAGTTCAATCCAGTTCAACAAAATCAGCTGTTAGAAATAACAGCTAGCTCCCAAACCACATCTTTGCAGTGATTTACTCCATCCCCTCATTCAGCAGCTGCCACATCCCTTTGTGGTGGTCTCCAACCCCGTCTTGAGATAGGCAGGCAACTCCTGCTGCCTACTCCTTATACACTGAGAATATCTTCTCCCCCCAGAGCTTGACAAAAGTTCTGCCCCCAGCTGCCCTCTTGCTCCCTACCTCCCACAGCAGCTCCAGGAATTCAGCCCCTCCATGGCTGCTCATGCCAGGACACACACTCCACGCTGCCCAGCCCTTCCCTCCAGCTCTACAGGGGTTGTTTTCAACAGAAGAAACCTGTCCCTTTGTGCATGACACAGTTTTGGTTTAAATCCAGACATGAAATCTCTCCTGGAAAAAAAAGATCAAATTCTAATATGGCCAACCTTGAACATAACAGAGTCAGGGAGTTTTACTCTTTATACAGCATTCCTTTTACAGGGGCAATTCCAAGGCTTTCCCAAATATATTGTCTTTCCTTCACTTTACACTGCCAAATAGAAGAAAAATTTAAAAAGGACAGTCACATAATTTTCATCCAAATAAGGCAGAATGAAGCACAGGAGAGCAGATCTTCCACTGAAAACCTTCTCTGTCCAACCTGGCCAAGGTGCTGTAACAAGAAGAGAAAAAATAGAGACCTTTCCAACAACTGCATCAGCTGCAGTTTACATGATCCATTCCTCATCTTGCAGGTTTCTGAAGCAAACTTGTCTCCACAGCTGTGGGATCAGAAAACTTGTTTGACCTATGCTGTGATGGACAGAGGGCATTTACAGCTCTGGAGGAAAACTTTCCCAAGAACACAGCCCCATGGCCAAGAAAATTACCTAGCCACCTCAGCCACTTCCAAGAATGAAGCCTGCATCACTCCCAGAACACTTAATACTCCAAAAATGCTGAGTACCTGTGCTTTGAAGAGAAGATGCCCTTCAATATCCCTGGTGGACCCACAAAGACAAAGATCTCTGGATCACTTGCCACCGTGCAACAGAGCCAAAGCAGGACTGTGACCTGCACATGCCATCTCTACCAACACTCCTGCCCTTGGCTCTCACTTGCCTTAGGCAGCAGATGCTACTGAGTTACAAAATGCTCCCTTATTTTTCTTGGGAAAAAAAAACCACAACAACAAAGCACACAGAAGTGGATAAAAACATAGCTTTACTTTTAAGCACAGATTAAATAACATGGATGTTTAGAGGGCTGTGTTTTTAAAGAGCAAATTTCCAGAGGAAGTTAATTATGTTACTAGGGTTGACAAAAGATTTGTGTGATCCAGTTTCTCTTCCTTACTACACTGCAAGTGAGGGATTGACTGAATACAACACTTCACTTAACCCCATAGTTCTACACCCATCATTTTGAATAATTAGAGAGCATTCGTTTGGGATGATATTTTCTTTTCCCCTCTCTGCTGTTTAGCTTTACATATAGAAAATAATTAGTGTATAAGGGAAACAACAAACAGGAATAAAATTAGTCCTTTCAAACTGAGATGTTGTTTAACTTAACTAATTGAAAAGAGAGAAAGCAAAATTGCATGGCTAGTGGCAAAGTCATAAAATGTCATTTTTCTGAGGTTCATACCCCAGTAATCATCGTTTATACAAAGAACAGTGACTCATAAATCTGTTTTTTCATAAAAATTTTGCACAAAAAAAGTCTGAAATAAAAGATATCCCCTCCCCTTTTTTTTCTTGGTCAACTTGAAGCTGAAGCATGGTCTTTATGAGCTGTGGGAGGGGAAAGTCATTAGGGCTTCAATTCCAAATGAAAATTAAGGCTTTTAACTTCCCCTGCTACTCATACTGACAACTTTTCATACATAATTGCCTAGGAAGAGTTACTGTGGTCTTGTCACCCTCCTAAAGACGCTGACAAAGAGATCCTCCCTCCCCATTCCATCATGCAAATGGAAATAAAAGCCCATGTGGTTAAGAAACTCTGAGTTCACACCCAAGAATGACTTTGATGACTCTTTAGTCAGGACTCATTAGGAGTTACCAAATTACCAGCATCAGAAATAAAGCAATCAAGGGATCAGGTAAGGATTTAACTGGAAAGAGGAAGAGTGCCTTCAGCAATTACAGCAAAGGCACCACTGCTTTGCAGTGACATGGGGAGCAATGTGACAAGCAGGACCCTTCTGCTTTACAGCTGTGATCCTTCACCTCAGCCAAAACTGCACTAGGCTGACAGATAAACATTTTAAATACACATATATAACATGATATTCAACTGGACAACATAGACAGGATGGGCTGAAATAACAACAAATGCTGTGTCCACTCTCTGAAAGGTATCAAGGTAACCTGTCGCTGTGACAGCAGCAGCAGCAGCATCTTTCTGCACTTGTCTGTGTTTGTGGAGAGGCAAACCCTGCTTATTATCTAATTTTGCTTGTCTTCTCATTTGGGAGAATTATTATTTGACAAGTTTCTCACAGTTGGTGAGAGACTGACCACACTTCATCATCCTGTGGTTCCAAGAAGTATATATAATACAGAGGGAAGCAACCCAACTTGTAAAGTGCTTTCATCCCAGTAAAACTGAAACAGGATTTGAAGCAACTCCAAAACTGGGAATTAGAAATGTGTGGAATTACTCTAAAGACGTCTCCTTCCCTGCTAGTTCAGTATAACTCAAAACCTGTTTGTTATCACTGGTATCATAGCAATGGTCAGAGGCCCCATTTGAGGTAAGGGTCTAATGCTGTTGAGCACCACAATAAACCTGGAGAAGACAAAGGAAATATATTATCCTGGTTGTAAAAAAGGAGAACCACAAATCACATAATTTAGCTAAGACTACACCAGAAAACCATGTAACAATGAGACAGGAGTTCAGTGCTCTAACTTGCAGAACCATCCATCCTTTTGTTATTTTAAAGCTTACATCTAAAACAATACAGTCTTAACTGATGTCATAAAAAGAGGGCTGCCTTTTGTTACAAGAGGTCAGGAGACATGGGAGAGACTTTCAAATAAATTGCTCAGAATCCAGGAAGCAAACAGCTGCACCAAAACTCGAAAAGAACAGCTTTCAGAAGATGGTTGAATTCAGTCACACACGTGCAGCTACATCCACATAGCCTGGAGGACAGAGCTGCAAAAACCATTTATTGCTCCTGAGGTGGAAACTGCAGCCACTCCAGAAAAGATCTCCACAAACAAAGCGTATATTATCATGCTTCGAGATGTCAAAGAGGAATAAAAACATAGACTTTAAAAATTGATCTCTATTTTTAAAAGGTGTTAAAAGGATGGCAAATGAAAACCCTCTTAAATGTTATCAGAACTGAAAGATGGAAAGGCTGCTGCACTGACTCAAATACTCAGCTGGTTCGTTGCCTCAAAAATGAGCTGCACAGAGAAATGAATGAACAATTGAAATAAAGCAAGCAAGTGCAGAGGTATTTGTAAGAGCAAAGGACAGGTGTATCAGCAGTTTGACCATGAGTGGATTGACTCCCTCCCGTGCTGGGTTTCAGCTGCAATCAGGAAAATGAACAAGGGAACATTTTATCAGTTTTTCACAATGTGCCATCCCTGTGCAATGCCTGAACTGATGGTGATGATCACATAACCTATAACTATGTATCACATTCAACAGCAAACAAGCTTTTAACTCAGTGGAAAGGGATTAAAAGCTCCGTAGATCCAAAGCATAGATCAAAGTTATATTCAGATGCTGGGAAACAGATATATATGAGACTGCAAATCCCAGTAAGGGAGATAAGAAAAGGAAACCAAGAAGACAAAAGAATACTGTGCATCACAATAGCCCTTTAAGATTGTACATAAAAATAAGATTTTCTTAAAACCTTTGTTAGGAGCTAGAAAAGATTCAGCATCAACCAAAATTAGTTATTTTTAATTACTGATACTCTGTTAGCATCTGATTACGTTACTTTGGCATATAACAGTAGACTTTTATATAGATTGTCCTGGAACCTATTCTATTAGATCCTACTAAAAAGAAAAAAAAAAAAAGGGGGGGGGGGNNNCACACTGCTGCTGGGGGGGGGGGGAACAGTGAAAACATCAACATGAAAATAGTAAATTCCTGCATGTATATAACCAGCAGTAGTCCTCTGGCAACACAAAAGTCAAGCAGAATGTCACCTAAACAGGACAGATTACTGCCCTTGTTGGAGATTATAGACAATCTGGATTTCCTTTGAAAAAAAAAAAAAACCAAAGCAAGGTCAAGTCTCAATTTCATTCAAGTCCAACAGTATTGCACAGTAATGTCACTGATCCCAAGATGTACCACACCACTGAACAGTCCACGGCCTCATACAAAGTCACAGCCAGGAGCAGAGTGTCACAGAAGTGGCATTTAAAGGACAAGGCATTATCAATAAGTGTCATGGAGTGAGAGAAATGTACCTTAGCAAGTAAAAACTGCAGATGAAAGATAGATGCCAGTCCTCCAGAGACTGCTTAGCACTTAATCAAAAGTCAGAAACCAGGAATCTTGCATTTGTGATGCACAGCAACCTGTCTTCAGATGTTCCAGAGATGATGGAAGATGTGGGGAAGAACAAACAAAATCTAGTCAGTCCCACTAGATCAGAGACTGACAGCAAGCCTCTTCCTGCTATTTCCATAGAAATATTACACTTTGGGGACTGGAAATGCTGTCTTTTTTCTTCTTTTCTAAAACAATGCTTTGGTTTTGCTGCTCTACTTTGAGTAGTCCTTTTGTCTGCTCCTTTCCTCTTCATGGATCTTCTACAGCACAAGGACGGAGAGGAAGCTGCTCTGCAGCCTTCCCCACACCAGGGGCTTTCATTGTCCTGGGAATGCAGGGACAGGTCAGACACAGCTGTCACACCCCCTGGCATGGGCATCCCTAGAGATGGTTTGATCTTACTGTCCTGAAGATGGTTTGAAAGAGCAGCTACGTATCTCCTCTTGCTTCCCAGCCTGAGCCCTACTCCATCCATTTGCTCTGCACACTTCATCTTTCATCTCCCACAGACATTCAGATGCAGCTGACCTTCTTGTACATGAATGAAACCCCAGCAGCAGAGGAGTTTGGTATGAAATGGGGGGAAAGGCAGCAGCACGCAGTCCTGAGTGTCACTGCACAGAGCTCGGGGACGGAGCAAAGTCTGAAGGGCTTTTCAGAGCACTCCAGCTTTGATTGAACTAATTCTGCCAGCAAGCTGGCGTTGACACAAGCACAGAAGACAGCTAGCGTGTCACCCTGTGACTGCAGTGTACAGCTGGCCAAAGCCCTGATGCCATAAGCCCGACACTCACCGACGGTGTCCCCTCTGCTGCAGACAGCCCTCCCACCACAGCCACCCCAGGCAAACAGGAGACATCCCATCCTACAGGACCTGGGAGAGCCCAAACAGACAATGAGATAACTCACATCAGACTTAGGATTGCTTCAATCTCACTGCAAGATCTGTGAAGTCTCACAGCCACTCGAAATGAACCTGTGATCTACTTCACAAGGACTTTAGGCCACAAAGAGCCTTTACAGAAGAGGCTCTGAGCAAGGTGAACACTTGGCACCACCACCTTGGAGACATAAGTCAGAACAAGCAATGAGTTCCCTGAGAGAAGCAAAATAGCAAAGCAAGAAACAATTTAAGGGAAGGAACACTATATATACCTGTATGTACAGGGGCTAAAGTAACCTGGCATAAATGGTCTTGACCCAGACATGAGTCACTAGAAAAGTGTTCAAAATAACCTGCCCAGCAGCCTTCAATTGCCATGGTGATAAATGTTTCCTAATGCCTAAGAGCAGCTGAGTCCTGAACTCCATGCACCTCATTCACTAACAGAAGCCTTCATTATACTGAAAAAAAAAAAACCACGACCAAATTGTGGCCATTTTAAGCCCTCCTCAGATCGAGGGCCGATTTACGCACCCTGGTTTCAATGGGGAGCACTGAGCTCACATCACTGCTAATTCAGAAGATGGAGCTGGCTTGCTTTTTGCTTCACAATTCAGTAGGCAAGGGGAAGACAGATTATCTGAGACAGTGTTACTTTTTCTGCCAGGAGTTATCTATTTGCAGAAGTGGGTCAACTTTCTCTTGGTGGACACGTTCGTGTGCGAGTGCCTCGCAGCGCTGCCTGCGCGCTCCCGCCCGCTCCGCGCGCCGAGGAACCTCTGCACATAACTATTCATGGCAGCCAAGCGTTTCATGAATTGCAGCAAGTTAACCACAAGGGGATGATGACATTTGGCGACAGGGCAGGATGAATTCTGGCTGGCAGACAAAAAGTCAGGTTAAAAATACAGAATGCAGAAGCAAACCCAGCCAGTTGCAGCTAATTCACGGGAAAACTGGATGTGAACTGGATGTACGGCCCCCAAACCTTCCCTGTTCCAGGGCAATGTTGTGTTTTTTGCAGTGGGATGCATTAAGGCCTGCGTGTGAGTGTGGAAGGAACATCAGCCTTCTGAGTTCAAGCATTTTAGCTGAATTTTGAATGGGCTTAGATGTTTCTCATTAGCCTCACTCCACACCTGATGTATACCAGATGTTTATGCCAGCTTAAGCACCTCACCTCCATCTCACCTACCATCAGCTATCGTCCATTGCTCTGTTCCCAGAGCATCTCCAAAGGGCAGCCCCAGTACAGGAGGGTGCTGCAAGGGCAGCCAGCAGGGACAATGTCAGCAGACCCTGCCATGGATGTGTCTGTGTGAGATGCAAGCAAGGCCAGAGCCATGCTGTGGGGCAGATAAAAAGCCCAATGCCTCCCAGGGCAGGCCTCCAGTATCCCCAAGGTGGCATGGACACAGACACCCTTGTCCCCACCAAGTATTAACCCTTCAGGTTTCAAATGCAATGCTTCTGTCAGTGCTGGTATTCATGCCTCTCATCTCCATACATACATCGAGTGTAACACCTGCCAGGGCTGCATTTTGGGTTCCCATGCCTGCCACTTCATTAGATCACCATTTAATTCAATCCTCAGCTTTATTTGTTGAAATGTCTCCAGAGGACCAAATCATTTACACGTAACCAAGACAGTCTACTTCCCTTATTCTGATTGCTTTCAATGAGAGTAAGTGGATAATTCCATCAAAGGCCCACAGAAAATTGTCTTTTAATCAATACAAGTTTTTTTCCCTTCAACAGGGCAGCTGAGAATAAGATATCTCTATATAATATTGAAAGAGTAAAACAAAATTAGAACACATTACCATGGATATGGCCCAATTTTAATTTAAGCATCCTGAGCCTTGTTTTCAGGGACACCAGCCACCCTGAAGTTTGGGAGCCAGGCAGGCTGGCACACAGGCAGTGCCCAAGCAAGAAGGCAGGAGTGGACAATGACAAAGATGCCTCAAATGAAGCATTCCATGAAGTCCTTTGAATGAGTGGCTGATGACTACTGGCTACAAAAATTCGAGGTGCACCCTTCATGTCTGAGACCTCAGCATTGATAAGCCAATTAGCAGAACACATTGAACCTACAGCAGAGATGGAAACAGGCTTTCCTCCAGAAGTCTTACATCTATCTGGTGTACCACCCCAAAGCTGATTTCCTGTCTTAATCACAAGGAGTCTGTATGTAACAGCCTACAGCACCAAAAATACCAACACATTAAAAACAGCAGTATTAAAAAAAACAACACTAAAGCCATTTTCAGAGGATGAAAAGTGCTCTTGATATAAGAAAGAAAATAATTGGTCAAATAACCAAACCTGTGCTTAAGCTTGGCAGGAGCCACTGAGCTCTGAGAGGTCTCCAGCAGAGAGAACAGGACTTTCTCTGACCTGGGCTGCCCACGCAGTGTGGGACCATAAGGGGGTCACATCTGAGTGCTGCTAAGAAAGGCAGTTTCCTCTCTTTCACCAGAGCTAGGACAGGTGCACTGCAAAAGTGGGCAATGGTCACCACAACACCTGGAGCAGGGCTGATCTCACCTGGCTTTAGATGGTTGCATATGAATGAGCTGACCAGGCTTCCTCTTCATCAGCAGAGAGAAAGAGCACAACCAGCACACAATTCTGCTCTCTTTGATGCAGACATAGCCCACATAAATCATCACACCAAAGTGCCTTTCTCCACCTAGCTGATAAAGGATGTCCAAGGGAATGCAGATGTTAAAGCCTGTATTGGAGATATCTCAAATTAAATGGGGTGAACCTCATCTTTTGCTTCTGCCCCTGCATATTCTTGTCTCAAAGGCCTCATTAATATGCCATCGTAAATAATAAGATTATTGATTATTAATACACTAATAAAACAAAGTCTTTTGGCCTTAAGGGTGTGTGAAGAAAAGAAGCACAGGGTAGCTGCATTACCAATCAATACCAGCCCACAGAGAACAGCCATTTCTCTCTGCCACCATTTTAACTGCAATATATTGTACCCTCTAGGTAAATATGTGGACATCTACAAGTGGGAATCAATAGAACTAGAGATCTTCCCACCTCCTCAGCCACAGAGACCATTCTTCTTTCACTGGAGAAGACAGCAGCAAGAGGTCATAGATTAATATCTCTGCTACTAAAGGCTCTCTGCTGTACCCACAGCTCTTTCTGAGCCTCTCTGACCACTTTTAATTGTTGATGTTTTCAATAGTTTATAAAAACAAAACACTTCACCCAACTGAAATAAAGTCAGAGACAGTGGAAACCACCCAGTCCACTTTGGGAACTTAGAGCAAACAGTTTCAGTGGAAGGTGAAGTTATAATGACAACTTCAGTTGATGGGTGTGAAATAAAACTAAAGCCTGAACAGCTTTGTCTGTATGCAGAGGATTTTGTCCCAGGCACCTCACTAGTTGAGTCTGTATGCCTCCAGGCTCGAAGATGGATGAACACCTGTCCCAGTCAGATCTAGATAAGGCTAAAACCGTGGAAGCCCTTGCCCTGGCCTCAGGGTGTTTTGAGTCACTCCTCCCAATGTTCCCACATACCTCACAGTCCAGGGATATATCCTGTGGGAATAAACCTGAGGGCTTTTCTTCCCCCAGGTAGACTTTTTTTTTTTCCTTTTTCTTTCCTTCAAACCCAGTTCTGTCAGGAGCCAAGCAGCTGCTTCAACAGAGCTTTCTAAAGTTGGATGGGCAGAAAGATTGTGTGTGCACACAGAGATCCACACCATGCATGAAAGGGAAAGTCAAAGCACTCAGAAGCACACACAGTGACTGTGCCTCAATTTCTGTCCTAGATCTGGGCAGTTTTAGAACTGTGATATATCATTAGAGGCAACTGGCCAGTTTCCATCACACAGTTTGGAGGTGCCCCTGTCCCACAGCCCAGGTCCCTGTGCACACAGAGAATGGCCATACCTCTCACTTTCAGAACAAGCAGAATTACATGTCTTCTAATATTAGCCACTTTCACACACTGTTATAATTATTATCTTATCTTCCAGGAGCGAATAATTAATCATCAGCTTCTGAAAGACAACTTGCAGAAGTAAATAGACTTCAGAAAAGTGAAGCAAAGGTGGACCACCAGTTGGGTTGGTGTTGTTTTTTACACTAACACCATCTATTCTGAATTCACCTTACAAATCTAGAGTTCATCACCTCACACTGGGGTGGGTCACTGGGGCCAATAAATCAAGCCCTGGTTCAACAACTCACTTCCAAGGATCGCTGAACAGAAAATGAGAAACATTTAAACCACCTTTGCTCACTAAGATTCTACTAAAAATTTACCTTCCTGCTAGTGTTTTACCAGCCACCACACTCCTGACTCCTTTAGGACAGCACTTAACAAGTGAAGCTCAATGGAGACCATTAGCAGGGGCAGTAGAGTTCTGCATTTTCTACCTTCCAGTTTCAGGACTTTCCAGCTTTCCCATAAGCAAAAATACTCCAGCAAGCAGCTCAGAAGTAGCAACCTTGCTCCCACCAGTAGCCCAAAGCTTCTGCTGAGTTCTTACTACAGAAGATAAATTCTGCACTGCATCCCTTTCAGCCACCTCCAGTCCCTTACAAAGGACACGGGGCTGTTCATTTCAGTATTAGCTGAGCTGGCCGGGCAATACCTGTTCACCCACTGTTTAGTTTTCCAGCGCTTTAAAGGCATGAGACAACAGCAAACCAGACTCAAGCTTACAACCAAAAAATGAAAGGCCACGCACTTTGTTTCCTCTGCCTTCCTTCTGTTTTATTCCTGAGGAAAACACAACTCGCCAAGCAGACAGTACAAAAAGGCTGAGGTCTCGGCGGCACGCACGGGAGGCAGGGACAGGAGCAGGACACGGCAGGATGCTCGCTGCGGGGCTGCTCCGTGACAGCTCCGCGCCCACCTGACTCACCCGAGTGGTTTTTCATGTTCACCTGCTCCTGCCTTGCTCCTCTACACCGTCACAGGCTTAACAGAATTGTTGCTTGGTCTCAGGCAAACACCCCTCCCAGACTTCTTGCTGTCAGTCAAAAAAAGGGGCCTGATAAGCCCTGCATTTGCATATGTATTGAGAGGCATTTCCAAAGGCACAGTCAGGGAAATGGCCTTGCTGAATACCGATGCTATCTGAGAATGACAACTATTCAAGTCATTTTACAGCTTCACTACCTAAGTGGAGAGATCAGGCTTGTCTACATATTTACGAGGATTATTAGCCTTAAAAGTGCTGATCACATCCGTTGCACCTTCAGAAATGAAGCCGCACTGGGTCACAGGAGAGCGCTTCAATTCTTCCCACAGAGACCGCCTTCCACAGGCACCCCAGAACAGAAGTCACTAAAACCTAAAGGTCACGTCTGCAATGCTCGAGCCCATATCCATCCTCCCGACACAGGAAATGAGAAGGGGTGTCCAAAGGCACGCATGGAAACACGTGTGTGCAGATGTCACCCTCCCTTTCCTACTCTTACCCTGCGGTAGGACGGGAGCCTCGGCTCCCAGTGCCCTCCAAAGATGCTGCTGGGCACAATCCCACATAGAGCGCTTGAGGAGGGCAATGAGCACCGAGCTCTGAAAGCAAAGGCTTCCCTCTTCCCCTGTGCTGACAGGGACGACTTTGAATTCCAGGTGAAGCTTCCATCCTGAAGCATTCCAGGTGAAGCATCCGAATTCACTCCGGATTGAAGGGACAGCTCCAAGGTATTGGTTATGTTTTGTATACTCAAGAGCCCTGAGTTAACAGATTAATTCAACCGGCTTTGTCCCATTCAGCTACCAATACCTAAAAGGGACATGGTCTAAGGTTCACAAACCAGAACTGTGAAGCCCTTCTGTTCCAAAACAGTAAAAGCACATTCAGTACCTGTCATGTGCTCCTCAAGCCTCTGTGGAGAGCAATGCTTTATGAAAATAAAGTCACGTCAAGAGCAGAAGCTATTTGCAGATTTACAAACCAGATACTTCTGAATTACACAGCTCTAGGAGCGAGAGATTAAAAAATTCCACACCAAACATTTAAAGGTGTTTGCTGTACCATGCACCATGTGGTGACTGGATCACCCTTGAAACCAGCAATCCCTGACTACCGGGCAAGGTGGCTAGAGCATCTCCAGCCCTGAGTTGAGACACACAGCTGAGGCAACAGGACTGCAAACAGCACATTAATGGATGAACACTTGTGAAACGAGTTGATCAATCCTCCATGCCCTCAGGTCTCTTGGGACATAACGACTTGCCACAAATCACAAAAAAAAAAAAAAACCAAAAGCTCCGGGGGCTGAAAGCATGGTTATCTGGTAAACACATCCACTGCTGACACCAATCAGAGCCAACCTCTGGGGCTCCATCCCCCTCTGTGTGCTTAAAGGTGGGAAAAGGACACCCCACACAGGAAATAGTCCTGTCTGAGTGGAAAAGAGGATTAAGAACATTAAAAGTAGTCTTATATATAAGAAGTTTTTAGATTGCTGCCTGGTTTGATTCCTACTGAACCCTCTTGACCACAATACTCCTTCTAGAAGTCATGTATTTGGTCTTGTTGTTTTTAATTTTTTTTTAATCACCATTTTAAAGACATTCCAATGTTATTTTAATGCCTGATCACTATTAGGCAACAGGAAAAACTTTGCTTGAATATGAACTGTCAGAGGAGGCTTGGCACGATTTCATTGTGGAGCTCGTTTCTAACTTCAATGACCAGACTGAACAAAATTGTGAGTACAGCGTCCCTTCGAGAGCAATCTCTTCTCTACAAACAAAATACCTCTTTCTGAAGTGGAGACGGGAAAGCCGAGTTGCCCCTCTCCAAAACTGCTGAGCACTTCACAGCCAGCCTGCCCTGAGAGCCTGTGGAGCTAATAGGTGATGCTCTGTGGGACAAACCTGCACTTTCAGATGCTTCCAAAATCCCATCCCATCTTTATCAATCTTATCAAACTAGCACACAAACTGCCAAACATAAACCAAAATATTTAAAGGGGGAGAGAAAGAGGAGGAAGAGTGGGAACACAATCAGTGTTTATTTAACCCCGAAAACTCAGGCTGTTTTTTGTCAAAAAAGAAAGCCAAAACAAACAAACAAAACCAAACACCAACCCTGCTGGAGATAAAAGAGGCTCCAACCCTCAGCCCAGGACATCGATAACACAGTCAACACACTGATAACACACACCTCGCACACAGGTGCCCCTCCCGGCTCCCGGGGCTGCTCTGCCAAAGAGGTCACCAAGGATGGACAGGGTTGGGAATGGCCAGGACCCCCCTCCCCTGGAGTCCCTCACCCCACGGCCAAGGGGGGCCGGGGCCATGCCGGGGGTGGTGGCGGGGCCAGCGGGGCAGGGCAGGGCAGGGCAGGGCAGGGGCTCACCATTGAGGCCATTGGGGATGCTCCGGTGGTGGAGGGGCGCGGACAGGTCATCCATAGACCTCCGCATGGCCCCGGCCTTGCTGTCGCCCGCCTTGTGGTGGTGAAGGTGGTGGTGATGGTGGTCGGGGCTGCCCGCGCTGCCCGTGCTAGAGGTGCTGCTCCCGTCCCCCACGTCCCTGGTGGCCGAGCCGCCGTTCAGGTTGGTCAGGCTGGCCTGGCTGTCAATGGAGCTGCGCGAGCCGGCCCCGCTCCGCTCCTCGTCCAGCATCAGCACCATCTCCTTCAGCTCCACGTTCTCCCGCAGGAGGGTCTCCTGCCTCGCCTCCAGGTCCTTCAGCTTCTGCTGGTACATGCCCACCTCCTTCCACATCACGCTGGCCGTGTGCCTCCCGAAGCGTTGCCATTCCCTTGACAGCTTCTTGCCTTTTTGCCGGTCGTCGTCCAAGAAGCAGCAGAGCTCCCGCAGCTCCTGGTTGTCGTCCTGCAACTTCTGGTTCACCTCCTTCAGCCCGCGGATCTCGTGCAGGTGGAGCTGCAGCCGCCGGTTCACGTCTTTCATCAAGTTGCCGTGTTCCACCATTAAGTTCATCTTTTCATTCTCCACTTTCCTCAGTCTTTTCACCAGCTCTTCCTTGCTCCATCTCAGCATCTCTTCTTCCGAAATTTTGCTCAGGTCTTCTTTAGACCCTTCCAAGGAATTTTTTGCCATCATCTGTGCCTAGGCTGCGTTTGCTCTCACAGGGTAACAAATGGTTCGGGTTATTCGGATGATTTTGTTCTTCTGATTTCCTATAACTAAAAATCACTGCAGCATCTCGGGAAGAAATATTATAGTTCTCCGTTGAGCGTTGGACAAGGAAGAAGAGCAACGCCAGACTGGAAATTCTGCTCCTCCAAAGACCCCATAATAATAAGAATAATAA
>VWZP01006719.1:339254-394352 GCA_013396995.1 Dicaeum eximium
TTTTTGCCTTTTGCTTTTCTTTCTTTTTTTCTTTCTTTTTTTCTTTTTTTTTTTTTTTTATTCAGATGGGTTTCCTAGGGTTTTCTTTAAAAAAAGGTACCGGAGAGAACACCATCCGGGGAAAGGGTGGGGTTGGACAGGCAGGAAAACGCGCCTGCCGGGCGGCCCGGGGAAGCGGCGCCGAAATGGCCCCGGTCCCGCTCTGTCCAGGCGCGGGGAGGGACCGGGAGCCACGGGTGGCCGCCTTGGGCTGGGAGCGGAGCGGCATCTCCCGGAGCATCTCCGCTGCTGCCGCCCCCGCCAAGGGCTTTGTCAGCGGGCCCCTGCCCTGCGCCTCTCTTCCCGCTGCCCACCCTCCCTCTGGGGCGGCCGCCTTTGTTCGCGGGTCTCTCCTGCCTCGGCAGGTTGAAAGAGATGTCTCCAGCATCCCTGCCACCTCTCTGCTCCTGAGAACGGCATATTCCTTTAGACTCCAGTGGTGCAGGAGAAAACGGCCCTGAAGTCGCAGATAACGCTTATTCCTCCGAAAAATCGTCACAGGTTCAGGTCATCCTTACTGTCAGGAGGCTGGAGTGCCAGCCTGAACTTCTGCACACATGGGACAGAACCAAGTAAAGGGCATGGGAAGTTCATAAAGTGAATTTCCTAGGCAACACGTGGGCAGATTTCCTATATCTTTGCATCGCATCCCCTGAGTTTCAGTCTAATGCACTTTTCCTTGGGCTATGATATCTCTCTGTGGGCTGCTTTTTGGCCAGTATCACACTGTTAAAACAAAAGGTACACCAGGACACAGCATGAGTATCCTTAAAAAGCCCCAGGGAATAGCCAGCTTTGTGTTCCTTAGGAACCTGAGTAAATGGTTTGACTCCAGGGTTAATCCAGTACAACATCAGGTTTCTGACCACAGTGGAAAGCTGGTCAAGACACCCTCTAGCTATAAAGAGACATCAAATCCAATGCCAGAGTGTGGGATGCAGAGCATATGGCCTGTGCATGGAGGGAACATCAGAACAGAGAGGGATGGAGGATTGCAACTTCTGCCTTTTGATGTTATCTTCCTCAGTCTCGGTAAAGCTGCAATTTCTTCCTGTTTTTCTGCACGAGTCTGTGCTGCTGGGTTTCTGAGCCCAGATGTACCCTTGGCAAACTAGACAACTGCCTGTTCCCTACTAAAGCAGAACAGCAGACCCTCCCTGCTTCTGGAGGAGCTCATCTCCGTGGGTGCTGTTGTCCCTTTCCTTCCAAGGAAGCTTTTTATCCCATTACTATCAAAAGGGAAGGGAAGCTCAGGACAGAGCACGGGCACTGGTTCACTTCATGTGGGATTTGCAGGTGGATTCTTGGTAGCGCACAGCACAGACCTGAAGATGTGAAGAGGACAGCTCTCCCCTGGCACAAACCCACACTAGGGTAGCTCCCTTGAGAGGAGGGAATCTCATTGTACAGCCAGTGGTGAGCCCTGTTTGCTCCTTTCAAGGGGGATGGCTCCGAGCAGGCAAAACAGGGGCCAGCCAGGACCAGAGCTGTGCTCTGACCTGGGTTCCACCTTGGTGACAGTTCTCCAGAAGGTGCAGTCCTGGCTGTGGCTGGTCAGGGGTTCCTGAGGTTGCCACCTCAATTACCCTTAGGACATGGAAAGCAGCAGGTGTCGGTGCTGAGAGGTCACTGTTTCTTGGCTCTGGGGCAGGCAGGCCATGGCCAGCATGGCATGGCATCATGCTGTGTCCCATCTCCTGCTTCTCACCACCCTGAGCTCATGGCTGCATCGTGTCCAGAAGGCACCCAGGCTTTTTTTTTGAGCCAAGCCTTTTATTTACAAGGTTTTAATCACATCCTTCCCCACAGGAAGAGGAAAGTGCTTCCCCCAGACCCTTGCAAGTGCTGATCTGACTCGCAGGTCCCTGGCCAGTGGCCGGGGGAAGGAGGAGCAGAGCAGAGCAATTGCAGTTGACCAAAACAATTGACCAAAAGCCATTGACCAAAGTCGAAAAGAAAGAGAAGCCTCTGGTGGCTCTGTCACAGACACAGGTGAAGCTACACTGTGGCAGTGCCTGGCCTGGGCAGTTCATTGCTGGGCTCACCTGATGTTTGCTTCATCACTTTACCAAGAAAAGCTGTCTTTCCTAGGTCAAACCTGTCAAAGTTTGAGCATTATTGATGTTTCTGCAGAAACTGAGCTGAGCAGACAGGGGGGCTCCTCGGATATTAATATCCACGGAGGAAATCCCTGTGATGATGAAGAGTTGCTTTCAGCCCTCAGTGGGTCGATCTGTGCTTTTGGACATGTTCACACCTCAGATCCACTCACAAGGGGTTCGCTGTCAGTGCTGCCATTCTGGTGCCCAGGTGGCTGTTGAGGGATGGTGACTTGCTGTGCTTGAGCATCCAGAGGCCTGTATGCTCAGGAGGTGGCATTGAAGCTGCCAGGTGTCCAGATGGCAAATGTCAGAGTGTTTGTGACCTGAATAAAGAGGACACTGCATCATCACCTGTACTGCTCCCTCATCTTCCCTTCAAGGTGGACCTTGCAGTGCAGTAGAGGAAAATCCCTTCATTTTTGGAAAGGCAAGGCAGCAGTGCTAGAGCAGAGGTATCAGAGAGTGTCTGTGGCCAGGTGATCTGTGGGCACAGTGGAACCAAGGCCTGGGTTGAAGTAAGTTTTTAAATACTTTGATAGCTTGGAGGGAAAGTACTAGGTCAGTGCACAGTTTTATGGTCAATAACAAACCCAGTGTTGCAAAGCATACTTTAATCAACACGAATAATACATAATGTTGGGGTATTTTTGATGGGTTCATAGTTTTAGTTTTAGTGGAAAAACCCTGCTTCTTAGTGTTGTTCAGAAGGCATTGTGATTTCCTCATGCAATTGAGATGAAGTGTAGGAGCTGATAAACAACACACTATGGATTCCCTCTTGTTACATCTGGCCATGGGGCCTTCTGCAAGCTGCTAGTGAAAAACACTTTTAATATGCATGTTATCTTAAGCTTTTGATGCTCATGTAAGACAGCATCAAAGCCTATCCCTTGCATTGAATCAGATGGGCATTTCCACCCTGTTCAGTCAGGGATGAAATTTTAAAGAGAATTGTAGCAAAATAAAAATTGTAGAAAAAAAATCCCAACAAAACAACTACCAGCAACCTACTGGGTAAAAATGCTCTTGATGTTAACTCCTGAACTCAGCAGGTGATGCAAAAAATTAATTTGATCCCTGAAAGAGCACAGCGATAGACAGCCTCATTGAAGTCTTACCAAAGCATTCCCTCTACAGGGATACGTCAGTACTACAGAAGACACCACCACAGCTCAGAGCTGTGCTGCCGCTTCCCTCCCTTCCCCGGGGAGGGGTGGCTCTTCCGAAGCCCACTCAGGCGTGGGAGTGGGCAGAGGGGCAGGATTAATCACAGTGAGACTCTCCCGGACCTTGGTTTTGTGAGGCAGCCCGAGCAATAAACGCTGCTGCCTGTGCATCCAGACCGTGATCCAGGTTATGTGCACTCAGGACCCATCTCAAAGAACACATACTCCATTGATCATTTACATGGGATATATCTGCTGTGGCACTGGTATTGTCCCATAAATCAGCACCAAGGCCTAATCCTTGATTAATGTTTTGAAATCCAGCACCCAGATTGCAACAATGGGAGCTCTCTTTTGTGAGACAAAGCTGTGTGATAACAAAAAAAGAGCAATGCTCCAAACTCTGCTATCAAGATAGGCACCTCACTTCCAGCCTGATTAAGCAGTATTTTCAGCCAGAACACTTTTCCAAGTAGCAACGACCTGAAGAACCATCTTGTGTCATTCTTCCTCCTTTTCCCAGATCAGCTGAACCATCCTGTGAAAAGCCTTCGTGCCTCCATTTTCCCATCTGGCTGAGCAATGAGGAAAACGCAGTCTCTTGGAAGATTATGCAGCACTCCTTAATGCTGGCTTCTGGCAATATAACTGGGCCATCCAGTTCATTCTCTCTGCTTATGAAAATAGTATGTTTTACTGGAGGATTTAATTTTGTGTCCACAAAGCCTTTTTATTTTGTGCCCTGAAACTGCTAGTAAAATTCTACAGTGCACCAACTCGTTTAAAGGACTTCAGCATATTCCTGGAAGGATTATGGTTCAGCAAACTCTTTGCCTTGCCAGAAAAACAGGTCCTCCAAAAGGCATAAGCAGTAGCCTTTAAACATTGCTATGAAGAGCAGCATCCAAACTGAAAACCAGGAGAGATGAAGAGCTGTTCCTGGAAGGAAAGCATGGGAGGTGTGTGTTCTCAAGGTGTGCCTTAAATGCTGTTTTCCAGTCCATTTCAAAGTGTCCTGCACTCACCCAAGAGGTGCACATTCACATGTTGGGTCCAGACCTGCTCCCTGCAGGCACCCTTACGGGGCTGATGGAGCAACACCAAGTCAGATCTCTTGTAGTGGCAGCTGCAGAGTAGGCGTACACAGTATGTTTGAGCCAAAAAGAAAAAGCCCATAAAATCCCCTTCACCCACAGTGTCTACTACCACTTCATTTTCATGGGAGTTTATAACCATTTTGTGCAAACCTAAATATGGAGGCTTTTCCCCTCATCCCTAATCTGTAGGTTGGGAAAGGACTGGTTGGGAAATCCTAAAAAGGCGTTGTCAGTGCTGCTCCTACCTGGGAGCTGCAGGTGATTGACAGGTCCAAAACACATACATAATACCTAGAGCAAAAGTTTCACTGCTAATTCAGTGTATAGTGGAGATCCCACTTTGTTGTGCAGTCAGAAGGCTACATACAATATCAGAGTAATTTTTTAGGTATTAAGAAAAATCTCCTAACTCCACTTACAAGATTTGAATCATCAGGATTGCCATGTGCCTGTGAGCTGAAGCCATGTGCTGGGGAGTTGTCACATCCTCCACCATCATCTACACAAAGAGGAGAGACGCTGAGATTTTGGATCCAAGTGTGTGTCAGGAAAATAATTGACAGAACTTATTCTGAATAGGTAAGAAATCAATCAGTAGCAGAATAGAGAGACAGGCAGACTGGATCAAAGTGCTGGTCCCTGTATTGTCTCTGCCAGTGGTGATGAGAATACTGTGAAAAACCTGCCCATAGGGTGAGTTTCCTCCTCTCTCCCTTGTGGTACCTCTTGGCTTCTTCCCAGCAGCATTAAGGTTTACATCCCTTCCAAAAATATTTACCATCCTATCTAACATGGGAAGAAGGCCAGAGATGCTTGATATGTCTTTGCCTTTTGTAAATACCCCTTTTGTAAAGACCTACACAAGTGTTGCAACAAAGAGATGGAAGAAATGAAAGGTAAGAATTTACATCTGCCTTGCCATCACTAAACTGCAGCCCTCAGTTACCCTGACTTCAGGGTGCATCACTGAGGACAAACTCTGCCCTGAGTTACACACAGACCTCACAGCATGGCAGGGGGGCTCTGCATATATGGGGGCAGAACCTGGTTCCTGAAGACTGAGGAACTTGCAGGAGGTTATTTTGCCAGACAAAAGCACTTTCTGGTTTATAGTTGCATCTTTCCTGAATGTGCAGCATCCACCCACTGACAAGGCACAGAAAACTCTAGGAATTTAGACCTCTATCATTTAAGCCACTGGTGATTTAAACCCTGGCTTTGCCAAGAGTATATTCACATCACATGCATTTTGTTTTTCCTCTTGCCATCTCTATCCTTGTTTCTCTGACAGCTCTAACAACCCCTCAGTTTTGGGGAGGCAGAGTGAATGCTCTTCCATGCTTGACAATGAATTTATAACAGTTTCAACTGAATTATCTTTGACATCATTGGTTTTAAAACAGGAGAAAATAAAATCAATGCAAGGATAGAAAAACTATCAGCACTGTTCCCAGGGACTGTTCAGTTTCATAGCAAGTGGTTGTAGCCCAATCAGCCTCTGAGCTCGACAGGTTTGCCCTGAACAGTCTGTCCTGGGGGATGCAGAGCCCCTGGGCTATCCTGGGCTCCTCCACTCCACACACCCCCTCCTTTTCCCCGGCACAGCTCTGTGCTCAGGCTCAGCTCTGCTGCCTGCAGCACAGACACCTCGCTATTCAAGCAGATGAGCCCATTGGTATTAGCAGCATGAGGTCGATGCAACCTGAGTAATTCTGCAACAGAGAAAATAGGCAATGTTACAGTATCCCCCATCTTCATTACACTCTGATTTCTCATTCCCAAATGAATAAATGACCTTTTAGATGTATTGATGCACCAGGGAGTTACAAATATCTGATTTTATACTATAAGCAAGGCCTGTTGGTACCCTTCACTCAGTGTCAAAGGAGTATTTTCTGCTTGCAAGACAACAATCCTGCTGAGGACCTAATTTTGCCTTTTATAGCTCGGTGAAGCCACTGGGATTTTATAGCAGATAAGAGAGGAGTGTCATGCCCTAAAATGCTGACACCACTTCTATATATCATAGAGATATCTGAATAATTCATAGTGTCAAGCAGCACAACTTAAAGGAACAGTGGCTTAAGTGACAACATCCAGTTCTAGTATGTGGTGCACAAAATTAATACTCCACAGATTTCTTTGTCATACAAAATCCATTATCAGTCTTTCCAAGGGAGAACTGCAACAGTGTTACATGAAGTGGGGTGATACACAAAACACAGGGATTTCCTTGAGGTTTGACACCTTACCTTTGCCTTGTGTGGTATTTGAAATGGAATGAAATAAAATTTGGCATGGATTGGAAAAAGGGGCAACAAAAAGTGCCCTTCCCCTTGGGCTCATCCTGGTGAGAGATGTTGCAGACCCCAGGTTGCTGTCACAGGTCTCCAGGCTATGGATCACTTTCTGTTCCTTATAGCAACTTTCAAAACAATTAAGTCCAAAGCAAAGGCTGGAGATCAGGTGTTTATGCTGGTGGTTCATCAGGGATCTGGGAATTCTAAGGATGTTTGGGATTGAAGCCAGACTCATGTTTTTCCAAAAGGCCCTTACCATCAAGCTGAACTGAGTGAGGGAAAGCCCTCCAGGAAATCACACTTGCACTTTTGATACAAAAGTAACACTTCCAGCTTGTCTCTCCTTGTGCATGTGAAAGTAAAACATCCTCTGGAGGCTGCAGATCTGTTTTCTACTCTGTTTTTCTCAGGCCATAGCTTGGACTGGTGACCCTGCTGGGTCTGATATTTCAGGCTGGCTGCTGGGCAGGGGATGCCTTGACAGCACTGACACCTTGCCAGCTCCGTGCTGTGGGGCTGGGGATGCAGGATGTGCTCTGCAAATGTGAACCAAGCAGGAAGGCCGTGCCATTTTAAACCTCCTAACAGGTGATCTCTGTCAACACCTTTTGGCATGGCTGAAATCCCTTCCTAGCCTGGGTGACCACAGCAGGTCCTGGAGGCAGGTGACTCTCTCGCCTCTCTGCATTCTGCTGCCACTGCCAGACAGGGTCACCATGACCAGCAGGGTGAATATAAACAGGAGGCAGGACACCACTGTCCACCCTCGGGAGACGGGGGGAGGTCCAGGTGGTGTGGGGTGATCAGACTGCCAAGGTGCAGTGAGGCACCTTTCCCAGCATGGCTCTGGTTGTTGTTACATTCCCTGCACTCTGTCACCAGTGGGATGAAGCCTTTCCCACAGCTCAATGGGTCACAGCAGCGCTGCTCTGGCTTGTGCTTTTCCCTCCAGCGGGCAGGTTGCCGTGCCTTTGTGTTCGCCGCTCATTATCTGCCGGGCTGTTTACCCCCGCTCCAAACCCGCCCCTCTCCCGCCTTATTGTCCATGGCAATCCTTGTTGCCGCAGGAGTAAAACTATGAAAGTGAGGAATTAATTGCCTGAGGGCTCTGATCATTTTTAGTGGTGCAGAGATAATCTGTCAGACGCAGGAATCATTCTAGCGCCGAGCAGCCAGAACAGCAAAGATCCCCATATTTATAATCTTATTTTTTAGTCTCTTCATTTCCAGAGCAAACAAACTCAAGGATTTACATTTTGGGTACAACTCGAGCTTTGTTTTGCAGATACTACTTTTCAGCCATGATGTACATCGATTTTGATAGCATGCAGGATGTACCAGGCTTAATTGATCAGTTCTGCTTGCACATTATTTGTTGTACTCTCTGCTTTGCCTTCATTAGAAGTGAATGTAATGCTCAGGAACCTTTCCAGAACTGACAACTCCGGAAACCAAAGTTCCAGCTGAACAGAGCGAATCAAAGCAAATTTATTACACCCATGTGCTCCCTGCAGCTTAACCCCTGTCCTTGAGGTCAGCCTTATTGCTGGGATCACCAACAGCATCACCCATGAGGACCAGTCCTATTGATGAGGATACTCTGCTCTGGTTGCCTGCCTGTTAAAATGTGCAATGGACTGAACAACCCTCCTGGTGCTTCCAGCTGGGCCCTCTGGACTGGCTCTCTGATCCTGGGCTGCCCTTCTGGAGGCTCAGGAGTAGGAAGCATGGCAGGGTGATGGCAAATGATGTAGTGCAACAAGGGAGGAGCACACATTGCCACCAGCAGAAGGCTGTGCCCAGTCTGCCCATAAAGCTTCCATAGCTTTACCTTAACTTCTTTCAATAAGTCTATCTCTGGACTAGGAATAGTCCCACAGAGTGAATTTCTTTGTACCAAGAAAGAGCAGTTTCTGCTATACATGGTACTTCTGTTTTGTTTGCCACTGAGGCACCTGCAGAGGATAGTGAAGGAGAGAGGCTGTGAGAAAGGAAGTTTTCATGCTACCTGTACTGGGAGGCATATTTCCACACAAACCCTGTGCAAGTAATGGAAAGAGAGAGAGGGGAAAAAAAAGAGCTGGAAGCTTCTTTGGCAGGTAATGTGTCTAGCTTAGACCTAACTCCTCAGGAAGTAATAAAAATATCCCCCAGGAGCCACCACAGTGCCTAGGGAGCAGGGAGCAGTGATCAGTCTCCTCATCCTCCTGCACATGGGACAGCCCCTTTGGCCACCTGGGATCTGCTCAGTCCCTCAAGCCTGTCTGCTGCCATCACCACTCCCAGAACTGCATCTGTGTGAGACCTGTGATGGCAAACAAGCTCCACCTCCCTTTTCCACCCTTCCATCACTGAGCACATCATCATCTTGCATGGTTTACTGTACAGAAGGATTGCTGTTGCTGCTCCTGCACAGATTATCCAGAGCAAAGAGCTCCTAGATGCAAGTCTGGCATCCTTGAGAGATCTGCTGATCAGAGAGGAAGCCTTTCTGCAGTCACTGTTACCCTGCATGGCCTGGAGTCTGCAACTAGGGACCACACAAGTGACTGTCGTACAAACTGCATCATGATAAAAATAATAACAATAACAACAGTAGTAATAGTAAAAGTAAAAGTAAAAGTAAAAGTAAAAGTAAAAGTAAAAGTAAAAGTAAAAGTAAAAGTAAAAGTAAAAGTAAAAGTAAAAGAAGTAATAGTAATAGTAATAGTAATAGTAATAGTAATAGTAATACTAATACTAATACTAATACTAATACTAATACTAATATGCAGCAGATTTGAGAGACTTTCTTCTTATTGCTAACTTTCTTCTTATTTCACCACTACCATCAGCAGCCCTTCCCATGCTTTAAACCTTGATCAAAGGTTTGCTCACTGCTGGGGGCTGGGGCAGGGGCAAGGTGGGCTGTGGGTCAGTGCTGCCATCCCTTCCCCTTCCTGCACACAGCAATGCTTTTGTTCTTCACTTCACTTACCTGACCTGACAGACTGGAAAAGCTGCCGTGGGGCTTGGGAGGGGACCCTGCCCGCCACTGAGCACCAGCCCCGTTGGAAGCAGCATTCCTGCCAGAGCAGGAGCTGTTCATTTCTGTAGGCAGAGCTCAGCATTGCCAGGTTGAAAGCAGGGGGAAGGGAAAGAGGAAGATGCAAGAGCTATTTTTGTAGTGTCTTCAGGTAATATTTTATTGCCATTTCTATCCCAGAAGCATGTTGTTTTGGAGCTTGTAAATACAGTTTGGCTAGTGCTCACTGCTGAATATTATCTGGATCATACTGTTGATAAATTGAATCTAAAATGTGTTTGGCTGCTGATATTTTCATGTATGTCCTTAGAGGAAGATTATTTTGCAGCCCCTGTCCTTATCAGGTATGTTAGACAGGTAAGCCTACTCATTTTATTTTCACTGGGTGAGCTGAATCCTCTCTTAGGGTAGGTGGGAGCAGCTCAGCTAACTTGAATGGATTTTATACCTGTCTATAATTTGGTGCCCCTTCCTTTGTCCCCCAGCTATTTTAAGAGGCCACACATAAGAATGCTCTTAATAAGAACATAATAAAGACTTGTAGTTTGGAAGTACAGTGGGCACTGGGAGGCAAAGGGATGTGGGAGTGTAGGAGCCCAAGATAGGGATAGACCCTGCAGTACCTCCTTGTCAGCCTGGCAGCCTGAGACAGAACTTTCTGGGTGCAGGAGGGAGCTTTTAGGTGCTGGGCAGATGTACCTTTGCAAACTTCTTCCTTTAAATACAAGATTTTGACACTAATGCCATAGACATCTGCTGGAAGAGAGAGGGCTGGCTCAGGGGAGAGGCAGTAATGAGATATGAGGTCTTTGTCTGTGGGTTACTGGTTCAAGCCCAGGGAGACAGGAGTGACTGGAGTCATTTCTGCCTGACAGCTGCTAAATAGTTGGTGTCAATTGGGCTGGTGTCTGTGGTCAGCTTCCTCCTTAACAGGTGTCCCCATCTCAGCACCCCAAAGAGAAACCAGTAATCAGCCTCATCCCTGACAGGGCCTCCTCCCTCCCTAGGTACCAAGACAGAATTACTCAGTCACCAGAAGGAGCTTGGGAATATGGTCCCAGCCAGGAGTGGGGGGTGCTGATGGGGGAAAAATGTCTTATGCTATACTGCCCCTGCCCTTCACTGCCCCTGGGATAAACAGGAGGGTTCAGCCTTTAGAGATACCAAGCCTTGTTTCAATAACTTCACACACTCCTGCTCTGAACTGTGATAGTGGTAAAATACTCTTGTCTTCTTCTTAACTCTTAGGGAGATTGTCTCTGCCCTTCAGAGACCTGTGCAAGGCAAGAGATGGCAGATCTGTATCTGCAGCAGCCAAACAAAGAGAATGCAAACTAAGGAGATATTTTTTTGATCACATCATTAAACTGCTTTAAATCTTAGGCTAATCGTTTCTTTAAAAAAAAAAAATCAAATCCCAGTGCAACTCCGGAAGCTTAAAAATCTCAGATGTGCAACTTTTATATATTTGCATTTGACAACTGAAATGCAAAAGTCTTGGAACAGTAAGAAATGCAACTATGGTTTTAACATGCTGCAAATACTCTTTCAGCTAAGTAAAAATAGGACTTGCTTTCACTTACAGCATGATCAGTCTTACATGAATATAAAATTCATAGGACAGAAAAACTGAAATTAGTTTGCAGATGATAAATGATACCATATATTTTTAAAATAAAAATCATTATGGTAACTAATTATATCATTATTTAGTACAAAACTTGTGATGAGAAGGCAATCTGGTGCCTGAGCGAGCTTAATATTTCCTCTTCCCAGACTCCATCCTACAATCCTGCATAACTCTTGCTGGGAACCCAAAACACAGCAGTTGCTGAAGGGAAAAAAATGGACAACTAATGAAAGCTGTTGCCTGCCCACATGCTACTTCATTAGCAGAATCACCAAATGAGATCCAGGCCTCAGATCTGTCATTATCTTTCACCTGTCACATACCAGAGGTCAAACCTTGCTGAAGAATCACAGGACAGTGTCTCCCTGGGCAGCAGGAACAGCTGATGGGTGAGACACAAAAGCCTCCAGCCCCTGAGCAGAGCAAAAGCAGCCCATCATATAAGAGCAGCCTAGATGCACTAAGTGGTCACTGTAGGTCCCTGCAAACTGAAATATTCTATCACAATTTACACACTTTGTAACAGTGGTAGCCTATGTCCAAAGCAGTAATAATGTTGAGCATCTCAAAAGCACTTTTAAAATAAATAGGGGGCACAACTTATTTCTGCTACAGAAAAATCAAATAGGAATAGAGTGACCATTTATACAGCTTTTTTTTTCTTAATTCTTAGTGAAAGTTGAATACAGGACTCTTGTTCTCTTGTTTTTAAGTCACTGACCATACTTAATCACCACTAAGAAGGGTAGTTTCCCTGGAACTGGGTTGGCCAAAAGAAAGCTGAAGTCTCTGTGAAAATGAGGGGGAAAAGGGAAATAGAATAGGAAGGGAAGAGAGTGTTTGTGTTACCTGAGGCATCAGGGGGAGAACCACACTGAAACTTGCTTTGCAAAATAGGCTCTGAAAAAGAAATCTTAAAGGACAGAGCAGCCCAAGGTGTTGGCAGCAGGAGATCCCATCTCCCTCATCCTCACTGCTCTGGCTGTGTCCACAGCCAGGTTGGGCAAAAAGACTCTCACCTGCAGGGGACTAATGGGAAAGTTTCCAGTTTGGATTTCTTTCTTTTGTACAACTTCTGAAGGTGAAACTTTCAGGCAGGTTAGCATTTTCCTGTAGCCTTGGCAACACAGTTGTTAGCATGATCATAATATGATTATTACTGTATGAGAATATGAAATCAGCCATGAGTATGATGAGTAGCTATCAGTGCCCAACTGATTGTGTTATAACAATGCCACAGATAGGGAAAAACTAATTTGACTTTTTTCAAAGCAGTTTACTTGGTATAATTTATATTCTCTTTTTTTGTAGCCTTAAAAGAAAGATGCAATTTTTATAGATACTTTTTTTTTGTTTTCAGAAGTGCACAAAATCATCCCTAATACATTTATCTTTTTTTACAAACCCCCCCATACTGCTAATTGGATGATCAGATAAAATTCTTATTCACACTGAAACAACTATAAAAACAATTTATTTACGACTGTAATGGTACTAAAATTAAACTCAAGTGTGAGAGCTGCTTCTTGCTGAAGGTCTCTGAATGTCCTTCGAGTTTATAATAAGTTCTCATGGGACACATGAATTCATGCCCTTAATCCATTCTGACTTTAAAAGTCCAGCTTCTTTTATGAAATGTCTCATTATACAAGCTCTTGCTCCAGCAAATGCACTCCCATCACTTTTCTCTGAAGTTTGTTTAATACAACACCTTCTGAATTATTTAATGGGCAAATATGTGGATTAAATAAAGCAAACACATCTACTAGAGCTTCTATATGCCTGACAAACTTTTGACCAAAACTTTCAGACATTCATCAGCTGTCACATAAAACCTCTAAGCCTCAGACCTGGTCAGCATTGTGGTCTCTGTGACACAGCTCAGCCACTCCTGAAGTTGTGGCAACAGGTCCTTCAGGGTGTCTTCCCCTTAAGGAAAGTGAACAAATGGAAAAATGACAAATCCCAGAAAAGTAGCAAGTCAGGGATCCGATCATGGAAAACCATCTTGAGGCTGACAACAGAATCAATCAGAGCAGCTTTTCCCCTGCCCAGTGTGTGACAAGGACTGGCCAGGTGGGCTCAGGGGTCAAGTCCCCCCACTTCCCTGCTCTGTTGCTCCCCAGTCTCTGCTGCGTGAGTTTCACCTTCAGCCACAGTTTTTTTCCTATGGCTTACATTTTGTTCAGTGCTCTGAAATTCAATTCTAGATTACATTTCCATGTTTTGGAGTGATATATAGTCCATGGTGGATGTTTACCCATGTACGTGTAAGCCAGTCTGGAGTCTGCCTCTGATTAATTTGAATTTAAATCTGCATTTCATTTCTCCTGACCTTTGAAATCTCCCTCATGGCTACTCATCAGGGAACCTTGATATGATAATTTAGAAATTCTTTTAGATCTTGGATCAGACTGGAATAATAACCACACCACTTCCCAAATACCAATTTCAGGATTTGTTAGTCTGTTTCCAGAAACTGTGGATCGTTTAAGTCAAAAGAGTTGCAGATATTAAACTGGAAACATTTCTACATGTGAATTTAAGAGCAGAAAAAAGTTGCTTTCCCTTCCCATGGCTCTTTCAGACTTAACATCCAGACATTCTGACCACAGTTTTAGATTATTAGTGACCCTTTTCTAAACTGTTCTGACCCCAAGGCTTCTTCACATGCCTTGATTGGTTTTATTCATAGCTGAAACTGTGAAATAAAAGCAGAAGTCAGATGCATCTGTTAGAAGAAAGAAATTGAACTGCTGTTTTGTTATTCATAGCAATTTAGGTGAAAATAAGGTGTGCAATTCTGAAAAAGATGGGGACAGAGCAGCCAGGAGATTTGGGACCCTGTGGCAGCAGAGCACTAAAGACCAAGGGGAGTGGATGGGTACCCAGGAGACCCACGGGTGGCACATGACTTTTAAATTATCTCTTTTCCTGAGCAAAGGGATGTGCTGTTTAGAAAGAAGTCTTAGAGCCTCCAGCTGACCACCACCAGCCATGAAGCTGAGTTGCTTTATGGGAAAAAAAAATTGCACAGCTTTAATGACTCACTAAATCCATTCACTGGAATAATTTGTAATAATTATCTGTAAGTAGTCCATCAATGAAAGAAGCATCTCAGTGCCCCAGCAAAGGAAGCCAAAAAATTGCTTTCAGTCCCAAGGACCTCACCATCCAAACAACTGTGCTGTGTTTTAGAGCTCTGGTTTATGAGCTGTCTCTAAACTCCATTTGGGTGATACACCCTGACTGCATTATCCATTATATTTTCCTTTTTCAGTGGGTTATTTTAAAACTTTTCATGTGGAAGCTTGGATGACAAAGTATCCTGGCTAAAATCCTGGCCCAAATGAAGTCAAGGACTGTGCTGCCATTGACTTACATGGCTGAAGATTGTGCCTCCGTGGTCTGCAGAAAACAGATCTGATTTCTCACATCTCTATTTACATTGGAATTTTGTTTCTTGTTTGGTGTCAAAATAATGGAATTATACCTGTGTTAAACAAGATGTTGGCAGTCCTACAAGTGAGTATACAGGAGCCAGAAAATAATTCCCCCTTTAAATGCCAGTAAACGAATTTTCATGAACATACTTCACAAATGAATTTCAGCAAGACTTCATGGACCTCTTCTTTAATGAACCATATGACACAATTAAATCTTACCACGTAGCAGACGAGGTCAGTTCCAAAATTTAACTTGATAATACTAAGTACACACAATTAGCTTCTTAGAAATTCAGCATTCTTGGCCTGATTTGCCAGTTAACTTTGCATCTTTATGAGCATGTCTCGAATCCAACATCCCAGAGTAATGCAAATAATAAGGGCGACTTATTGAGTGAATTTGGGAGCTATTAGAAAAGTAACTTCACTTGATATGCATCTGGGTTTGCAGCAAAGTACTTTCCCACTGCTTTTGCAGCAGAAAGTTGCTCCTTCTGACACTTAATGTAACATTTTATTTTAAGGGTTTAACAGTCAATTCTTTGACCTGGGCAATTCCAGCCCTACCAAATACAGTGAAAAGACAGGCTTGAAAGCAAGGTTTGCATCTTAGAGCTCAGTAGGAGTTTTGCAATAAAAGCCATGGGTTGGCAGTGTTCCTTTAAGTTGGCACTTAAAGGAAAGGCAGTGTAAGAATACATTGTGTTTACACGGCAAAATTATCCAGACATAAAAATCATAGTTTCAAGCATTTTCATAAATTTTTAATCCTTATAGTCTATTTATATTTTATTTCTATTTCTGTTCTAATCTATATAATTTCTATTCTATTCTATTCTATTCTATTCTATTCTATTCTATTCTATTCTATTCTATTCTATTCTATTCTATTCTATTCTATTCTATTCTATTCTATTCTATTCTATTCTATTCTATTCTATTCTATTCTATTCTATTCTATTCTATTCTATTCTATTCTATTCTATTCTATTCTCCCAGTTTCAAAGGCTTGGTGTTGCCACAGTGGCAGACCCTCCTTTTGCCCAAGCCCAGAAGGATGCCCTTTGCAGGGGAGGAGTTTCTCTCATGTACAGGCTAGCTCAGATGTATAATCCAGAAGGATGTGGAATTAGCAGGAGGAAATAGGATGCCAGGGACGGAGCATGCGTGGGTGCGCGCGTGTGCCCATGCGCAGGAGGGAGTGGGCTGGCTGCTTCTGCACTTTTGAAGCATTTCTCTAATAGCAACAGACAGATAGCCCAAGCATATATTACTGCTCCTCTGCTTTGTTGCTCATTGCCCAGACAATCTGGTGATAAGCATGGAAAAATGCCCAGGGAGAGAAATGCAGCAAAAACCTCAGTGTCCTTTCCTGCGTTCACATCTCTTCTGCAATATTAGCCAAAGCAGACAGATGCCCAGACAGCATCCTGGATCAGCCCACCCAGTGATCTCAAAGCCAAAAATCATAGGAGTAATTGTAAGGCACGAGGACGTTTTGTTTTGCATGGAGCGTATCTCCATTTGATAGTAACCATTTTAAATTCTGGAAGAATTTTGCACTCACTAAGCTGATTTTACAAGCAAAGAGAAGTGCTTGTCAGCAAAGGTTAATGTAGCTGTCACTGCAGGAGAGCCCTGTGGGTAGAAAGTCTCATCTGGCTGTTTTTTAAAGGGCAAGAGTCATCACTGTGAAGGAGGAATTTTTCCATTTCTAGGAACCTTTCACATCATTGTAGTGAACTGCTGCATCAGTTACCACTTCTCTACATTTTCTCTATTTTTATAATTATCAATATTTTTGTCTATTTTATATATTTTAAAGTCTTATAAGATGTTCTTGTCCAGAAAGAATATGGACAAGATGAAGAAGATGAAAAGAGAACTTCTGTGTGTTTTTATGGCTTGCACTGGTACAATATTAGAGTACCGTGAAGTATATGTTCCCCTCTTCCCTTTTTAATGATGGAAGCAGGGGAAAGAAGAGACTAAGCACTGAAATTAGGTTACATAATCTAACCTCCTGCCTCGGGTATCCTGAACACCTTGAATTCATGGTGGTCTCATCATAAGGGAATTGAATCCAAGTCTTCAGCATCCAGGCTACCTGCTTACTGCTGGGGGTGCTCAACCCTCCTCAAAGCATCAAAGGTGAGATCTGTACAGTTATGGGCTAAATACTCCTAATTCATGTTCTGTAGTTGCAACAGAGAGATATTTGGCCACATCATGCTGGCCTGACCATGGAGGGTCTCACACTGGAGGCATCCAGACCCTGTGGTCAGCTTCCATTTACACCTTCAGGATGTCAGTGGCACAGCCAGGGGACACACACACTCCATGAACCAGCAAAAAGCCAAGAATGATCGTGGGACTCCCAAACAGCAGATGGCTTTATTTCCCTGTGCTTACCAGGAGATGGAGTCATGCCACATGAAGCATCATTGCAGGCAATGCTTTGCCTCACAGAGAGGACCTTTAGTTGAGATAGTCAGGAAGTTTTCTCTTGGTGCTTATAAATAAGAAAGCTGGCAATGCTGAATGCTTGGATGAAGAGGCATGGAAGGGAAGAAGGCTAAGTGTGGGAATTCCCTTGTGAGGACAGTGCTGTGAACAAGCCAGTTTCCCAAGAAAGCTAATGGAGGCTAATAAAAATACTATTGGAGACAGCTCACATGGCAGCTATTTGTATGGTAACAGCTCTTAGGTGTTACTGAACTAGATTTGAAACAAAGACCCCGAGGTAAAAACCTGGCTTTGGATCCACTAGAGACCAAACCACCATACACATGTCACATAAAAAATAGAGAAAAGTACTAATACTTAACTCAGATCCATCCCATTATCTCTGCCATGTCAGATGCAGGAAATATCCATATGGGAGCAGCCTATGCATTGGACACCACAATTTACCTGAGAATCTGCTGACAGAAGAGTTTGTACCCTGGCAGAACTTCATGCATGAAAGCTCAGAGCAGCTACAAGATTTGCAGTATCCCAACAGCTCAGCCATCCCTTCCAGTGGAATCTGGAGGCAGTCCATCCTGGAGCACCTCAATGTCTTCCTTGGGCTTTGAGTGACCCTGAAAGGCCACCTTCTCTGCTCCTCAATCCACAGCATTTAGGAGCAGTAAAGAGCTGAGAGACCCTGAGAAGCTGCTCTCAGTCAAGGGATAAATAGTGGTTATTTCATGGAGCACTGCCTGGGCTGCATAAAACAGAGTCAGCATTTAGAAATAGCATGGGATCCTCCTTAGCTGATGGATAGCCAAAGCACCAGGAGCAGGGATGCTTTTTTTACTCTGATGCTTGCTCAGAGGGGATTTCCTTCTGCTCCTGACCCAGATGTTGTTACAGTGAACAGGGCTCTGCTCAATCTAGCTTGGGTTACTGCAGGATGCCCCAAGGGCATCCAGAAATAGCAATGCTGTGTGATCCCCAGTGACCTCCCAGTTATCTCTGTGTGAAAATCAGGCTGTTAATTTTGACATATATTAGCTGTAGTTAGTTCAAGACCTCCTTACCTGACCTCCCCCTTGCTTGACTGTTGGGGCTGTGGGAGGTATTCAGACCATCATTTCCCAGATCTGGCCTGTTCAGGGCTTGTGACAGGTCACTGACAGGGAAAACCCCTTTGCTCCTGAGCTTTGCTCCTTCCTGCCTGCAGCAGTCAAAGCTGACAATTCCTGACACCCATCAGGTCCCCACTGAAAATGCTGCAGCCAACACTGAGGCCAGGGAAGAGCCCAGTAGAAACACCTTTAAACCCATGTACTCCTACAGCAACAGATACTATTGCTCATGAATTAAACATAAAAGAAGTACAGCTCTAATTTGCAGTTATTTCCAGCAGATCTTGGAAAACTCTGCAAAAATAAAAATTCTGCACAATACCCAGAGTTTGTGCCTTTTTGGCTTTCACAGATATGTTTCTGCAAATCTTTTTCAGTGCCACATCTGCTTTTGAGCATTTTGAACTATGTCAGGTTGACTCATAAATCATAACTGATATACAGACTATGAGACGTTTTGCTTATGGCAAAATAACACTAAGTGTCTGAAAATGCCATTCTTTCAAAACTTTGGAATTAATTCCATTATTTAGGTCAATAGGAGTTTAGAGCTGGAATTGCAAAAGTCTAGAGGCACGTACAGACAGTGGGAATGCCAAAGATGTTGAAGCACATCAGACACTGAGCCTGTGTGGCCACTAGTGGCAGGCAGGCACCGAACCCACTTGGATTTGTAAAAGGCCATCATGAACCTCCTCCAGAATCAGGCTGTGAGAGAATTTAGCAGTCTGCAGTACTGTTGCTCCATTACAGCCTTTTCTGCAGGGCAGACCAGCAACAGAAAGGGAAGCAGTCAGAATCTACTCAGAATGTCCCTCAAGTTTCCAGGTACTGCACCCGGAGCAGGTTTTAGTTGCAACGTTCCCAGACCACTGTAGCATTTGCTGTGACCAAGAGAGGTGCTTGAAGATACCCCAGAGTGGCAGATAGCCCACAGCACTGGGGACAGAGCCTCCTCAGCTTTGGGGAAGGAAATGATCACAAATGTTTCTTCTCAACCTTGCCCAGAGAATGTTAAAGAAAAGGCACCGAGTCAGTGATGGAGGAGCATTAAGGGCCAAGGTTGTCTTGGCCCCTAAATGCAATACTACTGTAAACAAACTGAAAATTTGCATATTACCTTATCAGAGAAAGTAATTCTTTGAGTATTTAATGAAGACACTGGATTTTATTGGAAACCAGTGGCAGTGTGGTTACCAGATGCCTGCTGGTACTGGGGCAGATATGCAAGGGGTGTAACTACCCAAGAGTTACCAGATTGGTTCAGGATTCTCCAGGTATCCCACAGTATGCATGGTCTGCACAGCCACAATCCCTGTTCCTCCAGAAAAGAGCCCACTATAATATCCACATGGACTTTTGCAACCTTTTTTTTTTTCTTTCCTATTTTGTCCTTCCTGAAAATTTGTTTGGCCTCTAGGTATGTTTTTTATGAAATACATGTCTGAGGGCTTGGTTGAGCTGTCAGTGTTATACACCTCATTTCTCAGAAAGATTTCAGAAGTACTAAATTTGTAATATCTCTGGGTTTAGACCAGCATCCATTCTTTGCTGCATAACCTGATTACTTTGGGGAAGAATCTTTCAAGTTTCAGCCAGCTTTTATTGGCTATGACTTGTATTTTCAACTATTAGAAAATATCTGAACAACCTGTTTATTAGCTTTTTGTACTTCAACAGGGGTGGTGTAATAGCAGTATTGGCTGCTGCTAGCTTTCTTCCAACAAAGTAACATTTTTGTGGTTTTTAATCAAAAAACCCTTATTCTCTCCAAACTAGAGATGGAACTGAATGATCCTGGGACAAAGGCCTGGATCCAAATGGGATTTTTCTTTTTGAGTATGAGCTCAAGCTATGATTAATCACCTTTTCTTTCAGTGGAATATACTAGCTTCTGTAAGTGAGCTTTTTCACCTCACAGAGGGAAATGAAAAAGCGGGGTATTTTATTATGCCTTGGATCACTGATGAGGAAAGGCTCATTTGTACAATTCAGTGAGCAAGTCTTTTGGTCTGTTTCTTGTTACAGACAAATTATATGGTTATATGTTAAGTTACAACACAAAGTATTCAGATGTTACATAAAATCAATACAACGCTTTCTGAAAAGAAATATACATTTCAATGTCTTTATTTCTCTTGTGACCAAAAAGGCAAAAAGATCCATGTACTCTAAAACAAAGAGAACCCATTCAAGGGTTGTTACTTATTGTTCTATTGCCGTTACCACAGGGAAAATAGTAGTAATTTTTAAAAATCATTTCTGCATGATCTGCTTTTTCTGTGAACTGATAAGAAAATATGTTCTTTCTGCACATGCAACACATAAGGAATGTTTACTGCCCATATGGTCTCTTGAGGGCTCTGACATTAGAATTTCTATGGTAGCAAGTTGAGAGCAAAAAAAAGCAATTATCTGAGTGCTGTAGAACTGTGATGCTTGCATCCTGCCTGTGCATAAAATGAGTATAAGAAGGACAGGAGAAGCATTTAGCAATGTGTCACCTGTATGGGAATTATGGATATGATACACTATGGTTGAGCTCTGCTGATTTACATCCTCTGCAGGGTGGCCCCGCTGCTTTGTACAAAAATCTGCCGTGACACATGACACAGAGCCCAGAAATGTGCACCAAAGGCTGCTGCTGGAGGTGCTTCACCACGGCACGATTAAAGGACGGGATGGACTCGCACTGTTCCATTAGGAGCAGGAATTAGGTCTTTGACGCTGAGCAGTTTGTTTCATTCCACATCTGAGTCATCCCAGCATGTCAGGACGCAGTGGGATTTCCGCTTATCGAATCCTCTGACAGCATTTCTGATAGAGCACACAGTGCTGCCTGCACTGGGCTGGCTCCCCAGGCTCCTTGCATTAAACACTTCCTCAGTATCAAAATGTATTGGTAGGCCTGTCACAGTCAGTGGGACTTCAGCTACTTGTGTTCCCTGGAAAATCACCTTGAATAGAAGATGCCTGTTTGCTTTTGACTGTGCTATATAACTATTCTTTCATCTTTCCTAAGGTTTAACATATTTTTTCAGTTGTTTGTGTAGAATAGTAAGAGCTGTGTGAATGAGCAGCCTCCATGCCCGTGGATCACAGACAGCTCAGCTTGGGTTCTGTTCTGTTCTGTTCAGGTGTTACCTCACTCACATTGTGGGTTTGTGTGTACAGGCACACACATTTTCCTTTATTTTATTCTCATTTAAAAAATCTGTCCTCAGTATCTCCACCAGTAAGGAAAATAAAACACCAAGAAGGCAAGTGAGGAGCAGAAGGGGTTTGTGACCAGATGAGCATTGAGAAATCAAAGCCTAGTTTCCTTTGAGAAGAGCTATAACCCTGTATTTAATCCTTGACTGTTAAGTTTTTAGGGATGGTGTTCACAGCTGACTTGGGTATGAGCAGTGTCATTTGGCTATTAATAGTCCTTTGGCTACTAAAGCTCAGAGCATTAAGCTCCCCTTAAGGATGGACTTCCACACACAGGCTCTAATATTGGTAATTTGATCAAATGCAATTTGTTTACATTTTTAACCAATGTGCCCACATTCACTCATTCATGCCCACAGTCCAATGAACACTAACAAATTCTAATGTATGCAGAAAATGTGAAAAAATCTGTATGTTGCACATTGAAGGAGCTCAGCTTGAGGTACATAAGGAAATTTTTTTGAGCTGCAGGGTACCTACAACTATCAGTTGCTTCAATGGTCACTAAAGATTTCAGATTTCATACCCCAAAACAAACAACATTTTTTAAATGTAGATTTTTTTCTCTGCCTTCAGGTTGTGTTGTTTGCAAGCAAATACTGCATTTTCACACCTGGCTTCTTCAATTTCATCCGTCAATAAAAATTCTAATTTTGAGAATTAATTAAAGTCAAAAACTTCAATGAACTTCAGTGGAAATAGGAGCAATGCAATATCTTAACAAAAAATATCAATTAAAAAGCCACCAAAAAATAAACTGAAAAAAAGGTACTTGTTTCCAATAGCTGATATGCAGCACAAAATATTCAGTTGATTGATTCAGGCCATTAGGCACAAGAATGAGTATTCAAATTAACCCAATTAAAAATGGGTCATTTTAAGACAAAACCTTCTGAGTATAAAATTCTCAAACTACCATGTGATCTTGGAGAATACTGCTTAAATCAAACTTCATCCCCATTCTGTGGCTGCTACACAGATGCATGTTATTGCCCTCAGGTAGGAACAAGGGCAACTTCAAATTTAGCATGTCAGGTAAAGGGTAACAGCTCCCCTTCTGTGCTTAGTCTCTAGAGATGGCTCAGCAGGGAGCTCATAAAAATAGAAAAAAAGGCGATTAAAAATATCAATAAACTACACCTTGACAGATTGCCATGGGGTGGATGAGCACTGACTGCCCCCATTTTATGAATGGGAGAATCCAGGCAGAAACACAGTGTCTTGGGAATAGTAAGGTAAGTCTCCAGGCAGAGCTGGGAAGAAAAGCCAGAGCTGTTTGCTCTATCCTCCACACCACAGATACCTCAAATGCAGCCCATGAGCTCCTACCTGTGGCCTGGGAAGCCTCACAACTCAGCTAACAACAGGCTGTAAAATAAGCTGTAAAATAATCTTTAATTGACTGATCTCGTTAATGAGGCGAGGCAGCGCAGTCTCTGCTTCAGCAGTGCCTTGCCTGTGAATTGCTGTGCAGTGCCCAGCCTGAGGAGTGACCAAATAACTGCCCTGCCCAAAAGAGCAAAACAGGGGCAGCTCTGGCACGGGAGGGGTGTATTGTAAATGCACACAGGGGACTTCCAAAAGGTATTTTATGCTGTTTCGTGGTGATGAGCAGACCAAGTCTGTAGTTCTTGTTCTACAACTCACTGCTAAATATGCACAGCATTTAATTTTCCTTTCGTTTCTGAAATGTTTCATGGATGCCAAACTAATCAAGAACTCCAATAGCAAATCAAGGGGCTATAGGATAAATCTCATTATCCAGAATATGTTTGGCTACTGCAACCCATTCTTTATATTGTTTCAGTTTAATTAACAGTGTCTAATAATCATTATAAACACTGAAACAACAGTCAGTGTTAACCACAGGAACAAAAGATTAGCTGGGATGAAGAGAGAGATGTCTTTACATCCGGTTTTTTATGCAATATGGAGTTGCATAACTGCATACTCATTTTTTGCACAGCTCACAAACTTTTCAGGGGCAGTAACTTGATCATGTGCTTTCCAAAGCGCTTGCAAAGGTTGTCTGTGAAAGAAGTGGTTTTAAGTGACCAAAAGTAAAAGGGCAGAGAATTCTCAAGTGAGATCATCAGGTATTCTCGTTGCCTGCACATTTGGAGAGTTTTGAGTGACCTTAACAGCAGTTTCATAAGCATATGGAGAGAAAATAAACTCATATTAAATGTGCAACACATATGGTCTCCTGACAGGATGTTCCAAGCCACGCAGGGATTTTATAGTCCACATGCACTGTACAGTAGTTCTTTGGTCTCAGAGTAGGAGTCAGAAATAGTATATCAGCATGAACTCCATTCTTTGTCTTTGAGGGGCAGTCAGAGTGTTAATATTAAAATAGACAATACATGTTGGCTAGCTGTGTTTAACAGAAAAAAAGTGCCATCTCCAAGGGACTCGACCTTACTAGCTGATAACACCACATATGATATGGCTATATGATGTGTATGTGGAATAACTATTTTCCTGGGGTGTGCCATGAGGAACTTTAAGGTAAGGCAAGTGTCCTCAGCAGTTTTATTTTATTTGGTCAAGGGAGCATCATTCTGAGTCCTTCACAGAGAAAATTATGTCACCTGGGCTGCCTAGGGCCACACGGTGCAAAGACTACACCAGACCTCTTCTTTCCAGCCTCAAAGCTAAATCTAATCAGTCTCAGCCCAGGTTGAGATTGACAAAGGACGGAGCAGCACGAGTTGTACTGAAGCTGGGTTTCCTTGTTATTAAACGCGTCCATCAGCCTCATAAACTCCGAGTGCAATTATTCTGTCGTGTTTGGGTCATACAAAAACCTCAGCGACAGAACCGAGTCCAGCAGACATCACTTGAGGAGTCGGTCAGAGGAAGTGGTTCCCAGTACGATGCACTCCGCTGCTGTGTGACACCCTGTGCCTGTCCAGCCAAGTACCTGCCCGCTTGCGCTCTGCTGGAATCCAAATAAAATCGCCTGGCCGAGGCCACCGCGGGAACAGGAGCGTGCGGCGGGGACCCNCGGCCCTGGCGCTGCTGCTGGCGGCGGCGATCGCCCCGCGGCCCGCGCGGCCGCACCCGCAGTGCCTGGACTTCAAGCCGCCGTTCCGGCCGCCGCGGGGCCTCGCCTTCTGCCGCCGCTACGGCGAGTTCGGCTGCTGCGACCCGAGCCGCGACCGCGCCCTGCTCCAGCGCTTCTACCGCCTCAGCGCCCGCCTCGACGAGCGCGCCTATGCCGCCTGCGCCGGGCACCTGCAGGAGCTGCTCTGCCAGGTGAGACCTCCGGGGCTCCCGGAGCTCCCGCTGCGCCGCGGGGATCCCGCCGGGCAGGTTCGGCCGCGCAGGATGTTCAGCCCCTGCACCGAGCTCTGGTGTAGGCAGGGATGCTTCTGCCCCAGCGCAGTGCTTTGGCGCGGGTGTGTGTGTGTGCAGCTACTCGTGCAGGGCTGCGTCGAGCCCGGGTGTGGGTGCTTTGGCCCAGATAGGGCTGCATTGATGCCATGGGTGCATTGATCCTATGTGCTGGTCCAGGCACAGCCTGGACAGTCCAGGGGAGTGTGAGCCACGACGTGAATTCCCCAGACTGGAGTACCCACCCACAGGTGCATCAGCCATGGCATTAGCACCTGGACACAGGCATGGGTACATCAGCCCACACAGGGGTGCATCAGGGATAGCACAGCAGCCTAGGCATGTGTTCATAGGCAGTGGAAGACTGTCCATCGTCAAGTATCCCAGTGGATCTTTTGTCCTTTGTCAGTTGTCTAAAAGAGGAACAGGAATGTTGCTCTTTAGTTCAGGAGCAGCAGTCTCTGAGATAGGTAAGTGGGCAGTCACAGTTTGCAGACTCTCCTTACCCTCCCAGGTTAGGACACCAGATCTGGTGAAGAAACCCACAGGGCATCTGCCTGCACAAATCTTGCTCCTTGTTATGACCATTTGATGGGGTCAGGTGCTTTTATTTGTATTGGGTTACAGCACTTTTAGCATGTGCCAGGTGCTAATAGTCCTGGTGATGGGTGCAGAGTAATGCCTGTGGATGTGTCTTAGGAGCCTCCCTGGTGGCCATCCTGCACAGTGGGGAATTTCCACTCAGAGCTGATGTTCTGGGGCCAGATATGACAATGGAATGATCTCAGTCTGCACAGAGCAAAGTGTCTCACCCTATCATCAGTGAAGGCCTTGCATGTATGAAAATGCCCCCGAGACAGAGCACTGGCAGCTCGGCACTGTGCAAGTGTAAACCTTAAATTAATTCAGACAGTGGAGTCTTGTCTGCTGTGCTCAGATGGGATCAAAATGGCTCTTCAGAAATCCTGCTCTTAGCATTTTGCTGTACCTCTTGGGTTCCTTAAAGAGTGAAGAGAAAGACAACACTTTTCCACACCAGGTTCTAGAGAATTGACTTCTATTTCATCTCACATTGGACTGGAAGCAAAACCCATTTGAATATATTTCTGAAACCAGCGGTGTCTAAGAGTTCATTCACAGACAGGACGCCAGTTAGCAGTGTGTGCTAAGCACTCCAGCTTCTGGAAGTGATAACTAAGTCTCCTGTGTTTGTCTCAAAGCCTACCATTGGGAATGTCTTTAGAAGCAGGGAAATAATTGAGTTTGGGAGCAGTGATTCACTGAAATGTTCGGATGATCTCAGTGCATCACCAGCCCAGATGTGGCTACAAATCACTGCCTCTGGCTGCACAAGCATGTCATGAAACTTCAGTCATTGCAAACACTCTAGAACATTCTGCTTCTATTCATTCATTGTATATATAATTTAAACCCTAGACCTGAATTAGTGTGTTTCTGTGACTTACTCAGCACACTTCTGTCTCTTTCTGCTCACAGTTCATGATTTCTCTCAAATGTGATCAAATTATTTTGACAAGTGTCTCAGTTTGTACTTGTGGATTCCTGCCTTTTCTTGAATTCATAGAATAATAGAATAGTAGTTTGATTTGGAAAGGACCTAGTCCAACCTCCCCTCCAATGAGGAGTGACAGCTTCAACTAGATCAGGTAACTCAACCTGTCCTTGAATGTTTCCAGGGATGGGGCTTCTATCGCCTCTCTTGGCAACCTGTTGTAGAATTTCACCACCCTCGTTGTAAACAACTTCTTTCTTAAATCTAGTCTGTGTTGACCCTCCTTCAGTTTAGAGCCATTCCCTCTTGTTCTATCACCACACTGCCTTGTAAAACATCCCTCTCCAGATCTCTTGTGGAAGTTGCCATAAGGTTGCCTTGGAGCCTTCTCTTCTCCACCAAACTGCAAGAGCAGATGCCTCACTGCTTCTCAGGGAACAGCTTGCTTAAAGGTTTGAGTTTCCAGATGGAGCTGGTCAAGGAATGTCAGGGATAATGTGGAAGTTAAATGCTTTTCTGAGGAGTCCTGTTGCTTCCTCCAGGCTGATAGCAGCAGTAAATAAGACATTGTCTGATGGGGGTTTTCCATCAGATTCAGACTTTTTGAATTCCCCAGATAAGGAGCTGCCACTGAATTCCTGGAACAGACAGGATGCATTTGGCTAGCTTGTCTTACTGTGACTTGTTTTGTTTCTAATGAGTTATTTTCATAGTACAAACTTGTTCCAGCCCTCCTGAAGTAACTGATCATCTGCCCATTCGTTTCATCGGTCTTTGGACCACATCGTAGTTTAAAATTAATGAACAGACAGCATCATTTGGAAATGACAATTTAGATCTAATATTGATCCTGGGCTCTGACTAAGGGTAGAGCTTCTTGGTATTTTGAGTTATGTGAACATGACAGGATGATGTGAAGGCTAAAGGACCCCAACATTTGCTTCAGAAGCAGAGAAATTCAGCATAAGGCATGAGGCTCCATCTCTTCCAGAATAAAATCTGGAAAATATTTCACATCTTGAAAATACCCTAGGACATGTTTAAGTACTTTCAGGCTAGTGATAGATCTCTGAATATCACTGCCAGTGTAATACTGCTGTATTTAGCTGTATGCCACCAGGAATGATGTAAGGAGGGAAGAAGTTGCCCACAACTTCTATTCAGACACACCTGACGCTGTGGTGAACAGCCTGCAATGGCAGAGACAGGGAATCTCTGGGCTATTTCTAATTCTGATGCTGAAGCCAGGGCATTGCTTTATAATGCATAAGATCACTGCTTGCTTTGAAAGAGACTTTCACAGAATGAGGTGCACCTGACTACTCAAGTGAGGGGGCCTCCACTCTCTGAATGAGAAACCTCCACAGGCAACAGCAGATTGAGCTCCCACCCAGCCCTCCCATCAAATTCCCTTTTAATCTCATTTCAGTTTGTTTTCTAAGGCAAATTTTTCAGTCATTACAAGTGAACTGACAAATGCTCTGTCTCTTTCTGTCCCTGGCACACCTCGTGTAACCAAGCCGAGTGTGTTACCCAATCTGCCTGTGTAATTTCAGTGTTTTGTGTCACAAGCAATCTTCTTTTTACCACATTAATTGCTGCTCATTTGAAAGCATAATTACCTTCATTTTGCAATGAATGGCTTGACATTTCAGGAGCAAAGCTTATTGTACACTAATGATCTGTTATATGGCCTCTCAGTTTATTATGGTATGTAAAAGAAAATAAAATAAAAATTAAATATTGTGCATGCTTATCAGCTAATTTAAACAGTTCAGAATCTCAGATGTTATATCTTTTCAGCTATCGAATAGTGTCATAATCTGCATTTAGAAATATCTCCCTATAGATCTAGAAACAGCTTCCTATTTTTTTTTAATTAAGCTGGTTTTGCTTAGTAAAAAAAGAAGCAATGCCAGATAGGAAAATATCAAAAAAGATAGAAAATATCAAAAAGATATGATTTATTTAAGTAGTAGTTTCTCTTCTGACCTCTCTTGCCTCAGGTATTTACTGAAATATAACTTTGAAAATAATTGAGCCTCCATAAAGTCATGTTGCATTATTTGAAGAGCACTTTTGAGGTGCTTGTTGGGAAGATGCATTATAACTGGAAAATATTGTGTTTATTACAAGCAAAAATCCTTGCAAAACAGAACTGGGTCACCTTGGTCAGTTTGTAATTTACAGACAGTTTTACTGGATTGCAGCTTTTTCATAAGGAAAATGTGTCTGTAGGAGTTCTCATCATGGAGATTACAATGAGCTGTGTGAACTTGATCTAGTCCTTAAGCAGATTTCCAAGGCTGCACCTTCCATGAGCGAGGGTTGAGCTGCAGCTGCTGCCAGTGGGCCTTGCCTGGATTTTGGCCATTTTGTGCTCAGTGTCTGAAATCCTGTGACCTCAGCATTCCTCTTGCAGTCCAGAACTTGGTGACCCATGCCATGATCGTGAGATGCCTTTCACCACTCCTGGCTGGGGATATAAACTGTGTGTAGCCAAAGGCCCACCAGCAAAGGCAGCTGGACCTAAGCAGGGATAGTGTCCTCCCCTCCTCCTCCACTTCCATATCCCACTCCTTCCAAGCAGTAAATCACATCCATGTTTGAGGTGCACGCCTGGATTATCAGGTGATGAGAGGTGAATGTCCTAGGCTTTGGCCCTGATGGCCTTTTCCATTCTATCATCAGTGTGGAGATGCAGGGCCTGAATCTTCTCAACTAATTCTTCAGTTTCACCTCTGTTCTGTGATTGATCTTATTATTTCATAGATAAAGTCTGAGCATCCAAGGAAGAAAAGTCTCTTTTTCCCACTACAGTCTACTAGGGTAATGTAGCAACACAGGCATCATTGCAGGCTTTTTTTTAAAGCTCTGTGGTTAGAATAAATGAGTAACAGCTTAAGGAAGTCAGCTTTCACCAGGAATATTGAAGATAATTTCCATGAGTGCTGAGACAAAGCCCCTTTCTAAGATCTTTCCCTCTGTTAGTATATCTTCAGAATAAACCACAGCATCCCTTGTAATTAAGATTAAATATCTCCAATTAGTATCACTGCTCAGCTGTTTCAAATCTGGCCCAATGACTTGAAGCTTTTTCTCCCTCCCTCTAGGAATGCTCTCCATATGCAGCTCACTTGTACGACGCTGAAGATCCCTCCACCCCCGTGCGGACGATACCAGGGCTATGCCCGGACTACTGCGCGCAAGTGTGGCAGAGCTGCCGCTCCATTTTCCGCTCTCTCTCGGCAGACTCGGAGTTAATTGCGCTGGAAAACAACATGGCAGAGCTCTGCCGCTACCTGTCCCTGGAGGACTCCGACTACTGCTTCCCACACCTGCTGGCTAACCAGAACCTTAACCAGAACCTGGGGCTGGTCACGGCTGACGCCGAGGGCTGTCTCCAGCTGTGCCTGGTGGAGGTGGCCAACGGGCTGCGCAATCCCGTAGCCATGGTGCACGCCAACGATGGCACCCACAGGTTCTTCATCGCGGAGCAGGTGGGCCTGGTGTGGACCTACCTCCCTGACGGATCCAGGCTCGAAAAGCCATTTCTGAACATCAGCGAAGCTGTGCTCACCTCACCTTGGGAAGGAGATGAGAGAGGGTTTCTGTGCATTGTCTTCCATCCTAAATTCAAATTTAATGGTAAAGTGTATGTCTACTATTCAGTTGAAGTTCATTATGAAGAGAGAATCCGAATCAGTGAGTTCAGAATTTCCCCTGCTGACATGAATGTCTTGGACCATAGCTCTGAAAGGTATTGAACACGTTTCTCTGGCAAGTGAATGTAAGACCTTAGAGGGCAACTTGTGCATTTTTAAAGATCATTAATGAATGAGACATTTTTAGCTTAATGTTTTTGCATTCCAGAGTGCTAGCATGTTAGTCCAAGTCCATGTCTCGTATACTGAGGTACAGAAAATGTGTGTCCTCCATGGATGAACTGCAAGTGTTCATGGATAAAACATGTACAGTTCTCAGTTCTGGCATGTCAGAGGATTTAACTAAACATGGATTAAACACTATTTTATAGTTAGTGTTTTGGGGTTATTGTTGGGTGGGGACTGGAGGTTTGTTTGGTTTGTACTTTTATGATTACCCTTTAAAATATACTTCTGCAAGGCATGAGTGAAATTCGTTCCAAAGCCAAAGGTTTCCAAAATTAGTGTAAACAAACTAAGTGATACCAGACCAAAGATGGATTTGGTCCTGTATTTCTTTATCTGAACAACAACTCAACCTTCTGATATTGCAAATTTAAATAAAACACATTTCACTATATTATTACGGAGTGCATTTTAATTGGAAATGTCATTTGTTTGAGTCTGGTCATGCAATTGTTCCACGCTAATATCACAGATGATGAGAGACTTGTTTGTGGAATCAGGCTCATAGATTTATAACTTGTTGCAGAACTATGTTGTAGAACAACTGTTTTAAGAGACCCTTGAATATTACTAATTCTAAGATTTTTGCTTCATTATTTGGATTTCATTAGGGGCTTTCCAAATGCCCAGCTGTGGATGATTCTAGCTCAAAAAATGCACATAGCCTAATGATAGAGAGAGGATACTGGTTTATAAAGCAGTTACAGCAATCCAGTGTAAACAGCACTGTAGGCTGTTTACAGATGACAGGTAAGGGGAATTACAACGTGGCACTCAGGAAAGCAAATCAGGAACCTGCAGATATCAACAGCCCACGAGATGTCTTGTTTAAGAACCCTCAGGCTCTATGTTTGTAACAATTTCTGTGCTTACTTAGCTTATGGTTAGTACGGCAAAAGCTTAAGAAAACAAAATTGTGGTCCTGTTGTGCTTGTATAGGCTCAGGTCCCACTGACTTCATCCTGAGCTGCTGCCCAAGAGGGAGGTCAGGCTGACATGTGGTGTGCACTGCCTTGGCACAAATGAGTGTGTCTGTTTATCCTCAGATGTTTCTCAATGCATTTTGGTTTTGTCTTCTTTGGGAGCCTGAGAAAGATTCACCTTTGTGTCCATACAGATCCCCCCTCACTCCTCCTGTCAGGTGGAACCTGTGCACTCTTGCACAGTTACCTTTCACAGAGGTGCTGACATTTAACAGAAGGTGACAGTAACTCCATAGTTGGGTTCCTTCCCACAATTCACAATAACTATCAACATTTCGGAAGGGAAAAAAAAACTGTCTAAAAATGAGGTGGTGTAAGTAAATGTTATAATTTGCTTTCATAGCTATTAAGATGCACTGCCAGCATGAAATCTGGACTTTTTTAGAAGCTGGAAATAGTAAACTTCAGTTGTTATACCTGGGAACCTCCACTGCATGTATTTGTGGCTTTACCATTCTATAAAATTATAATTTATGTATTTCCCCCTTTTGTGCTATGGAAGGGATTTCAGGTGCATAAAATAAACAAATAAAATAGAGAGTTTGGGGTTAAAATTAAGGTAAATTTTGTTCAAATTCAAAGTATACTGCTTTGAATAACCTTTGGTAAATTCAGTTTCTTGGTGGGGCTGCTTTTAACTGCTCTTTACACTCATAAGGTCCTCAGTGTGTAATTATAATTTAAGGATTCTTCTGTATTTAAGAATGTAACTATTCCTTAATGTTTGAAAAGTTTTATGTTTGCCCTGAAAACGCCTGGCAGGATTGTGCCAAAAGCTGTACAGATGCACAGATGAACTGGAGTCTTTTCTCTTACAATTTCCAATTAGATATAAGCTCAGATGCCTTTTCTTTAATAAATTGTAAAGAAAAATAAAAAAGAAGTTCAACAGGGAGGAAGAAAGAATCAGAGGAAAAGTTGAAGTAATTAAAAGTATATTTTGTCATGTGATTTCCCAGACTTTCCGTATTACACAATTTGGTGTTTCCGTCATCTGGAAAATATGTTGAAACTATTTAAGGTTAGAAAATCAGCTATGCCCAAGAAAAATTCAGTAGCATGGATGTGGAAGAATTTGTATCAAAACCAATCTGTAGCTGCTTCCATCTGTCAGGAACTACATTGTCACGATGTTGCTCTGCGTTTTGCATAGTGCTTGTGCAGTAGGTAACTGCTTTCTCCTTGTTTTCACTTAGGATAATCCTTGAAATAGAGGAACCTGCTTCCAACCATAATGGAGGAGAGCTGCTCTTTGGAGATGATGAATATCTCTATATCTTCACTGGAGATGGAGGCATGGCTGGGGATCCTTTTGGCACCTTTGGAAATGCCCAGAATAAGTAAGAGTGGATCCATCCCTGTGGCAGCTCCTGAGTGTGGGAAATCAATGCCAGCCATCTGAAGGCGCAAATGCAATTATCTTGAAATGGTTCTTTTTTCAGAGATATTCAAAGACTTATCTTTTTCCATTCTCCTCCCAACTCAGGTCAGCCCTGCTGGGCAAAGTGCTGCGGATCGATGTGAACAACAACGACCGCGGGCCCCTGTACCGCATCCCTGCCGACAACCCCTTCGTCAGCGACCCCGCCGCCCGCCCCGAGGTCTACGCCTACGGAGTCAGAAACATGTGGCGCTGCTCTTTCGACAGGGGGGACCCCCACACCAAGGAGGGGAAGGGGCGGCTCTTCTGTGGGGATGTGGGGCAGAACAAATACGAAGAAGTCGACATCGTGGAGAAAGGGAAAAACTACGGCTGGAGGGCGAGGGAAGGGTTCAGCTGTTACGATAGGAATCTTTGCTCCAATTCTTCCTTGGGTAAATACATGTGCTCTCATTGTGAATTCCTGCCTTCAAAGCCTGGAGGCAGGAACTAAACACTCCTTTTTGAGGTGTAACAATCTACTATCCCTCTAGAAGGGAACTGACTTGGGCAAAAATACTGAAGTACAAATGTTACCATTTCTGGGTTGGAAGGAAAGTGAAACATGTTAGCTGTTGTTTTTCTAGGTGATTGGTGTTGTTGGTGAAATTACTTAGTGATTCTGTGGATTAGAGGGACAATTTCATCTTTGCCACATAAAATGGGCTTTTATGCAGGAGCAAGAAAAATTTGGACGAATTGTATTTTTCTCCATAATTCACCCTTGAAAAAAAGAGAGAAAAACATTGACTGATCAACCCTTATGCACGCTGTCTGCTTTGCAGGTAACAGAATGTACAGCGTATTTTTATTTCCTTTAGCTATGCCACAAAGAAAAACCTCATTTTATTTTCATCCCTTTAAACTGTTTGAAACTGGATTGAGGGTGTTTGCTGGCTGGTTAAATTCCGGTGAACGTGTGAAGTTAGAACATATTCAATTGCAAGGGCTGATGTGGACTGTGTCTTGTGCTGGAACCTCTTCTCAGAGATTCAGGGGGGGCAGTGGAGGGGGCTGACACTGATTTGCATTAGCTGAGATTCTGATTATTTTCTCTTCCATGTGCTGTGTGTTGTGCTTAATTTTCTTCCTAATATTAACTCAGTTTAAATTCCTTTTATCAGTTTTGCTGTAAGTATGAGAGTGATTAAGTATTTTTTATAAAAATGTCAAGAGCAGGGAGCAGATTTTTTGCGCTCCCTTTGCTGAAGCAGTTGTTCAGAGAGCTCATTTATTGCTCTCCTGTGTGACAGTACCCACATGAGCATTCATGGAAGACACTTTACTGAGGTCTCCAGGGATTCAGAGCAATTTTTGATGACTTCAGAGACCCTTTGTTAGAACAGTGAAATGTCACAGCCCCTTTAGAATGATAAGTACAGCTGAAGTGTAGAAAACACCTGCTTTAGAGAAATTCCCCTGGTGCAAATTCCTTGCTGGCAGAGCTGCTGGGTTTGCTACTTGCAGCATCTGCTACATGGGCAGGGAGAAGGGCTGTGAGGATGAGGAGAAAGGGTACCATGAGGTACCTGTGAGCCATGAGTTTAAAAAGATGGGGGAGGAAGCATCTAATGGAGACCCTCAAAATCAGGACATCTCTCTCGGTTTTACATTTGTCTTATGTTTTAACTTATATTTCCCAATGAATATGCCAGTACTACATCATTCATGCCTGTGCCATCCCATAAATATTTGATGGCCCTTTCAAGTCGCTTCTCCATCTCAGAGGAACAGAAGCTATTTGTGCTGACATCTGACATATCTTTTCATCAGTGCCTGCAGTCTGGAGTCACCCATCTCTTTTTTTTCTTTTTACTACTTAAACAAAGCTGCATTGGGCAAACACTTCCTGCATGGGTGCAGTGACTCTAGGAGCAACCTGTGAATTTGTAGCTAAACCAGACAAGCTCTGTAGAAATGTGCCAGAAGTGGCACTAACAGAGATGGATTGTAGTGGGAGGAGAAGGGCTCAGGAGAGTGCTGAGGTGTCTTGGTGAGGGGCAGGGCAATCAAATGTGATTCTGAAAAGATGAAAGTCAAACTAAATACAACTCCATTGGCAATTCATTTAAATAGAAGATGCACCAGGGGACCTGATTGTCCTCTGCCAGTCTCAGAACAATCTAGATAAAGAGCTATTCTGCAGCATGTGCAAAACAAGCCACAGATCTTTTCTACCCTACAGACGATGTGCTTCCAATTTACGCATATCCACATAAAATGGGGAAATCCGTTACAGGAGGCTACGTCTACCGAGGCTGCGAGTCTCCAAACCTGAACGGCCTGTACATATTTGGTGATTTTATGAGTGGGTAAGTAAACACTTAAGGCACTCACAAAGTTGTACCCCCAGCCAAAATCCCCCCTAGAATAGCCTGATAGCCCTTCAACCCTCCGCTCTGTTTTTTCATGTGCTTGTGTTGCCCTTGAAAGACAAGGGGTTGCAGGGTGTATAATACATTTGGGTTAATATTAACAATCTTTCACTCTTCAGAGAAGCTGCAGTTCCTATTGCAGCTAGTGTGGGTAGGAAGCATTAAATATCCTTTCAGGTGTCCATGCTAATATTCATAAATCATCTGGGTCAGGTTATAGAAGTGTTCTTTTGCCTTGCAGACGCCTGATGTCTTTGAAGGAGGATCATGCTACTGGAGAGTGGCAGTACAATGAAATCTGCATGGGGACAGGACAAACATGCATGTTCCCTGGGCTTATCAATAACTATTATCAATACATCATCTCCTTCGCTGAAGATGAAGCAGGTAACTTTTAACTTGGCATGTTCCTGGTTTCTCTTCAGAATAAAACACCAGAGAAGGGATCAGAGAAGGCAGCAGGTAGTGGGGAGGCACAGCACGAGTCTTTAAAATGCCAGATTCCCAGCATCTCCCAAATATCAAACCAAAGTTATGATGGTAATTTTGAGGTCTGAGTGCCATGCAGTGCCTGCAGTGGCAGATGGAGAGTCAGCTGCCTTGGGACTGAGTCTGGTGTGCTGGAATGCTGCTGCCCTTCCCTCTGGAGAATAGGGAGCAGAGGGGGGCAAGTAGAATAAAACAAACTTAGAAAAGAAAGCTCATTCTTCACAGTGCCATGCCGTGGGGAATGCAGGCCCAGGGAGCCTGAGAAGCTGATACCCAAGGGAGAGCAAGTCTATCTTCTTGTCTAGTCGAGAAGGCTGCGGGCATTATTAATGGATACAGGGAAGCAGATGTCATGAACAGCAATTATATATCTTCTCACCCTGGGCTGGGGTATTTGTAGCTCTCAAGATGAAGCAGAACAAAAGCCTATCTTATGTCTTGAGTGAGGCATCAGCAAAACAGTCTTTAAGTCCATATTTTATTAGTGCCAGCTGGGATTTTGCCTTGCGTGAGACTGAAGAATACAGTCTTAGAGCTTTGCTGTGTTTTCATGACTGCAGACATTTTCCTTTCTAGAAGGGAGCTGCTGTGATTTGAAAAGGAGGAATTAAAGAGTCCAAGGGCAGAAGCTGGTGGTGTCTCCCGCTGTTTGTACAAGGGTCCTGCAGAGTGTGCAGCCCATGCAGCCCCTGGCTGGGCGTGGGCAGAGGATGAGTCCCACCATGTGCGCTTCATGTGCGACCCAGCAATGCAGGAGTTGTGCTCTGCACTGCTCCAGGGAGGTCTTGGCTTGTGATCACAAGCACCTGCTTCCAGAATGCCTCAGCTTTTAAACATCTGGTTTTTCCTGCAGATTATGTCAAGTTTGGATGTTGCTCAAATCATATAAATGCAAATTTTATCATATTAATGCAAATCCTCCAAGTTAAGTATTAGCTTGAAAGTTCGACTTTTTTTTTAGAGTTAAATTCCATTTTCTTTAATGGCTTATATTCATGGAATTTAGAGCTATTTCACAGTGCTGTAGTGAGCAGGATATTTTAACCTAAAATCAAATAACTTTGTTTAAATCACCTTTGTGCCAAGTGCAATATCAAGCTGTTGATTGCAGCCCTTGCTCATGCACATGAGGATGATCTCCCTCATTCTGTGCTTGTCAAGAGAGTCTGGACAAAGCAGGGGTGAAATGCTGCCACCTTTTCGCCCTACACTGTGCTTCACATAAGTATGATAGAGCTGAGTGGAGATTTGGGCTGGAGTCTCTTTTCAGAGATAGTTAATTGCCTTGTGTTTGCTTTATAGTAATTGAAAGAAATCTGTTGATAACAGTGTAGTGAGGCTGCTGTATCTGCTGTGAACAGTCTTCTCCTGCACCTTTCTGTGTGCTGGGAATGTCATTTTTTACAAGTTTGCCACGCAGTTTATTTTAACAGGGTTTTCTTCACAGAAGCATTTAAGTTTTGGGGTTGTTGCTCTGAAGAATGTTAATCTACCTGGTGCTGTGGTATATGTCATGGGGAGAGCTCTACTTTTGGCTTATTGCACAGCCGTTATAAAGCCATCAGCCCCATCCCTGGCCAGCAGAAGATGTCAGAGACACCCCAGGCACTGTGTCTGTGGGTCACATGTGTGTAGCCTGTGTGCTTCATGGCCTGAGCATCCAAACTCCTGCCCGATAACTTCCAGGAAAGAGGGGCAGGATGTAAAACACATCACCACAAAACTCAGTGCCAGGTGTTTCCCGTCCCCATTTGGACCAAGGCTGCCTCTGGCCTGCCATTAATGAAGCTCACCAGAAAAAGGAAGAAACCAGCCAGGGGTAGCCAAAGGTTTCTGCCCTGGGATTATCTGGAGTAGCTCAGCCCAGGGCAGCACAGGAGAGCAGGTAGGAGGACGGAGGCTCAGCCTCAGCTGCCACCAACTGCCTACACATTCCTTTGCTCACACTGACCTCTCTGTTCCTTCCCCTCTTTCCCCTGGATTACCCATAGAACACCCAAAAAAATCTGCCTTATTCACTAAGCAAGTCTATATTGCCTCTTTATCTATTTTCTCTCTCTTTTTTTAAATATTGCAAATACATTTTTCTCTCCAATCCTTTTTCTTGCACCACTCAAGCACCTGAGCTCTCAAAAGAGTGCCAGGAGGATTGTTTATCCCAGTCTCCCCTGCACAACAGGAGAAGAAGGATAGAAATGCAGTTAAGAGAAAATAAGTCAAATAAATTGTGATGGACATTGTTTGGTTGAAGGTTGAGCCCTGCACATGTGACCTGACAGAGCTGTGATGAATCAAATGCCTTTTGTGTGAGATATGTCATATGTGAGTGTACTAGAGAAAGCAAAAGCAAAATCTTGTTCTCCTGTAATTCACCCCAAAGGAGTGCTTCATCCAAATGAGCAAAGACAGAGAACTTGCCTAATTTCCTTTCATTTCAGCTAAAGTAATTCAGGGTTTGACTGTTTTACATTACAGAACTCAAAGGACAGGGATCATAATAAGATGACAAGGAAGGTCTGGGCAGGTGAACCTGCAGTGTGAATTTGTCCAAATAGTAATTCATGACAATTTGTAGAAGCTGCCACTCACTAAGAGTATTTTATGCCAATGGACTGTAGATGAGCTCTCAGACCCAAGATGCAGAGTTAATGCCTTTGTGCTGTAAAGGACAGAAACTCCATGGACAGTTTTCATGGGTATGTCTGTTTTATTTTTTTTTTTTTAACTAGGGGAATTGTACTTCCTGTCTACTGGTGTACCAAGTGCCACAGCTCCCCATGGAGTGGTGTACAAAGTGGTGGACACCTCCAGGTATGAGCTGTTCTTGTTGCAAGGCCTGGTGATGGTGCAGTGAGTCCTGGTGTAGATATGAGGTGTGGGTGGGATGTGTGATGGTGTGGATGTGATGGGTGATGTTGGCTGACTATTTAACTCTTCTCCCATGCTGGACCCTTCTGGGGAAGTCAGTCAAGGAACATCTGGAACAACCCATTGTGGGTCTGCTTTGCTCCTGCAGTCATGGGGGTCTGCACTCCCTGGTACCAAATTTTTATGGGGCCTGTTGGTGTTATGTAGGTTTGGAGATTTCCTGAATGCTAAAGGAGTATTCTGTGGGTATTCTGTGGGCTTGTGTTTCTTGGGCGGTTTCTCTAGATTCCTGCCCAAAAGGAGGCACTTTTTCTCAAGGTGTTTTTTCTGAGTTCCTCTCCATCCCTTTTTTCATCTCCCACAAGAGCCTTGTGCCCCCAGACCACTGCAGCCAAAGTTGGACCAGTGTGACCTGCAGTGCTCTCTCGGGCAAGCCAAACATGAATATAAAAAAGTACATTCTTCTTAGTGTTTCAAAGTGCAATATGGATTGGGCAAGAAAAAAGGACCATCATTACAGCTCCTGGATTCCCTGTGCTTGTATCTGAGACTGGGCAAGGCAGGGAATAGCTGTGTTTTATGGGAAGACTTACTTGTTTTTTCCATCTTCCTGTTTTTAAAGTGTTACTATTATTGGCTAAACACCAAGCTACTTTCAGCCAGAAACGGAGAGTGAGATTTTTGTAGCTTTTTTTTTAATGGATTAAATTTACAGCTTTAGCTATCTGAGGATTTTGAACCAACACCACTTGTCTAGTTTTGTGTTGAAACCAGTCCCCAAAATTAAAAAGCCCCCAGATCTGTCATGTGTTTCCTCCAACTCTCCTCTGTCAGGAGCATTTTCCATTATCTAATGCAATGGAAGAGTTCCTGTAAACTGTGTATTAAGAAGCTGGTATTACGCAACCTCTGCAAAAATAAAGAAAGCAGAAGTCAAACACAAGAGGTAAGTTTAAGTTTAAAAAACAGTTTTATTCATGTTCAGAATACCAAAAAAGTCATTGGAAAATTCATAAAACTAGGGAACATCCTTGTATAGACAGTTGAGAGAGAAGCTCTCTGCCTTCCACAGAAATGCAAATTCAAACAATCCCAGGAGTTATACCCTCCAAACGCAAATATCGTGCATTTTTGAACCAATTTAAAAACCTCTGAAGAAGTCTGAAGATTACCAAGACAGCTGTCATAGGAAAAAGTGGTGATGAACTGGATGTGACCTCCCAGAAGTGAGATACATCTCCATGGCAAAAAAATTGTGTCAAATAAAGCATCATACTAAGACACGGCCTCTGAGGAGACGCTTAGAGTTCTTTTCTGAAGCTAATGCATTTTTGGCATGACACTTTTTGGGCTTTCTGTATGAATAATAGTGTGTTATTTTACTTCCGTGCAAACAGTCTGAAATCTTGTGTACACATGAACTTTGTGTCAGATGTTCAACATACCCTATCCAGTTTTGTAATTTTTATTTTCATTTTGATGAATCTCTTTCCGTCGTGCTTGAACCTGCCAGTGTTTAATTTCCTTAATGGCTTCAATAGTGGCAACTGAAAACACAGACAGAGGACTCCACTGCCTCGTGAATATTTGGATTTTCATCAATGGTGATCTGTGATTCTTTAGTTATGTTTTCTACTGTAAGAGATTAGCTGCATCATTTAAACAGACTTTTTTTTTTTGTCCCAATAAGAATTATGTTTTTAGAAAAACAATGGGAAACAAAGTGTTGCAATGCCAGAGGAAAGGAATTAATTGTGCAGTGTATGTGTCCCTTTCTTTCAAGGACAGCACCACCAGGAAAATGCCAAGTTGAGCCATTGCCAGTGAAAGTCAAAAGCAAGCGCATCCCGTTTGTGCCAAAGGAGAGTGAGTGTAACTCTTGCTGTTTATTATTGGTTCATGTTAGCTGCCAGTAGATACAAACTCCAGACTTGCACTATCTGTCCACATGTGTGGAGACTACCCAGAACTTCACTCTTCAGGGTATCCTCAAAATTAAATCTTTCCAGATACTTTGGATCTGAAGAGTTGGTTCAGATAAGTCATAGAGTATTTCCCCTTTCTTGGTCATGTGAAATTTGCTTTGTAGTTCCTGACCCTGTTCATTTTCCCTTTTTCATGCTACATTGTGCACTTTCATAACCACCAACTTGGTTTCCCTGTAACTGTTCCTGTCCAGAGACCCTGTATTCAATGGTGCTTTTCAGTGACTTTTTGCTTCAGGTAGTGGAAAGGATATGATAGGTAAAGGGTTGGGAACTACCTCACTGAGCAAGATGAGAGTTGAGTAATTGTTAGTTGAAAGTGAGAAAATATGGGATGAGAAAATGCTCCCAAAAGAATCAGTGATAAGGCACTGAGGTGAACTTTTGGCTTACCTAAACCCTCCAGGGCCTTTTGATTGCTTCATGATGCATAAAGTATTGTACTGCTAAAGCTGGAGTAGTCAGTGGTGGAGCTGAATCTGCAGCAAGCCAAGTACTGGTTATGTGAGGTACAAAAACCTAAGCACAATATTAGGACCTCAGAAGTAGACTAGGCAGTATCACTGTTCTTCTCCCCTGTGCATTTAATTTTCATATTGAAGTACCCAGGCAGCACCCCAACAAATTCCCTTCCAACTCAGCATAGTCCATGAACTTTGTCACAAAGCTAATGCTACTGCAAGAACTCCAAAGTCAGGATACTTCTATTTAATTTTTAATTACATTAATCACGTTACTTTGCATTTGAGTCACTAACAGTTCCTACAGCTTTGGCTTCAGGGAATAACGAGGGTACTCAGCACCTTGCAACACTGAGCCTTCAAGGTGGAACAAACTCTAAGGCTAATTATTGACTGCTGACATGCCTGAGCACTCAGTATCTTCAGAGATGTTCTCCTTTTCTAGCTGTGCAGGCAGATTCCAAATATTAGTAACTTGGTTCATATTCAACCATTTTTGTTTGTTTCTGCTTATGCATTTTTCTCTATGCAAGCCCGAAGTTCAGATTTTTAAACTATACATATAACTAAATCTATTTGGCTTGTTTATAAGGTGGTTTTTATCATAAATTAAAACTTAGAAATGATGGGAGAGATTCTACCTAGTGTGTCAAGAACTACACTCTCTTTTTGGTGAAAAATAAGCACTGCCATTTTGATTCAGAAGCATGCAAACAAGGATGTGTAGGTGTAAATATTTATTGTTTTGGTTAGTATTTAGTCTGAGTGTAACAGAATCACCTGGCTATGTGCCTTGTATTAGTCATGCTTTTTTTTTTGAAGTGTATTTAATAAATAGTTTAATAGAGAGTATTATATAATGACAATTTGATCCAGTGAGGTGAAAAGCACTCCCAGGTGACCATTAGCTTTCATACAGTCCTACACAGTATTCAATCAGTCCTTCACAGTATTCAATCAGTCCCAAGATTTTCAAGTGCTTTGCCAGACCAGGCTCCAGCAAATGAGCTGTGCACAGGTAAAGCCTTCAAATCTGTTTCTTGCCTTGAGAACCACAGCTTTCAAAGGAAGGAAATATTTTCAGGTCATGAACACAATTCCTTTTCAAAGAGCATTATTTGAAAAAGCATGGACCACTGTGAGGGTTTGTCTTTTGGGAACAATAGATACTAAGCACACATAAGACAGTGATATTTTTTTCTTCTCTCTGTACTACAAAGCAAATGATGAATGAGAATGCATAAATCTGGGATATAATTCAAAGTCATGATGTCTTTGCAAATGTCTGTGACACTGTCCCAGCTCTGTTGAATGTTATTCCGTGAAATTCTGAATAGCTTCCTTCTGGCAAACTAAAACTTATTTTTAAGCTAAAAATAAAGCACATGTGAATAAGTAAGTCCAGTAACACTTGGAAACTGTGACAGCAAAGAATTTTCATCTCTTTGGAGTTCAAGGCTCCTTTTTTTTTTTTTTTTTTAAATAAGGAAGAACAAACCCAACCCCAAATCCTGTTTTATGTGTTGTCCTGGCAACTCCATTCCTCTTGCACATTCCAGTTGCCAGAGAGAATTGATTTTGAATGTTCCCGATTTCAGCTCCTCTGAATAAAGCATCTGGCCCAGTGGGGAGGCCATGCTCTCCTCTGGTAATGATCCAATCCTCAGTAATGAAGAGAAGAGCAGGAATAGTGCCTGTCTGTAAAACGCTTTCGGCAGCTCTTCACCAGGATGTGGTGAAGAGCTCCTCTCCTGACTGTGAAACTCCAGCACCGACCATTTAAGGGCCAGGCTGACATTTGTCAAGAAACCTCTCGGAGCTTTCTTTTTGGGAGAGGCTCAGTGTTGTTCCTCAGCCCTGCACTCCTCTCTGCTAGCTAACAGCAGCCCGCATTTTTCATTGAGGAAATACCGGGTCGCTAAAAGTGTTGTTGCTTCTCAACAGGATCAAGTGGGCAAATTCCACGAAATTAGTTATATAAGTCGAAAATCAGCGCTGGTTTCATACAGTTGTCTTCAAGCATTGCCCAGAGAGTGACAGACTCATGGTTTTCTGGCTTTTCCCCCAACAGAGTTTATTATGAAAACACCAACACCACATCCCCGGCTGAAGACCAAGACCGAGGCCCCGTGGGGAGGCATCCCCGACCCCCAAACCCCCCGCACGCCGGCAGGGGACGGGGTGGGCCGAGCCCCGGCGGCGCCGGGGACCCAAACCAGGACGCGCAGCACGGCAGCGCCCGGCGGCAGCGCCCCGCGGAGGAAGAAGCGCCCCGGCGATGGCGCCGTGCGGCTGATGCGGCGGGGCCGGCGGGGCCGCGGCCGCGGCAGGGTGGAGATTTTCATCGACGGCCACTGGGGCACCGTGTGCGACGATGGCTGGAGCTTGCCCGCCGCCGCCGTGGTGTGCCGCCAGCTCGGCTTCCCCTACGCGGTGCGGGCCACCAAGAAGGCAGAGTTTGGGGAAGGGACCGCCCTCCGCATCCTGCTGGACGATGTGCAGTGCTCCGGGCAGGAGAGGACGCTGCTGGAGTGCGCCCACGCCGATGTGGGCACGCACAACTGCTCGCACGAGGAGGATGCTGGAGTGGTGTGCGGCCGGGAGGAGGGGACGGGCCGCTGACTGAAGGGCTGGGGAAGGCAGCTGAGGGACCTGGAGCGCATCCCTCTCTTGCCCAAGCCTCTCAACCAGTATTGAGGAGGGTGTGCCCTGCCTTGAGGATGCTGCATCTGTTCAAAGTAATCTTACGTTTTCTTCATGTTCGTCCCCATGCATCTGCCTCAGAGGGGAAAAAAAAATATTAAAATGAAGCACTGAATTGAGTATGTTGTGGGCAGAGGCTACATTTCTATGGGTTTTTTTGTAGGAAGAAACCCCCAAGCATCAGCATTTATAGATCAGAGATGCATCCTGTTGCCTTTTCCTTTTTCAAAATACGGCATTCTTCAGCTGTGTTTCACAATGCTTTGCCAAAAAAATAAATCCCCAAATTACCATGTTTCGCTCTTATGGAAGTATTTGCATTGTTTGCCTTGTTTTGCCACTTGCAGCTCTGAGCTGAGGTTGCTAAGGACATGCCTTTCTAAATCTGTGCCTTTCTTTGTAAATTACAAAAGTTCTTTGGTTTTTTTTTTAACTTTCCACTCACTAGTTTAAAGGAAAATTATTTTTCTCTAATGCTTTTTATTGGTATAAACCTATTGGCCATCAGGGATAAGCAAAATCAGATGAGTTAGAAGAAATCATAGCGTACTGCATGGAAAATATTTCTGCAGTTTACATTAGCTTAAGTGAAAATAAAATCTAACCCCTTTTATATGAACAGGATTGAAAATCTGTCGCTTTTTAGATGCACAGGACCATTATCCGGTTTGGCTCTGAAGATACTTTGTACGTGTTTCTCCACTTTGCCAAACTTTATGAAGGCACATGTTTTTTCATTCCGATTTTCACAGGTGTGAATGACTAGACAAGAGGTAATGCACTGTAATATTTACCCCTTTTTAGACTATATTAAAAAAAAAAGCAAACAAAAGCAACCCTATTTTGTCTGAAATGTGTTTTTCACCTTAGTGGTGATGGGAGACACATGTTGTCTTATGAAAACATTTGGCCTGGTTATTTGTTTTCCCTGGTGTAATCAGGGTAGGTTTTGTCTTGCTGCTCACACAAGAACATGAGAAAGACAGGAAAAAAAAAATCAGAAACCTCAAATGTAAAATGACCAGTGTGTCTAGAACAGTTCACAAGCAAAACCTTGGATCTGAAGATCTTACTGTGGATATTTATTTTAACCCAATTTCAAGTGGACAGTATCTGCTTAAGCTTAAAGCATGTATAGGGTAAATTAATCTGTTTTAAATATTTTTCCTGAACTTTCTGATAAATTCTTGTTAAATTGGTTTTGGTATTAAAGAACACCTTCAATACACAAAACCAGATGATCCAAAAAAAAGTATTTCCCCCTATTTCTTATGAAGTATAAAGGAGGAACAGATGTACAAAGTGCCTTTTGAGAAGTACTACTCTCATTTCGTTTGAAAACCCACAGATGCCATCACACACCAGACTGTTATCAGGCCTTTCCCATTGCAGTGAAGTTGCAAACTTATTTGTTTCAATTCACTCAGGCACATCAAAACATTCAGGGAATAGGAGAGTCCTTTGCAAAGTTCCTGTGTTAAAAGAGTTGGAACCTATTGAGCTGGTGGGACTAGAGGGCTGAAAGAAAATGGAAGGTGGAGATACAATCTTTCTTTTTCCAAATTCCTCTTCTTTTGGTTCCTTCACCAAATTTCAGCTCCCCCTGTGTGGGAGATTTTAAAGAGAATCTTGGTCATAGTTATACTTCAAAACTTCTGGGTAGAAAAAAACACCTGCACAATAGAAGTTACCCTAAAGGAATTGAGGTGATTCCAGGCTGTCTGCCACAGATGAATTAGGCAGGAATTTCACCATCATTTTCTAACTATTAAGTATTCTTTTTCTAATTTAACTGTTAATTACCCTGCACCTGCTTTAGTCCATTTGAACACCCTGAGAACAAGCAGAGGCCACATACATCTTGGATATTGCTGGTGGGGATTTGCAGCACCCCTGGCTGGCAGGCAGGGTGGCACACTGGCTCTGGTGGCAGCCAGAGGCACAGGGGAACCAGCCCCAGGGAGCAGAGTGAGCTGTGCTGGCACAGAGCCCTGCACCCCCCGTGTTTGCTGCTGAGGTGGTTGCTGATGCTGCTACATGGGTGCTGCCACCTCCACAGGGAAATATTTATCAGCAGACAAGTGTTTTAAGTACATGCTTTTTTTCCTCTTGTCCCTTCTCCCAGCCTACACTGAGTGGGGAAGGTGTTCAGATAGGATGGAGCCAGCTCAGCACACGTGGCTGTGTGTGCATGTCTGTGCGTGCCAGCTCAGTACACTGCTATGATGCTGGGAAGGTATTTTTGACCATTGTGGTCCCTTCCAAGCTTAAAATCTATCTGCTCTAAATCCTGGTATCTGTCAGTCTAGTTCACTGATATGTAAGTTATGAACCTGTACTATTTAAAGCAGACAAGCACACATGCATTTAAATGCCTGCTATCTTATCTGTTGTTTAATAGGATTCTTATTGATATCATTTTTATACAGCAGGATGTCACACCAATTAAGCATTAGATAAACTAATAAGCCCTGCTGCTACACTTGAACATGACCGTATACTTGCTGGATGCTAATTCAGGATAAAACTTAAAATAGCCCACAGTGCAACCAGACTTCCTCATGTACTTTCTCATGTGGCAGTCCCAAACTTTTGTCTAGTAGCAATATGGTTTATTGCCTTGTCTCCTGATTCAGCTCTGTGACTGAGATGGACTGGCCCCCTTAGATACTTTCAGACATAAACACACATTTGTCTATATGAAAAGAGATGTAAGCACCTATTGATAACTACTAACTGTATCCAAATTTAAGCTTTAAGAAAGCATAGATTTTCTCCTCTGTAAACCAACAAAACATGGAACCCATTTGATGTGTGTTCATACCTTGCTGCCTCGTACATGACTTTCCCAAGGTTCTCATGTCTGGGACACAGGTGCAGATACAGAGCTCCCTCGAGCAATGTTTTGATGTTGTCAGAAAAGCAGCTGTGCTGGAAATGGCAGTCATTCCTTTATAATAATGTGGTAAATAGGGATGCTATTAAAAAAAAAAAAAAAAAGCTGTTGTGTTCAGTTAGTTGCACAGGTATCACATCAAGTAGTTTGTTCCTCAGGGGCATTAGCTCTTGGCAATCACTAAACCTTTAGATTGTTTCTGTTATTACTAACATCTTGCCATTTACTTGTCCATTCCATGCTGGAAAAATTTATTGACTGAGAATGATCAGGATCTCAGTATATAAGATCAGGGACAACTGACTCAGGGTAAAAATCACTGCAAAGGTCTGTATTTGGCAATGCTGGGTAAGTAACACCCAACCCACTGCAGATTTTGTTTTGACTCCTATATCCAGTGTAATCTGTGGCTAGAGGTCTCGTTTTAGATCAGCTCATTTCTCATTATTAACTTGTTATTAGACTTTCCCTATTGACATCTGCCGTGGTCAATTCTGAGTGATCAGGATGCCCAGCCCTGTGGCTATTCACGTGCTGCTGAAGGCATTTCCCAGCACTAAGCTCTGCCTTCTCCTTGCTGTCCTCACTACTTAAACAATGCTGCACCTTCAGAGAGAGAACAGAGTGTTTTCAAACCTAGATGCAAAGCCAAGCAAAAGAGAGCAGGAGTTCGGACCAACCCTGTCTCGCCAGCTTTCCAAACTCACCTTGGAACTTCACCTGTTAACAGTTCCCAGCTCTCTGCTCTTCTGCTCGGCTCCCAGATCTCCCTTGCTCCTGGCGTTTGCAGGAATGTGCAGGTTGGCAGGATGTCCACGCGGTGGCAGTTCTGTCCCCAGCAGCAAGGGGACACGCGGGGAGCTCAGCCCAGCCCATCCCAGCCCAGCCTCGCTCCTTCCTCCCAGCGCAGCATGCGGCTCAGGGAGGGGTGCAGGGAAAACACACCCCACTGGAAATGGGATTAAAACTCCTGCAGCGTCCCCTATGGTGCTGCTAAACAAGGCAGAAACCCAGATGTGAAAAACACATGATAAAACTCCAGGTACCTTGGTATGCTACCTCCAGATGGTTGAGCAAAGTTTGTGCAGAGAAAGGAGTGTATAACGGGGCTGTCCTGTGCAATCTGATTGGCAGGTCCTGTGCTTGTTTTCCTTTGGGCATAGTGGGGCTGCAGGGATCTTGCTTCTGCTTCTCCTGTTGCACTCAGAGCTGTGGAAATGGTGGAGTGTTGTAGGCACACAGCTTGTGGTAATTGGGAGTGGGGCTGTGGCTTCCATCCTTTACCCTGAGCCAGAAGATGAACTGGACATGTCATGTAATGACACGGCTGGGTAGGAGTTTATTCCTCACCCCTAAATGTGCATAGTTCCCTGTATTTAATTTCAGTTTGCAGAGCTGTGCCTTATATTTAGGATGGAAAGTATATGGGCTGCAGCTGTGTCAGACAGTGACTAGTTCTGAAGGTAATGAGCCATGGGATGCTGAGGGGCACTGACCAATCACAAAAGGGTGGAGAGGACACAGGTGGAATGCATGTGAGATCAAGAGTTTAAAAGGTTGTACTGAGGAACAATAAAGAGCAGGTGTTTGGAGCCTTCTGAAGTTATAGATGTTAGTCTGTGTGAGCAGATGTATGAAGCCTTCTTTGGTTGTGGTTGTGGCTTCACTGTCCCTCTGCTATAGTGGAGAGGAGTGTCAGCCATCCTGTATGCAAGATAAGCAACTTCCAAAGGGACGGAGTGTTCACAACCTGCTGCAGCATTGGTGGGGTGACCTAGCAAGGCTCTGAGAAGGAAGGAAGAAGGGGAGGGTTTATAGGAGACTATGGAGACTGTTGCAGTGATTGAAAGGCTGCTGGACTAAGGGCAGGATGGGAAGAAAGGAGGATGGAGTAGATGGTTTGTATACCTTCTTGATTTTCCTGAGCACTTTGGGGTCTTGCTGCTCCTGTCAGAAATCCCCAGAGTGCAGAGGTCCTGCTGAGGCCAATGATGGTTCTTGGTACCATCTTTGTATGGTTTTATAAATCTGTCGTGGTTTGGATTGGAAGGGACCATAAAGATAATCTAGTTCCTCCTTCATCCCCTACCATGGTCAGGGACATACCTTGCACTAGACGAGGTTGCTCAAAGCCCCGTTCAACCTTGTCTTGAACACTTTCAAGGAGAGAGCATCCACAACTCCTCTGGACAACCTGTTCCAGTGCCTCACTATCATCATAGTAAATAATTTATTCCTAATACCTAATCTAGATCTACATTCTTTAAGATCAAAGCCATTCCCCCCTGTCATATCACTACATGCCTTTGTAACAAATCCCTCTCCAGCTCTCCTACAGCCCCTTCAGTAAGGTCTCCCCGGAGCCTTCTTATTCTCCGGGCTGAACAGCTTCCATTATCTCAGCCTGTCTTCACAGGAGAAGTGCTTCAGCCCTAAGAGCATCTCCGTGCCCCGCTCTGGACCATCTCCGCGCACACACCCATGGGCACCCCCCGTGTGGGTGTGTTTGAGCAGCCCCGCGCTCCCAGCGCAGGCCGCCTCCGCCGGGCTCTTTAAGCGGGGCCGTGCCCGCCCGCAGCCGGGGATTCTCCGGCCCGGCCCGCCCCGGCCGCGCTGCGCTCGGGGCGGGGAGAGGAGAGGCGCCGGCAGCTGGCGGCGATGGAGCTGCTCTGGGCGGCGGGGGGGCTCCTGCTGGCCCTGCCGCTCCTGGCCTTCTTCCTGTACTGCTGCTACGTGCGCTACATCCACGCCAAGTACGACTACATCCCCGGCGCCCCGCGGGAGAGGTAAGGGGCCGGCCGGGCAGGCGGGCTCGGTGTCACCGCACAGCGCTCCCTGCCAGGCTGCAGCCATAGGGCAGCGTCAGAGCAGGAAATAAACGCTCCGGCGGTGTCCGGCGGGCAAGGGCAGCGGCCCGGGGTCACGCAGGCTGGACACAGCGCTGGTGTGTGCCCGCTCACGGCAGCGCTGGCACCGCCCGGATCGCTGGGGCTCCCGCAGCCTCCTCAGCACGGCGCTGCCGTCCTGACCTGCATCTCCCCGGTGGCCACAGCGGCACGAAGGGGCGCTTAGAGTCGCCCACACGTGCGTTTGCTCATGACCCTGAAGAGGGACCTGACAGCAGCGTCAGCCGCGCAGGTGGGAGCGGCGCTGCCAGCGTCCCGCTCTGCTCCAGGGGGCACATTGACACTAACTCCACCAGGCACCTTCCGTGCTCTCCTTCGTAAGGCAGGTGTTTAGTTTCTGCCAAAAATAAATAAAAATGTCAGAAGTGATAAGGGACAGCGAGAAGGCTGCCAGCAAGGCAGTGGCAGCACTGTCACAAGGAGTCACGGCTCCTGCAGGAGTGTGTGAGCTCCCCACTTAACCTCACCTGTGGGTGCACATGCCCTCCGTAACATGCCGCAGGAAGAGACACCAGCACTCATACACAGCCTTACAGGGACACATCTCTCTCCTGGCCACCTCCAGGCTTCAGCCTGCTTGTGTAATCGGGGACTGGAGAGTCCACCAAGACTAGAGAGGGGATGATCTTGTCATACCTGAACCTGCACGTCCTTAGGTTCATTTTGAGCAGTGAAGTAGCACCGTGGAGTGGTGGCACACCAGAGGACCCATGAGTGGGACCTTGCTTCCTGTGCTGCAGATAGAGCAGTTTCCAGAGCTAACAAAGGAGTTGTGGTGTATTTGGGGCTTTCACATCCTTTTGGAATACAGTTACAAAGGAGGAGTCAAACAAGTGGAGGATTAAAAGTTTCTGTAGGCGTTGAGTAACTTTGTTGAGTTCTTGTTATTTTAAGCGCCTCCCAGTTCCAACAGTAATAAAATAAGAGCCTGATTTTCCCCATAGCTTATTTGTACTGAAAAGGATGATAGCATGGCTGTCTGTCTCTCAAATGGAAAACAGATCTTGAGTGTAGCTTGCTTCATTTAGAGAGGAGCTTGGCCAAATCTTCCCTCAAAATTATGCAAAGCCAGTGGGAATTCACCACTCAAAGTTGAAAGAAGGAATTAATCTCTAAGTTTTTAATGCAGCTATTGTATTTGAAAAGTTAACATTTTTAATTAATTTCTTCAATTTCCTTATTAATCAGTAATTAGGCTCCTCAGTATTTGAAATTATGTGGGTTTGGACAGAAGGAGATGGTTCCTAATTTCCCTTAACAGAAATCCATTGACAGAATTGAAGTTACATTTACCAGGGATGAGCATGTGTTAAAGAGTATTTAATGCAAATGTCTCTTTAATGTACAGCAATGTTATAGCTGCAGTCAAGATTCAGTCAGGCAGAGAGCAAAACAATTCATGGGGGCTCCCAACCAGACCCAAACATCTCCTATAATACCTAAAATGCATAAGAAAAAGATCTGTGCTGGTCTTCCTGGCTGCATGTGGCTACCAGCCTGTCTTTGGTCCCCAGGTTACCAGCTTGGTGAGGGCTGGGCATTGGCACAGCTCAGAGTTATTTTCCCTTACGAGGTAAACACGAGCAACACTCACTGAGCAACAAAGATTGCAGTGATTGTTTCCATACAAAACACTATGCTGGCATCCTCATGACACTCTTAACCTTTGTATTCTGCAGCTTTTTATTTGGACACCTGCCAATCATATGGAGAATGGTGAGGAAACTGGAGTTTACACCAGATCTCTTCCTGCAGTGGTAAGTTGATGTTACATGATAGTATAGGAGACAGGAAGAAGGTGACATAGACTCCATGATTCAGGAGGCATAAAAGGCATTTATTAATAGAAATTCACATTTCTTATAGAGAGGATCATGGAACTAAGACCTGATTGGTCTTTAGGAAACTTCTCTTGCACTATTGCTCAAGCAGGGAACAACTCCTTCGTGTAAATATCTTTCACAACACCTGGTGCAGAGATTGAGATAATAATTCTTTTAATTCCTTCTCTGAGCTTTCCCACAGAATGAGCCTGGGAGAGTATCTGTTTCTCTCTGTTACCAGAGAGTGAGAATATCCACCAGCTGAGGCACATCAATAACACTGAATGGGGTAGTCCTTTGGCATATATGGAGAAATCAAGGCACCAAGACCCTTACAGAATTACATAATTAGCATAATTGAGAAGGCTGACAAAGGAGCTAGAGAGAGAGAGCATTAATCTATCAGATAAGATATTAGAAAAAATTTTCAGTTTTTCACTGAAAGAATGGTTAGCCATTGGAATAAGGATAGTGGTGGAGTAATTTCGTGGAAATGTTCAAGAGACATCTGGATGTGACACTTGGGGATATGGTTCAGGGGTGATTATGGTGGTGATGGGTTGACAGATCAGATGACCTTGAAGGTCTCTTCCAATCTTGATTATTCTGTCCTGTGCTTCTCTTAATGCCTTTATTGGCTGGGGACTGTGGTAGCTCCCATTGCAATGTGCTCTGGTCCTTCAAGGTTATTAGGTCTGAGTTGTTACATGTTGGTAGTTTGTACCATAATTCTCTTTTTTTAAATTTTCTCTTCTTACAGGGCAGAGAAATATGGACCTGTTGTACGAATGAATGCCTTTCACAGAGTCTCAGTATTGATTGTGAGTCCTGAAGGAGTGAAGGTACTGAAAAATAAAGCCAAGTCAGTAGTGGGGATTGGCCCATCCCTCCGTACCAGGAGAGCTGGTGCCTGATGATCAGAGCAGCACAGAGCAGCCAATCTGTGCTTGGCTCTGGCTGGGTTAGGAGGATGAGGTGCTTTGCTCTACAGGCTGTCCTGGTTTATTTTTTCCTTGATCAGTTAATTTATTTTGTTACTTTTATTTAAACAGCACATATAGCAAACATTTTCAGTTTGTGAAAAACAGGCTCTCTACAAGAGCTTGGTATCTCAAATGAATGGGGCACGAGAGACCAAATTTCTTTCTCTAAATCTTTGCAATTACAACGGAGTGAGATTTCATGTCATTGGGCAAAAAAGTGCTAGAGGGATGCAAAGCAAGCTAATAGCACAGGAACTGGGCAATCAGGGCACACCAAATAATTCATCTACTCTTCAGACTGTTGCTGCAGAAGAAAATAGATGTATGTGAGTGAATTTCTGTGTTTTGTCTGGGAAACAGATTACACTCAGTATTCACTGACCTGAGGTTTGATTTTAGGAGTTCTTGATGTCACCACAGCACCCAAAGGATCCAAAAGTGTATGGTACTGTCTTCAGCCTATTTGGTGAGAGGTAGGCAAAACCTATCTGAAGCCACTGTGATCTGAAAATAAGTGCAAGATTAATAATACCACAGGCATGTCATTTTGACTCAGACCAGTTACCTTAGTGTGGGGATTAATTTCTAATTCCAGACACATGTAAGGCAGCATGTACCTGTTAAACTATGTCAGGCCAAATGTCTTCCCAGTCAGGGAGGAGGATATGTTGGATTTTGTTTTACCTTGATCATGTATCCTTTTTCCCCTTGGGGATGTCCAGTTAGTCTCAGAGCAGTTTGCTCAAGACCATCATCAAACTTCTCGGATTTTAGAGCACTGATTTTAGATCACTCCATAAGGCATGGCAGTTTGCAACTTCTAAATTCAATTCAAAAAAACGGGAATTTTTCTTTGTTAGTCTGAAGTTTTTAAAAATATAATAATCCAGTTATTATATTAATTATTTGCATAACAGCTGTAATGAACTAGCATCTTATTGGACTCAGCAGTCCACACCTACCTGGAGAAAAAAATCTGTGGTTCAGTCGTTGTCCACAGTGATGCAATGGTTGCATACTCAAAGGTGCTCCCTACACATGGGAAAAATAAAAGAAAGTAGATATGAAAGTCTTACATTTGTGACTACACATGGTTCAGCTGGCTCCCTTGCATAAAACTGTTCCTTTCCTTGTCTCCCTGTGTGCTAGGTTTCTAGGGAATGGCTTGGTAACTGTTTGCAACCATGAGCATTGGCACAAGCAGCGGAGGATAATGGATCCAGCTTTCAGCCGAAGGTAGGGCAAATATTTCTGGGATCAGCTAGCTCTTACTTTTACTGTATTGTCAGGCTTCTCCCTGCCATGCCATTATTTGATATTTGGATGAAAAAGACCCAAACATTCAGTGCCAAAATAATATTTAACTTGGAATCCAGCACTCCATTCCCATGCTAAGTATAATTTGAGCAGACTTGCTATGGAGCAGTGACACCCCTATGAACTCAGCAATGGCAGAAAAGTCCCAAGGTTGTGTATCCTGGAGCATGGTTATGGCTGCCTTATCCTGTTGGAAAAGATAAGGCAGAGGGTTGGTTTGGTTTCCTTGTGCACCTTGATGCATTGTATGTAGGGTCCAAAGGTAAAGTCCATGTGCCTTGATGGGCACAGGTCACTGCCCTTTGCCATGACAGATGTTAATTACATGGCAGGGCAGAGCAGGGCTGATGTAAGAAAAATGTAGCTCATTCTATATGTTTGCTTTTTAAGGTATTAAAGCAAATAAATTATTAATTTAAGAAAACGTTACCATTTTCTATGGAAAATAACGAAGGTTATTTTGTCTGAGCAAAGATGTCATCTCCAGAGCCCCCATTACTCATCTTTATTGATTGTTCAGCTACCTGATTGGTCTGATGGAAACTTTTAATGAAAAAGCAGAGGAGCTGATGGAGAAGCTAGAGGAAAAGGCAGATGGAAAAACAGAGTTTAGCATGTTGTCGATGATGAGCCGGGTGACCATGGACATCATTGGAAAGGTACCAGCTGTCCCTTTCTTGTTCATCTGCAACTGGCAGGAAGGGATGGAAGTCATGCCCAGGACCATCAGGATGGGATCAGGAGCTGGAGGCAGGGAGAAGGACCTTTACCCAGCAGTTCCAGAAGACCTGCAGGACTAATTGTGCCACTTCTATTCAGGCTGAGCCATGGGAAAGGGCAGTTAGGGAAGGGTTTGCATACTCTAGGTGTGCCCTGCAGGATGGGGACCCTTTACAAAAGTCTTTTCAGCCTTATAGCTCCCACCCCTCCATGCCAAAAGGGACACACCAGGGCTCTTCCATGGCTGGAGGTTTTATTATTGCCATTGCATGTCAGCATGAAGTCTTCCTTATGCTGCCTTTTCCCTTTCTATGCGAGCCAGTTTGGGAGGAATGGAGAGCAGGAGTGAATTATTAATCCACCCAAATAAGGAGAAACCATAATGCCAATATTGCCCTCCCCTCTCAGCCTCCTGCAAGGTGGGATCTAGCCTGAGATACTTTCAGGGGAAATAGCTGTGAGGCTGTCCTGCTCTTTCACCCCCACCACAGCAAGTCGCCTTTTTCTCTCCTGCTTCTCAGGTAGCCTTTGGCTTGGAATTAAATGCCCTGAGTGATGACCAGACACCTTTACCCAACGCTGTGACCAAGATCATGGAGGGACTGAACAAAGCACGCAACCCCTTCATAAGGGTCTGTACCCTCCTCACTTCATCCCCTCCCCTCACACTCAGCTGCTCCTGCTTGGGTCCACGTGCAAGGTCCATATATGTCAGGGAAACAGTCATCTGTAGATCTTTTCCTCCAATGTTCATCAAGATAAAATTCGTTAGTGCTTTGAAAAACTCATAAAATTAATATTAATGTTTAATGCTTTTTTTTTTTTTTTTTGTTCCCC
>VWZP01006719.1:407404-423086 GCA_013396995.1 Dicaeum eximium
GCACGGGGCGGGCGGGGAGGTGCGGCGGTGTGTGCAGCGGTACGGGGCTCCCGCCGGCTGCCGCCGCCTGGCCGCCTACAAGCTGCTCAAGGAGGTGACGCTGCTGCAGCGCCTGCAGCACCCCGGCATCGTCAAGGTACGGTGGGCGCGCCGGGGCGGGGGCTGCGGGAGGCGCTGCCTCGGCTCGGCACGGCACGGCACGGCACGGCACGGCACGGCGGGGGAATTGTTGCCGGGGCTGAGCCGGTCCGCCCGCGGTGCCCACGCTGTCCTCGGGCGGCCGAGATCTGCCGGCGTTGGCAGCGACATCGCCCCGACCGTGGTTTCTGCTCTCCCGCAGCTGCACGGCCAATGCTATGACAACAGCGGAGATGCTGAGCTACGGGTCACAGCCATGCTGGAGCTGGGATCCCCGCTGGAGATGATTCAGCTCCTGCAGACCCCCTGGGAGGAAAGATTTAAAGTAAGAAAACAAAGCAAAGGAGTTTTATCAGTCGCTTTTAGACCACAAACTGGGCAAACCGGCGAAGAGCCGGTGGTGACCGTTGGGACAAACGGGATTCTGCTGCCGACACTCTGTTTGATCCCGCAAATTGTCTGTAAATCGTTTCTTTTTCATTCCTTTAAAATCACATTAACACAGCCCTAGCTTGGTGTCTCACGGTTAGTTTCTTTCTCCATAGAGCGGTGTTAAAAGAAGTTAATCTGGGAGAAGATAGACAGAAAATCGCACTCGTTGCTGGGGCGGTGGTTAACTTTAATTGCCTCACGATAACGTTAGATTTGCCTCTCTATTGCCTATATATGTGTGTGTAATATATATATATTTTTAAAATTTATTTATTTTTATATGCAGAAGGGCTTTGGTCAGGATGCACCTCAGCAACCCGGGTCTGACTTGGGAAAGCCACCTCACCATGCTCCGTGTCTGTGGTTTGCTGTGTGTTACCTCTTCTAGGCAACAAGCTGAGCAAGCTGACCCTCACCATGTGTTTGTGTGGTGTTTCTGATTTTGGCCCTTTAGGAATTACTGTAGTAAAATTACTACTAAACTCCTAAATCACTTGCTTTCCTCCTGCTGTAGATGCTGGGATTGCAGCCCTTCTAGTGAGATCTGCCTCATCTGTTAGGCATCCTGCACAGGGACCCATATGCTCCCCAGGAATATAAATGACTTGTAACGTGGCAGACACTTTGGTTATAGCTCATTTTACAGTTTGCCTCAATGGCTCAGCTGGGGGTTCAATACTACTTGTTTGGGTGCCAGGAGGAAAAAAAAGTATCATGTAAAAAAGCAAGGGTATCTTAGTGTCAGCAAGAAATGCTTTGGGCAGAATAAAAGTACAACAAAAGTCCTAAAATAAAATCCCTGTCTGCATGTGGTCCCAAATGTTGAAGGGGAGCCTTGCCATCTGAGTCAGAGGGGGAGTGTGGCAACCGCTCGCTCAGCTGTGGGACATGAAGCTGGGATTCTTATTGCTTCACTGAACAAGTTAAAATAGCATCAGAGCTTCCACAGTCATTTCTCTTGGCTTGGGGAGTTTTACTTTCTTCAATTCTGTACTGGATTTTGCACAGCTTTCCTAGCACCTCATCTTCTTAAATGTCTCCTGTAAGAAACCCATGATGCTGGATTAGCTGGTGGTAGAGACTTTAACAATCTCTTGACTGCAGAAGATTCAGAATCTACACTGGCACTGTCTAGTCCTGTTTCCTAATGAGGGTGTCTAAACATATGGGATTCCCTTGTTATGAGCCACATCAGATACCAGGGATTGTGTGAGCTGTTCCAAGGGAGAAACCCTCGTGCCTGCACAGATCGCTATCGGCAGTGGCGAGGGGTGACGTGGGGCTGCCTGGCACACCTCGCTCAGGATACACCTTGTCTGATGCCCGGGCTTCTGACACTAGATGAAAACTGCTGCAAAAAGCTGCTTGAGCGAAGTGCTGGTGCGGTATAAATGCACTCCTCTAGCTCTAGTTTTTTAAAAAATGATTTAGCAAGCTTTCTGCTGGGTCAGGTATTGTCTGGGCTTTCCCTGCTGCCACAAGGTTTTCATAAAAGCAAAAAAGCTGGTAATATATACGTTGCAAGCCTTGACTAATTCTTCAGAAACATGATTGTGTGCCCAAATTCATGCTGCTGAGTGATGCAGCAAGGCATGAATCTGGTATTAATGACCATGGAGCCTCAGTCTGTATTGAGCAGCATGGGGGAAGGGAGGAGAATCTATTAATTTTATGCCAGACTGGGAAAAGCCTTCTGATTTCAGCTAGCAAATCAATATAGTTCCTGAAATATGAAGGCTGCTATTGTTTTCCTCACAGCTTTCTTCTCTAGCTCTTCTAACTGCAAATGTCTCTTTTTGTGTACACACATTTTTAAAAAATGTTGCTAAACTACTTACCAGTCAAATCCTGTGGCAATGTTGATAATAAATTTTGTAGCATACATATAATTACCTTTTAAGTTCTGTATGCCTTTTTTCCCTTTTAATTTAATTGAATGCCCTCCCCTTTGTTCTACTTCCAATTTAATAGCTGTTTTTCATCTGTTTTTTCCCATGCATATTCATCTTCTCTTTCTCAGATTTGCCTGAGTCTTGTGAAACTGCTCTTTTACTTGGCACATTCCCCCCTGGGTTCAATAGCCCTCTTGGATTTCCAGCCAAGGCAGTTTGTTATGGTGGATGGAAACCTAAAAGTGACAGACATGGACGATGCCAGCACCGAGGAGCTGCCTTGCAAGGAAGATAATGACTGCACACTCGACTTCCCTACCAAAAGTTTCCCTCTCAAATGCTCCGTGGTTGGGAAATGCGAAGGAATAAATGAAAAGAAGAATCTGTTCAATGCCTACCGGTATGTCCAACTACATGGGGGAAGATTTGGGGTGGTTGAGCTCACGCCCTGCCATGTAGCCTCTAGCACCTTGTTCTTCTTCCATGCAGTGATGCCCCTCACCTCTGTCAAAGGGTAGTTAAGGATCACTTTGAAGCAAGTTATTTTCCTTATAAGGCAGGAAAATGGTATAGTTGTTGTCTGGTGAGAATGAAGGCATCTTTCTTCTGCTGCTCCCTTTCCCCAGCGCCCTCTAAAAACTTGCCCCAGAGCTTGCACCTGTAAATTTGCTGTTTGCCAAACAAGCCCTGGTGCTTGACATCCGTGGGTTGTGCTTGTAAAGCAGTGGGAGTGCAGGCTACTTGCAAAACCCCACCAGCTTTGAGTCCTGTTGTTGGGAACAGGCTGGCCAGTGCTTCCCTTCGTCTCTGAATCTCCCTGTGGGCTCCTGTGGAAGAGCAATGGAGCAGGTAACAGGCAAGGGGCTGGGGCTGCTGCAGCACTTCATGTAGGCCATCAGCTGAAAACACAGGGACTTGTGCTCACCGCTGATGTTTGGCAGGTCACATCCTGGAAGGAAGCCTTGGCAGCTGGGTATTTACACACAAGGACTTAGTAAGGGAGCCTGGATTTCCAGGATTCAGTGCTAAAGGGCAAATCCCTGCATAGATTATTGCAGCCATGCAGTTCCACTTGTCTTTTGTGCACTTGTTCCCTAGGACAGGAATTTTGTGGAAGGGTCAGGAAATGAATCATCCTGACTTTTCAGGGGCAATAAGAAGGTCAAATCTTTTCAGGGCAAGAGTAGGATCTTGTAGGAGTCTTCTTTTATACAGGTCTTTTTTTTTGTGTGTGTATGAATTACGTTTCTTAATATACAAAAATGGTCCAGGGGAATGAGGGGAAGCTTTGTGGCATGAAGCTCTACAAGGTAGGTTTCATGCAGCAAGGACCAGACTTTCAGCCCAACTCACAGGAACCATCTGAGGCACCAAGGTGTGCTCAAACATAACTTTATAACCAAAGCAGACTTATTAGTTGCATATGGATAATCAAGTCACGGGAAAATGTAGACAACTTAATCACCAGGGAAATGAAGGCACTGTATTCTAATCAGCCTGTGGGATTTTTTGCAGGTATTTTTTCACCTATCTTTTGCCACACTCCGCACCACCAGCTTTGCGGCCCCTTTTGAGCGATATTCTAAATGCAACAGGTATCAGCTAATATTCATAAACTTCTTTATTAGAAGTCTCTAAATGGTATTCCTTGGAATTGCTCATCTTTGTCATCTTTTCCCTTATACGTAGGTGATTTGCGATATGGAATAAATGAAACCCTGAGAGCTTTTGAAAAGGTTTTACATCTGTACAAGTCTGGGCTCTATCTGCAGAAAAGACCTCTTCTTTTAAAAGGTAGTTGATTTTGAATGCTCTAAGTAAAGTAACTACTGAGGGAGTGAGGCACTTGGTAACTGGTCAAATTCTGATCTCTCCTACATGTAGGCAGTTTATAGTCATTAGAAAAAGCACCATAAGTGTCTTTTTTGAGCAGGCTTTTGATTTCTTTTTTTTCCCACGGGAGCTGTGCATGACTGTATTGTTTTGCAAAGTAAAAGCAGTGCAAAATCTGCATGGACATGTGTTTGCACTGCTTATAAATACTCTTCTCATAATGAACATCAGTGTTTCGAGGGAATGTGTTTGGGATAGCAAACTGAGCAGCTCTGATATCCTTATCCTTATTATCTTTATCCTTTGGATGAACAGGTCAGTTTTCTGGGCTGATATTCAAACTCCCCATTTCACTGTGTGGCTTCTGTCTGCTGAGCCCAGGTTATTATGGAAACATAGAGTGGGGAGGTGACAGCACCAAGATGAGTTTGGCAGGGTACCTGGAGCCTTGGAGCCCTCTAAGTTCCTTTTCTCTGAAGATCGTTCTATTGGACCTGTGGATGGATAAATGTGCCTTTATGAGGTGCCTTCCTCTGAAAAGGACCCATTCAGTGGTAGAGATTAGGCTGATCAAAAGAAAGTTTGAAAAATCGAGTGTTACTGTGGCTTTCGTTTTCCTGAGCATTCACATGAGGTGGTGGGTGATGGTGGCTTGCAGAAGGAAGTCTCTTTACATGTGAAAGAACTATAATTTGCACTGTTATGAACAAAGATATCTGGTCATTTGCATGGAAGGACCATCAGCTTTAACAGGAATTACTGGTATTTTCCAACAACACCTGTCTGTTGGCTTCACACTGTGCCAAAATGATCACCATCCTAGAGGTGTGGGAAGGTGGGGAGAGACTCTTAGCAGGTAGTGAACAATCACCTGAACAACACCTGCTCAGGCTTGTCAGGTATTTTGTCAGGTCTCCTTGTCAGGAGCAGGATCTGGCCTCCCTTTCCCCGCTGGGGTTCCTCAGTCTCCTGTTCCTGTGGGTGGCACCATAATGGGTGGGTCAGTCTGCCCCATTGTAGCTTGGTGCTGGATCTGTGATGAGCTTCTGCTGTTGAAGCTGGGGTGTAGGAGAGGCTATTTTGAGGTTAGCTTCTCCAGGGAAAACATGGAGGGCCTGTGGCTTTGCACAGCAGCCTCTTCCTCTTACCCATCCCTGAGGTGGCATCCCTCTCCCTTTGCCTTGAGACCTCTGACCCTCTCCTACATCTGTGGGGAATTGCTGTCCTGTGCTCCACCACAGAACCAAAGAGCAAGATTTGGGTTTCTTTTAACTTCGCAGCTCTGCCCCACTCCACCTTGGCAGGTCAGTTCAGTCTGTGCTGTTACAATTCTTTTAAGAGTTTCACTGATCAAGTGGGTAGCATAACTGGTCTCTGAAACTGCACCTGGAGTGTTTCCCTAGGCACTCTCTTTCTGTCCCCAGACTACATCTCCCTAAAGGGTTTCCGAACAGTGGAAGGAGAAGACTACAAGTGCTGGCCCTCCTACAGCCACCTGGGCTGCCTGCTGTCCATTCACAGTGCTGAGGAAGCCGCTGCCATCTGTAACTCTCAGCTGCAGTGTCAAAGCTTTATCGTCACCCAGCACAGGACGTGGACAGGTGAGCTTGGGCAATGTGACGGGGCTGCCACGTGGTGCTGCTGCCTTCCTCAGTGCCTTGAGTCTACAGGCACATATAAAAGCTCCCTTCCTTATTCTCAAGCTCAGATGGGTGCCACTGTAGGCATCCAGAAATCCCCTGAGTGTTTGTAAGGAGACACAAGAGCAATTATGTTCGCCCTCTGCGTCTTTTTTCCTCTACAAATTTTGCCCAGGACTGCCAGGTATTGTTAAGCACTTATTTCTTGCAGAGGTGGCTTCACTTTGGTGTTAGGCTAAACAATTCTATGTGGTATGTATAGTTTGCAAAGCTGTGGGGTTTTTAGAGATGAAAGAAGCCGTGTAAAAGAAGGTGGTTACTATTGTTATAATTAAAAGAATCATAGCTTACAAGTTATCCTCTTTATCAAAACTGAAGCCCCAAGCCAAGGGATTTCCAGAATGTCCCTGTAATTAGCTCTGATTATAGCCTCTTACAGTTAGCATGTTTTCAGAATTATTTTAAATTATCTCATTTAGCTGACACTTCAAGCGTGGGCTAAATTGCTTCTTGAAGTAAAACAGTAAATGAGGTAAATGAGTCTTTTCACTCACAATGGGGCTGAAGAATCATGTTTTCTCAGCTCACATGACATTTAAAAAAAAACTTAAACTACCAAAAATGCAGCTTTTCTGTGGGCTTATGTGCAATTGGCATGTGGTAAACTGGTTACATAAGAGCGCCTACAAGGATGCAACATAAATCTCTTTGAGCCACCAAGTTTCACACCAGCAATGATTGTGTGAGTTGTGCCTAACACAGCACATCTGGCTTCCTCACAGGGCAGCTGTTAGTGCTGTGTGTAGTGCCTGCGTGGAGGGAATCCTGCTTGGAAGCATGGTGAGGATGCAGGAGGAGCGTGTGGGACAGGGACCCTTTCTGTAGTGCCTTGCTAGGGTGCTGATCCCTGACATCCTGCACCTTGCCTGAAGCCCTTAGTGTTTCCCTTCCTGACATTTTTCTTCCTCGCAGTTTCATGGCTCATCTTTGCAGCCAAAGATGCCAGAACTGTGTGGCTGAAATGCCAAGTGCCAAATTTGCCAGCTGGATTAATGAGAGCTGTGGGAACATGCTGGTCTCTCCTAGGGCTGCTTGGTAAAGCAAAGCAAGATGTAAAAGCCTCTGGGGTTAGATGATGCATTCCTTGAGCATCTGGAATTTACTGGGAGTGTGAAACACATCTATGGCAGAGCAGAGTGACCCTCCATTGAGCAAGCAGTGTGTTCCTGTGCCTTTTGCAATAAATAGCATGGGTCAAGGTGCACCTCTCTCCTCTATTAAACTTGCATTTTTATTTCCTTTCCAGGACGCCCACTCGCCTCATTTCAGAGTAGCTGGACTGATTTAGTACCGGATACTAACGCTGTGGTCTATATTAAACGTTCGGCTTCCTCAGGGGAGAGACTTGAAAGACAGTGAGATCACATAAAATGATCCTGGGAGGAACAAACCGCTGGGGAGAATTTCATCTGCTGGAAAGAATGACATATTTTATTTTGCTTTGGGATGAGATCTCCCTGCCAGCTCAGATAGAGTCAAATGCTGCTGTCTCCTTGATCAAAGCTCAAATTTCTCATTGCTGCTCCGCTAGCTTCTTTTCTGTTCCCACACTGCTGTTCCACATAAATGGTCTCAGTTTTAGTCAAATGTTGCTACACTGTGCAATACTTAGTTTTGCTGCTTTGGCCAGCTTGTCAGCCAAGAAATAGAACTAGTTGCAAGGGATCCAGCTTGGGTAGGCTTAGTTATTTCAGTCACCTCCAGAAATCTACAGATAATGCACTTTGGAGAAGGCAAGGGCTCTTTCTGCAGCTACAAACTGGGTTTTCTTACTACTGCAAATGTAAAGGACTGGATTTCAGTGATCAGGCCAAGGTTGCAGGGTTGGGATCCATAACCAGAGGTTGATGATGGGGGTGGTCCTACAAAGGGGGTCCTGGTTCAGTTCCTTCCAGTGCAGAGGAGGGAAGTGGTGTATAGGTCAACACTGGATCCAAATATCTGTGTGTCTGGATGCAGGATTTGGGGTTGATCCTATGTGATTTCTAATACCAGCTCCCATGTATCAACCTTGAAGGTTTTTCTCTGTTACTTTCCATGAAAGAGCGAGACATTCAAATTATTTATATGTAAGGTGTGACTTTGTATGATAAAGAACAACTGTTTATTCTAAGCATGCTGTGAAAAGTTTTTTTTTCTTTAATTGCCTAAGTCTTTACTGTAACCAAATGAAGAAATGCCAGTGTTTCCTACCTTCAGCTCACCTAGCATCGTTACCCACTCTTGAGACCAGCCTGTGAGTGCTCCAAGTGGTGTGTGAATGTTCCTGAGCCCCCTTGGACACTTGGGTCTTGAAGGACACTGTGGCTGTACCTACAGGCTTCTGAGCACAGAGGAGACAGTGTGGTCCCAAGAGCCTCCTGCAACTGCCCCTGGCTAAAATTGTAGAAATTGGCTGAAAAAAATAGCTGGGGTTAGTATAATTTCACACTGTAAGAGATGACAATGTAATGTGCCACTGCTGGGAGTCCCTGGAAGCAGTGACTGTCCAGTACCTCTTCTGTAGCACTGTCGAGAAAACCTGAATCACCACTGACCTCAGTCCTCCTAGGGAAGGTCCCTGGCTTTGTGCAGGAGAGCCACACTGCAGCCTCTGCGTGATGCCACATTGCCTTCTGCTTGTCCCACACGGGAAATTACGGCTTTTGGGACACAGGCAGCAACCGTGTCACCATTTCTGTGTGGGACATTGTGGCAGCTGGGGCACCCCTGGCCTGAAGACGCTGGAGCTCTTGCCTGCAGTCGTGCTGTGTTTTTGATGGTCTCTCCCCAGTTTCCTAGTGCAGGAGCACAGCTTTAAGCTCATTAGTACTCAATTAACCCCAGCAATGCCTTTGCATGGTGTCTTTCTTATGCGCTGTAACCCTGCTGCCTACTCTGGGGCTGGAGGACTCCGGTAGTGATATCAATTAGTGAAAATTCCAAGTTAGCACAGCAAGAAGGCTCTTGTGATGATGCCATTGCTGCAGGCTTTGTGACAGCAAGGCTTTTTAAATGGACAGGGACAGACCCCTCTCTCCATTACAGTGGCTCCTGTGGAAGTTGAAGGGAAGGTCCTGCCAGGGGTCTGCTATTGTTTTACATCCACCCCAGTGAGCAGGGCTCCAGATATCTGCTGTGCTCTGCATTAGCAAGAGGCAATGGGAGTTTATTCCATATCTCTCAGCCTCCTGAGATACACATCAGAGGTACTTCCCCCAAAGCAAGGCCGAGCAAGCGCCAACCTGGGGACGTTTCAGCGGGGAAGAAACAGAATGCAAAAGTTGAAGTGGCTCCAGTTTGTGTTAGAAAGACCTTCCCATCTTAAAAAAATTCTCCTGGTGAAAAGAACATTGTGTGTTTTAGTTGTGTGATGCTTCTTTCAAATGGCAGGTTTTCTGTCAAGTACTCATTGTAGGGTTGCTGCCAATCTCGTGCAGCCCCTTGGCAGATGGTGAAGTTGCAGGGAATGCCCGTGTCACTTGTATAAATGCAGCTTCCAGCATCAGACCTGCAAGACCCTGGGACAAGAGACCACTGATCATGTCTTGAAAGGTTTGAGCACACAGTGATTAACAAGCAATAATAATAATATTGAAAAAGTAAAGAAAAAGGGAAGCTAGGCTTTAAAGAATTACAATACTTGATCTGCTGTTGCCATAGCAAGTGGCTTTTGTAGGATGTTTAGACCACCCTATGCAAAGGAGCACATTCTTAGAGCCTGAACCCTGATGAGCACATTCATCTGGCTGGCACAGAGAAGTAGCCCTAGGGGAGGCTACAGGAGGAAGCATCTTCTCTACAGCTTTTGGGCCCATGTGGCTGTTTGTAGTGCACTGTCTTTATGTCCCATCTCACTCAGTCAGCCTCTATTCATTCTATCCTTTTACCAAATTATAACTGGCTCAAGCAACTTTAGATTTCAATGCCACTGAAAATTTCAGTGTGTGCCTAAAAACTGTATTTCAGTAACTACAGTACATAAAAACTCAGATATAAACATTTACTGTGCTGAAAACCCCCAGTTGCTGGAGTCAATTTGTCTCTGCTATCACTGATCAGTACTTCAGCCACCATTGTGGAATATGTAACAGAGGAAAGTGCTTGGAAGGAAACAGCAGGGGATCAGTTGCAATGGAAACCATGTGTGCTGGAGGAATGATATTTACCTAAATGTGTCTATCACATCTTCCCAAAGGATGCTGCCTTTAGGAGAGAATGGATCTGAAAATGTTGCCTCCAGAGATAAAAGTTAGGAATATAACTTTTTGTCACACCAAAACCACTACACTTTTTTAGACACAAACTTTAATATTCTTAATTAATTCTGTATTGTAATAACAGAGTTAAAGCCACATCCATGAAGGATATATCATGTACTCCAAATGTATGAACCACAGTTTAATAAATAGCAACAGATGCTGCATTACTCATGTTCAGTATGTTTGCACAGACGTTTACATGACCAGTGACTGCATGACAGATTGGAAAGCAGAGTGAGTGAGACAGAGCCCAGTAATGAAAAATTGACTCCTGATGCATCAGGCAGGGTTCAAATACCAGTGAGTGTCATTCCTCTATTTTTACATGGCATATTCTGCAAACTTTGATGCTCTGAACAACGCTCAGATGAAATTTCAAATTAATTTAGGGAAAGACAAGAGGAACCTGTCACAGTCAGCTGGAGGCCCAAATCACACTTATGGATTAACACTGATAATTTCTGTAAGGGCACCTATAAATTGATGTACCAAGCACTGAGCTTTGTGGCTAGAAGTCAGAGCACTTTGGTCCTACTGGCTTGAAAGAGCTGGGTTTGGGTTCCAGTTTGAGGAATCAGTGGAGTGTAACTCTGGAATCCAGAATGGCCCCTCATGATGGATTGGTAGGACTCCAGAGTGGACCATTCCTGCTAACTGTAGTACTTGGAGCAATCTTTCCCCTTGGTTCCATTGTCCATGAGCCCCTCTGCCTCCTCTGCAGCATCTGCTTAGTTCAGGATGGTGGATTTTCCCTGGATTATAGTTCTTGGTAAATGGGAAAATGTATCAGATTACATCAAACAGGTCTGGGTGTACCAAGGATGGGTGATAGCTGGAGGGAGCAGCTGTCAGACTCCTCTGCTTGGAATTCAGCTCCTGGCTCTGTGTGAGAGCTCCAGGCAAGGGCTTGTGCTTCAGGGCCTTCAGAGCTTCAGCCTGCCTAGCTGGCTAAGCCAGATGGCAAAAGTTCTGGGCTTACTGGTGGAGAAGATTTCTTGGCACAGTTGTGGAGGAGAGGGAGATGCTGATAGTATTTTAAGGAATACATATGCCTGGACTTTCTGGGCACAAAATTACATCCCTTCAGTGCACCCACTGCCACAACTGCTTTAACCTCCTCACCACAGCCACTCTTGTCCCCAAGCTCAAATCTATACCTAAAGCCTGCACACTCAAGTCTCTCTGTCCTGCCTTTCACTCACACCCCTGCTCCCCATGTCCCATCCCAGCACACCTACTTGTTAACCCCTTGTAGACCCACACCCTCAACATCCACACATGGCCCCACTACCTCTTACTCTTACAGACAACACATAGAAACACAGAATTAGGGAATCATTGAGGTTGGCAAAGACCTCTAAGGTCATCGAGTCCAATCATTAACCCAGCACTGCCAGGTCCACCACTAAACCATGTCCCTACGTGTCATATGTTTATTTAACACTTTCAGGGATGGTGATTCCACCACTTCCCTGGGGAAGTGGTACCACACAGGGCTGGGGAGCCCTTATTTCTACCCTATCAGAGATGAAATAGCCCTGTGTGTAGCAGAAGGCCACATCTGAAAGGTGTAACCACAAGATCAGCTTGCCTTTGATTTGTAACTTCTCTTTTCATTTAGCATTGATGGTTTCTAGATTAGCAAGTGCTAAATGCAATGTAGTAATAGCTTCCTGAAAATCAACCAAGTTTAAAGCCGTGCATTAAAATCACATTGCCTTAACTACATTGTGTCACATGGTGCATCACACCTTCCAAATCCAAGTCTAGACAAGGCTTAGAAAAATGCAAATTCCAACATTATGTTACGTTTATCAGCATTTATCCTCAAACCTCATCAAACTCAATAGGAGTTTCAAGTGGACTTTTTGCCTAAAATCTGTTGCCCTACTTACAGTACTGGAAATATAAGATATAGCCTCAAAACTAAGTTAAACACCAGCAACTCCCAAAATTGCAAAACAAACACCCAAATTTTCAAACTCCTGTATCTGTAAGTTATATCTCCCACATAATGTCTTTAGCAAGTGAATTGTTTTTCTTTGCTGGGAAAAACCCTGCTGCAAATTCCCTCACTACTTCAGATGACAGGTCAGAGGGTTCAGGTTTAGATAAAAAACTTGGTAATGAAACCTAAGGACACAAGTTTATCATCCCAATGTGTAGCCACACAGGTGCTTTATGAATGTCTTGGAAACACTGCAGTGCAAAGGAAATTCTCTTGGATCTCCAGTGGAAAATATCAAGAAATATTTTGGCACTGCTGCTGTGTCCTGTCCAGTGCTGTTCCTCATTCGCTTGGGGAGGCAGTCATTTACTCCCACTCTTAATTAATCTTGCCCTTGTTTGTTTGTTCTGATTCTTTAAATACACAAGAAACAAACCATTGTCCCTCCCAGTGGAGTTAATGCCATGGTTTGCATTTTTCTGGGCTTGACTCTTTCAGTTTGTCTAGCAAAACTATTGTTACATAACTATATCAATTAACATTGCCCCTGAAACAAAGCAGTGGCACCAGCCTAAATTCACTTGTATCCCAGAGTTGTGTCAAACCCCAAAGTTTTACTGGCACTAAGTTTTACTGCTAAAGAGCAGTTCAAGATGTACTCTGGGAATTGCCTAATCATTGAAATTGATTTGTTTGCTTGCTTGTTATATGAAAACAACCATTTAAACCTCTATCAAGACCCTTATAAATCAGCAACGTATTGCTTGATTCACCCAGAGAACCTTTGGTAGAAGCTGCTTTCAGCACAGAATAATTAACTTTTCCTTAAAAAAAGTAATGGTGTTTAAGCACTGCATGTCATTAAATAGTTTTCTATATTATTTTAACAGTGTGCTTCATCTTTGGGCAAAAAAAATCTGTGAACCAGTGTTATTTTAACAGTGCTTCCTCCATCTTACTAAGACAACACAGAAGCATAAGGATTAGTCTCTCATCCTCACCTTCTGTTTTTGTGCTGATAGTAGCTGTCATTTCATGCTAATGCAAAAGCCCATGTGCACATGCCAGTGATGCCTCCAGGGAGAGGGAGGATGGCCTGCAAAGCCTCACTGTGAAGGACCCTGCAGGATGTCACCAAGGCTGTCAAGGGAGCTGCCACCCTTAGGCAGAGGAGATGGACACAGCCACACAGCACTGCCCTGACTCAGCCCTACCAAGAGATAAGGCAGTGGCTGCAGACAGTGGTCAGGCACTGCTGGGATCTGTCCATGGAAGGAGTGGAGGCACCTCATGTAGGGAGGCAGCCCACCCATGGCTGTCTCTGGCAGCACACATGGAAACAGAGCTGGGGTGGGTGGGACTGGGACCAGCTCCCTGTGTTTTGACATCTTTTCAGCTCATGACCTGAAAGATTACTGTCCTAGGGCTGAATATGATGGTGATGTGCTAAGAAAAGCATCAGCCAACATGTGCTGCAGCTTCTGTTTGAAATACAGATACCAGGGATTCTTTGTTTGGAGCCATTGTTTAGCAAAGGAGCCTCATTCCTGCTAGTCTGTAGATGAGCTATCTTGGGAAAGGGGAATTGTTCCCACGCCAGGAACCAAATCAAAGTTCTACCTTGATCCTTAGAAGTGCAGTTTTACCTTGCCTGACCCTCCCACCCTCCGGAGAACCCCACGCTGGAGAGGATGGGCTTTGCACGTTCATGCACAGGAAAAGAATAGGGAGAACAAACAAAACACCCCACCCTCTTCCACTTATGTAAGATCAGAAGGAGAGTGTAGGCTAAGCCCAGAGGACTGGATTTATGGTTTCAGAAAAACCTAGTTATTAAAATGTTATGAAAGTTTTCCTCTCCTTTAAATGCATAAATATGCAGATGAAAGGAGCCATGTGATCTGGCCACTGGCCATGCTGCTGCAGGCTCAGTCTAATTATCAGCTGCCAGCTCTGCTGCATTTTAAGTGGTGAACATGATTAAAGATACACAGACAATTGAAGAAAGTTAGATCAGTTCTTCAGGCCTGCTTCTATTTTATAACCACATGGCAGCTTGGCCTTGAGTCTAAATCTGCCCTTAGATGCTGAGGGAGAAAAGTTCTGCTGATCAGACAGGTTTTTTCAACCACAAACTCCACGTGTTCTTGAATTCATCATTTCCATAGCAAGTTATTTGCCAAGTCAGACTGTTTCCCTTCCCCACTGAGAAAAAGGGGGCTCTGAAGGGAGGAAAGATGCAGGTAGGACCAGGTGTGTGTGGGGGTCAGGCACTGCAAACGTGACCAAAATATTCAAACTCTCCCAACCAGGGAGGTGCAAATTTGTTTCAGATGAGTTTCAAAGCCAGCATTTCCTGGGGCTTCTTCTTTCTCTTGGGACTGGAAATATCATCAAGAAACCCAGATGGTCTCATGCTTTTGGGGGAGAGCCACAGTCCTGTGGGCAGGACAAGGAACTAGGACTTCTGTTCCAAAGCTGCCAAGTTTTTGAGTCGAGTGTCATTGCCATTGCAGCGACAGCAAGGCCAAACAGTCTGGCAGCATCTGTCCTTTTGTCATTGTATTCACCAAGGGCCAGAGCCTGGCTCTGCAAAGTGGCAGACCCGTCAAATCTCACACTCTGGGTGTCAATCTCACACTGTGGGTTTTTGCCTCAGTGCTTCCCACAGCTAAGGCTGGGTCTTGTGCTGTCCCCAAGGCTCATCCCAATCCCAGGGCTCAGCAAGGTGGATGCATCTGCTTGGCTCTGCCTGGGAGCTGCTGTCAAGCTGCACCATGCCTAGGGACTTGAAAAGTGGCAGGCTTCTGAGTCACTAGTTCTAGTGTTGTTTCATGGCTTTCCAGAAAGACATGTTTTTCAAAGGACAAAATTTGGCTTTCCAAAAGACAAAGATCTTTTTAGCACCATTGCAAGTGTGGCACAGCTATCCATATGGTCCTGAGAGTGAGTTGGTGTCTGCACCCCTGCCATGGCCCATTCCAAGAGTGGCTGAAGCCATTGCCTGCCTGCACACCCCTTGGATGAGCACAGCAGCTCTGCCCTGCCTCAATCTGCTGGGTCAGTGCAGAGCAGATTGGTGCCCGTGCATTTGGCATCTCCAGATGAGGCTGTTTCTTAAGCCAGGTCAGCAATTTGTGCTGGAAGGGTGCACCTTGCTTCAGCCTAGCCAAGACATCCTATTTCATGCATGTTCTACTGTTGCTTCAGCACAGCCCCAATTTCATCTGGGATTCCAAGATGCCTCAGATAGGCACTGACTACCTGTGCAGGTTCCTGAAGGGACACCCTGCTCCAAGGCACTATGTGTGTCCCAGCTCCTGAGCAGCCACTGTGGCCTTGCTGTGAGCCAGTGTGGCCCAGGGCAGTTGTCTGGGTGCCAGTGGCTGTGCTGCAGGGCGCTGCTGTCTCTGGGAGGGAGCTGAGGCTCCCCACAGCCACGTGGCCATGGCCCCATGCTGTGGCAGCACCAAGCTGCAGGTGCTGTGCCCAGGCACC
>VWZP01006719.1:425087-582380 GCA_013396995.1 Dicaeum eximium
ATATATATATATATAAATTCTTCTCTGTTTTCTATTCTCAGTATTTGTTTGCATTTAAACATGAGGACAGGGTGGGAAGGGATTACTTGTCAGCCTGCTGGCTCTTCCCCCTGCTTCTTCAGGGCTGCCCCTGAGGTACAGTACAGCCAGGACTTCTGAGAACCTCTGCCCTTGAAGTAAAATGTTATCTGTAGATTTGCATCTCAACCCTGCTATCAACTTACTGTTTATCCACACTCCAGTCATATAATAGCATACATTTTGAATTAGGGAGCTGTTAAATGGATTGGTTCAGAGGCTGAGGGGAAAAAAAAAAGTGACTACATTTGCAAGCCCAATTCACGTTTCAAAAACCTCAATTTTTATCAGTACAGGGAGGAAGGAACACAAATAATTAAATTTGCGAGTGAGAACGAACAGGAACATCTGACTTCAGTCTGTCAGGACAAAGCAGTACCTTATTACTGCCAAAAGGGTCTCACCAACTCCTTGCCTCTGTGCTTCTGCCAGGTACCTTGAGCTCCTGCTCCCTGAAAACCAATTTCACCCCTTAAAATAGCAGAAAATTTTCTGAGCAAAGAAATTAAAATTAGGATGTGAGGTTAGTGAGAGAAAAATGGCTGGATAAGTGCCAGAGGAAGAGGGAGGTTGCTGATGGGTTAGAATATATTGGTAAAAAAAGGCTGGAGAATGGGCAGAGGAATATAAAAGGACGGGAGAAAGGGCAGAGCTGTGGCAGGGGTGGCTGGAAGCACCACTGTACAGGAGCACTGCCTTTGTGGTTTTGTGTTCCACTAAAACAAATATGAATCTGTGTTTCTGGAAAAGCTTTACCACCACTTCCCTTGCACCATCCCTCACAGCCAGCCACACCAAAGGCATTAGAGACAGAAATGAACCTGAAGTAGTCAATCAGTGCTAGGTCAGGGAGCTCCCTGCTGTGAACATGTGCGTACATGAGGGGAGTCTGCAGGCAGTGAGAACGTGGGTGCCAGATCCAGGGAGCTGCACAAAACCCACTCTTCCATCCATTGTCGGTGCAGATTGAGACTGACTCACCTTAATTCAGAAACTGCCCTCTGGCTCTCCTCCCTGGGGCTGGGCCTTCCACCCTGAGGCTCATGCGCTTGCAGCTGCTTCTGAACTGTTTTTAATGGGGCACAGAATCATCACAGAATGGTTGAGGTTGGAAGGGGACTCTGGAGGTCATCCTGTCCAACCTCCCTGCTGAAGCAGGGCCACCTACAGCTAATTGCACAGGATTGAACCTAGGTGGGTTTTTATTATCTCCAAAGAGAGAGATTCCACAACCTCCCCAGACAGCCTGCTTGCAAACACAATGTGAACAACACAAGTGCTTCTCAGCTGTCTTCTACAAGGCATTTCAGGGAAGATCTCAGATTTGAACTGGTGAGATAGTGCATTTCATCACCCTGCCTGGATTCCTGTGTCTGGTTGTCCCACTGTATGATAGGGCAACTAAATATGCTCTGTCACATTGCTTTAATTTTACTTTGGTTAGCACTGGCATGGTCCCCCTCTTGCCTAATGGAAATACCTCCCCAAATGGAGATACACCCTGAGAGGCACTCCCATCTCCCAGATACTGCAATGAGCCACCGCAGGAGCTTACTTAGCAGAAAGTAATTTTTTTTTTTTTTGCCAGGTCAGTTTTCTGCTGGTTTAGTTTCCTGAGCTGACTTACCCCATGGTCAGATAAGCATCATGCCAGCAACTGGGTATACAGGAGGGACTGGGACAGCACACCAGATGAAACACTTGGTTAGTGATGTTTAACTATTGTGCAACTACAGCTTGCACAGTTCATGTAAGTAGCAGTAAAGCTCTTGGCCTCAGAAACCCCAAATCTCTAAATACAGTACTGCACAAAGGGATTCTGCAGACCCATTAACTTGGATTATGAGAGCACAGTGAGTAAGGCCAGGCTGGCAGCAGTGCTAAGCATTTTGCATGACCCCAGATATAAGAGTTGCATGCATCTCCTCTGTATTGGCTCTTGGCCTGGTGGCAGGAGTCTGCTCTCTCTTGCAGCAGCAAAGACAGCCACCCCCTTCCTCAGCTTCCCCAGCTGTGGGGGCTCTGCCAGGCTGAGGTGATGGCTCAGGGGAAGGGGCTGTCACACACTGCCTTTGGTGACACCCCAGAGAAGGTCCCATGTGTCCTTGAGTGCTTCATACATGGTTATTGCACTGCTCCATCCTGCTGAGAGCCCTCTTCTGAGAAAGGGCAGTGTTCTCCACGAGCCCTTGTGCTTGCTGTGAGAGCCAGGCACACAGCTTCCATGGTGGTGTGGTCTCACCCCAGCCAGCAGCCAAGCCCCAGGCAGCCACTTGCTCACTCCCCCACCAGTGGAACTGGGGAGAGAATCAGAAAGGTAAAAGGCAGAAAATTTGTGCATTGAAATAAAGACACAGAACTTGGGGAAGCAAAAGCTGCACAAACAAGCAAAGCACAACAAAGAATTAATTCACTGCTTACCATGGCCAGGCAGGTGTTCAGCCACCTCCAGGAGAGCAGAGCCCCATCTGATGGTGACTTGGGAAGACAAGCACAACTCCAAATGTCCCCCCTTCCTCCTTCTTCCCTCTGCTTTATATACTGCACATGAGCTGGAATATTCCTTTGTAATTTGGGGTCATCTGTCCTGGCTGTGTCTCCTCCCATACTTCCATGCACCTCCAACTTCCCTGCATGGCAGCACAGAAAGGAGAAAAGGCCTTGGCTCTGTGTAAGCTCTGCTTATTAATAATAAAAACATCTTTATTACCAACCCTGTATTCAGCACAAATACAAAACAAAGCTCCCTACCAGCCACTGGGAAGAAAATTAACTCTACCCCAGCCAAAGCCAGCATATATGGTGAAAAGTCTCCTTTTGGATGGTTTCACCCCTTAGTCACCCTTGCTGGTGGCAGCTAGTGGGCAGCTTTGTCACTGTGGTGCATCTTCTGACAGCTGCTCCCAGGACTAAGGGCAGCCGAGGCTCCCTGAGAACTGGCATGCTCAAAATCACTCTTAATGGGTTTCATTTCCTCACAAGACATTTACAATTTGGGTCTGTGTGACACACGGTAAATTTGAAAGGGATAAAAGCGTGATGGGTATAAATCATTTTGATCACTCAGCCTTCTGACAAAGATGAATTCTTCCCCTCATATGAGTCAGTAGAAGAGAATCCACAGCCATGACTCAAGCCCACAGCTAAAAATCGTGAAGGAAGTATCTAGCAGTTAAAACAGTCAGAACTCCAGGCCTCTCTACTAACTCCTGAAAAACATAAGGGGGAAAAAAAAAGGAGGACTAGATCAGCAGGTGCTGCCAGGACAGCTGTGGATTCACACTAGTGTACCAGATAAGGCCTGGCCAGTATGGGAAAAGCACCTCAAAAAAGCTGGAAAACTGAAAATAGCACTCTGCACAAATGAAACTAATGGATGTTGTGATGCATAAACAGCAAAAAAGCATTGGCATTTGGGAGAAACATGCCTTCTGTGCCCTGTTTTTTAGCCTGCCTTGCAACAATGGCATCAGACCTCCTTTTAGTGTTCCTGCATGTTAACAAAGGACACCCTTCCAAGAAGACTTGCTGGAATTTCCAACTCTCCTTCTGGCAGTCTGGTGGAGGCAGTGACCCCGGGCTGCATTGCTGCGGGCTGCCCTCCTTGCCCAGCTGGCTCAGCCCCACCACAGCAGAGCTGATGGAGCTCCCTGCCCTGCTGCTGTCTGCACAAGGAAAACACAGCCTGCTACCAAAGTATTTTAAGATTATTTAATTAAACTGATACCAATCTCTCTAATGTAAACACAAAACAAGAAAAAAAATGTACCCTTGCTTTAAATCCCGTGTAATGTAGCAAATGGATGGTAAACAAAAGGTTGAAGGGAGGGTGAGCTGGCTTGTGCGTGTTTAAATTTGGAGGCTGCACTTAGTGTTTGATGTAAAGGCAGGTAAGCTGCTGCCTAGCGTTGACAGAAGGTAGGACAGCAAAAAGGCAAATTTGCAACAGTGAAATAATTCTTATTATTCCTGTTGAAACTGCCAAAATTTCAATTGTGTATGGATTTTAGTGTGAAACTAGAAAATTTCCCAGAAAAGGTGAGAGGAGAAGAGAAGGTGGTGCCTATGCTGGTTTACTGCATTTATCCTCGACCTGAGGAGTGCAGGTGGGGCAGCATAGGAGAAAGCCTGTGGAGGAAGAGCTGGTGTGGGGAATGAGATGGGGTTAAAAGGAGGCAGGAGAGGAAGGGGCAGGGCAGCACCGGTGATGCTTTGGGCAGAGGCTGGGCTGCCTGAGCTCAGGGGGTGGCAGATTGCTGGCTGGAAGGATGTGGTGAGAATTGTTGTTCTCTGGGAGATGCTTCTCACCTCGGTCTCAGGTGCTGGGTGTTTCAGCTATTCTCTCTCTGCAGCTGCCCTGAGACCATGGAGACTCCAATGGAAAGCAGACACTCACAGGCTTTCTGCTGCACTGTCTGGGATGAGATACTGTGGGGAGCAACCACATCTTGTTCCTTAAAGACCATCTGCTGTGCTCTCCAGACAGGCAGCTCTTGCCAAATGCACCATATGGAAGTTTGATTCCTCTACCAGACATGCCAGGGAATGGGAGCAGCCGCAGGACAGGCTTCTCTGGGATTGAGGGAAGGATAGATTACGTGGGCTGTGCCGCTGGTGTGGAAGTCAGAAGAGCACACAGGATGGGTTGAGAATGTTTCCCTGCCATTCATCCCAAATTAACTATCTCACAGTGCCCATTACTTCTCCAGGTACTGACAGGATGCTGGTGATGGGTTTGGTGGGTCCTGTATGCCGTCTCTGGTGCAGCTCCAGAGGAAGAAGAGGGTGCTCCAAGGGGGCTGACTGCAGGCTCCAGAACCCAACATCTCCTTCCTGCTGTCGCTGCTTGCTGTGCCAATTTGGCAATGTCTTGGACACATTAATGAGGCTTGAGGTGGAACCACAATGTGCTATCCCTCACCAAGCTTCATCTGGTTCAGTGCACACTGTGGTGCTTCCTGTCCTCATTTTCAAGCTGGATTTGACAGATAGAGCTGCCACATTGCTATCAGCCCATGGCACACCCACATGAATATACAGAATCAGAAATGAGTTTCTGCATAGTCCAACCAATGAGAAAAAGGGGTAGACTGGGGCAATTTCTTTACTCGCTCTAGTGAGTGAACTGAAAATTCACTAATTCAGATGATCCTAACTTGTGCGTACAGGCAGTCACCTACCATCACCCTATGAGTTTGTAGCAGAGCTAGACATAAAACACCAAATGCCTCAAGGTATTTTTGCTGGTGTTTCCCGGACTGACTCTGAAAAGTGTTTATTAACTTCAGCACAGAGCAGTGCTAGCAGTGGCTGCTCATCTCCTGACTCACAGACACCCTGTGTCTTTGCACCATGTGGCCTGGAGGAAACAGATCTGTCTACAAAAAATTGTACAGGTATCACAGATTTCTGGTCTTAAGCATTATTTGTGAATTTAGGTTTTATCTCCATTGCAGGTGGGGTATCCAAAAGACCCTGATGTTGCTGGTAAACTTAACACTTGAACACCTACTGTAGTGACTGGTTATGACAGAGAAGAATCATACCATGTCCTGCAATAAAATGTGGAGAAAACATCTTTGGTGGGAAAGTAATATACGTACTTAAAGTCTACACTGCAGCACATCAGAGGAGTCATACAATTAAATGATTTCACTCTTTCCACCTTCCATTTAGCAATCAATGAAAGTTCTCCCTTCAGGGAAAAGCTTGATGGGGGGGAGCTCTCGGCCCATTGTTTTGCCTGGGGTGCCAAAAAGAAATACATCATGATTTATATGTTAATGAGGAATTCTCTTTAGGCAATGCATTCTGCAAGGTGTTGCAATGGGGGACTGGGAGGTTGATCCATCAGAGGAAACTAATTCATCATCAAAGTGAGTCAGGGAGCTCCCTGGTGAGAGCTGTAAATAGGGCATTGGGAGAGTGACAGATCACTGGGTGGCATGTGTCCCCCCCATTAGCACTCCCACTGACAGCCCTGCTCTGCCAACTCCCAGGCTCCAGCTCATGCACATTATTTATAGAGCATTTCACATTCCTGGTTGGTATCCAGAAGATGTTGGTTTCAATTAGAATAAATGCTTATTGATTGAGAGGAGATGGGCCAGCTGATGAGCTCCTTGGGAAGCAGAGCACGGGGGGCTGAGGGCAGGCTGGGCTCTGCGCAGAAGCAGGAGTGCGTGGGGCTCTGAAAATCTGTCAGGGAGGAGAAGTCTTCTAGATTAAATTAATTCATTGAAGAGTCCATCTAATAAAGATAAGCGGCTAACTTCATTAGGGAATTAATGATAGGCCTGATTAAAAATCCCTGTGGGAGCACTGTTGACTTCAACAAGCTTTGGATCCAGCCCAATATTTGCCTTGAAACCACAGTTCCCCACCTCTGATTAAGCTGCTGAACACTGTATTCCTACAGCCAGGGAGTGATCGGAGCAGGCACACCATGCCCTGCTTGAGGTAAGAAACATCTAGAAATGTCCACCCAAACCAGAAGAACAACTGTAGGTACATTAAGGAGGGATTTTTTTTTTTTTTTAGCTTGTCTGAAGAAGAATGTTAGCTGGTGGATAAAAGCTCCAGAAGCATGAAATCCCAGCGCATCATCCCTTCCCCGGTCCGGCGTGCACTGTCATGAGCACAGCGAGATGCGGACCCGCGGCTGTCTCTGCCCGTTTCACCGGCGGAGAGCCCCACGCCACGAGTGACACACCCGGCGGCTGTGACCCGCACTCGGCTCTCTCTCGGTGTCCCGGCGTCGGGCTGCCCGCATTTGTTGGTGTCATTCCCACGCCACGAGGCAGTGAGGATGACCCCGCCGTGCTGCGGGGAGCCGGGGCTTCCCGGCCGCTCCCTCCGTCCCGCAGCGCCCTGCCCGGGGGCTGCTCGGTGCCCCCGTCCCGCGGTGAGGGCTGGGGCACAGCCCCGCTTCCCTCGGGAGAGAGTGAGCAGCGTGCGGGCCCGGTGCGTGCGGGCCCGGTGCGTGCGGGCCCGGTGCGTGCGGGCCCGGTGCGTGCGGGCCCGGTGCGTGCGGGCCCGGTGCGTGCGGGCCCGGTGCGTGCGGGCCCGGTGCGTGCGGGCCCGGTGCGTGCGGGCCCGGTGCGTGCGGGCCCGGTGCGTGCGGGCCCGGTGCGTGCGGGCCCGGTGCGTGCGGGCCCGGTGCGTGCGGGCCCGGTGCGTGCGGGCCCGGTGCGTGCGGGCCNACTAAACTCCAGCCTGAGCCATTAGGTAGAAAAGGGACAGAACAAAAGATTTGATTGCTTTTGTGGGGTGCTTAGCATCTCTTGCCCTGGCACGGCTTTTCTCTGTAAAGAGTTTGTTATTTTGTTTCTTATTAAACCCTTTTCTGTTTCAAATACCGCCACAAGAGCCATCCTGCTCATTTTGAAGCCGTCCGGGTAGCTGGGCTATTCCGGGTATGAAGAGATCGCTCAGAGCTCATAAGATCTGGCTCGAAGCGACACTCGGCACGGCACGGCACGGGAGCTGGGGACAGCCACAGAGCACTGGGCAAATATGGATGGGGGGAACAGTTACGTTGTTAAACAGTTTTAAACTTTATATTTTAATTTTTTCCCATTTCCTTTCAGATTTTCTTGTTATTTGAAGAGTGCACGTCCCTTTGGGGTCACGGCCGGTCTGTACTTGGAAGTGCTGTGATTTGTGAGCTTGGGCAGGGATCTCGAAGTGGCTGAGCTTTGGGCTGCAAAACCCTCTCCTGTTGTGGCTTTTCCGATCCTAGGGACAAAATGCTCAGTGGGATCAAAAGAGAAAGATTTCAACATGAGTCTCTAATGCTGATGAATCCACAGGAACAGCTATTCTGTAAATGATTAATGAGTCCCTCCATTATTCATGCCTGTGTCAGGTGCTGCCAGGGAAAGTCCTGCTGCAATCTGACATTTCCTGCCTGCTGCTGCACCAGAGCTGCTGCTGCCACAGGTGCAGGTGCTCCGGGGATGCAATTTCTGGGCAGTTTCGCTTTGCAAATACCAGATGAAGCATCAATGGCACAAAAGTGCTGCTTGGATACCACTGCCTTTTTATGGGTTTCTTTTGCCGTTAATGAATAGGTTTCAATTTTTAATAGAATCAGGATGTTCATTAGCAGCTTCTGTGGTACATCATGCAGAACACAAACTGAAGGACCATAATGGTGTTTCTAGTGGTTAAACCTAACAAAAACCAAATCTAACAAAAATCTCATCTACCAGTTATTTTGCAGCCACAACAGTAAAGGAGGAAATCCCTTTGGAGTCCACACACATAGGAGGAGTCAAATGTTTTGAGCAGGACTCCCCCTCAGCTGCAGGATTTTCTCCTCTAGCCTAAGCCCTGGGAGATGAGGCTAGGATGCTCTGCCCAGGAGGGACCTTCACAGCTCACCACCATAGCTCTCCTACCCTGCAGCCAGAGCTCTAATTATCCACGTCATTATCTCAGCCTGTCCTGCTGGAAATGTTATCATGGAGTATGGGGATTTGCTAGGAGCACTCCTTCCAGTGTAGGGCGATGTAATTATTATTGCCATCAGAGAAGGGAATGATTAATAAGGACATTCAGAGAGCATTTCCTTCATCCCTTGCTCTGTGGCTTCAAAGACAACTTTAAAAGGCATAAATAAGCAGCTCAAGTGCTAAAACTGCCTTGGCTCTTTTAGTTAATTTCTTTCCAATATCAAGAAATAAAGCGGACAATAATTTCCCAGAAGGCCCACAGCTCCACCCTTAATGAGCTAATGGATCTTACATCTGCCCACTCTCATGTTTTGCTTTTGCAGTGCATTATTACCTGTTGTTCACTTTCCCACCCTGCTGATTCCAGGGATACTGCCCAGAAGAGGTGATTGGCCCATTTTCATCTCACTCCAACCCCTCTCTGCAGAGCAGCTCCTCACAGCTATGGAAGAATGCTGGGTTTTGATGACTATCTGCTCGAGGGATTAGTTTGATTAGCAAGAGATTTGAATGTGCTGGCATGTTCATCACTTAGCACAGGTTTATTCTGCTGTTCTGTAGAGTATGAGATGTTCTCCAAGTCCTTCTGGGCCTGCAGAGGGAAAAGCTAGACACAGCATTAGTGACTATGGCAATTTCTCCCGTGTTACCTTGACCAACCATTCTTGATATGATGCCACAAGCTGGCACTGTTATGTTACACAGTGTTCTTTGTTTAAAACATTCCACTTACCACAGTTCCACATAGTGTAGAGTTGGTTTTTGGCGGTTTTATTGTATTTGTTTGGTTTAGTTGGGTTTTTTTTTCCTGTAAGGATGACTAAACCACGGAGAAGTCCTGTGTAACACATCCATTAGTGTCCTAAACCAGGACAATTAGGCTCCCAAGGCATGACCGTGGTGTCCTGTCCCTTCCTGGCTCACCAGTGCTCAGACCATCAGTGAGCACCAAGGAGCTTTCCCAGCACAGCTATGCTGTAGGTGGTAGCAGGGAAAGGGCTACATCTGCTCTCCCACTCCATGGGTTTCAGCATCCCTACCTCTGTTAATAGGCCAGAATGATTGCAGCTCACCCCTGCTTCTTTTAGTGAATTTGTCCTTGTGGTAGTCCCTGTAATATCAATGCCAACGTTTAAAAGACATGCATAAACCTAAGCCACAGCCAGGCCCCTAATACTCATTGAATGGTTTCCTAGCATTAATTTTAAAATATGATGCTCTATTAAAGCAAATATATCTGCTTTAGGTTGTTTCTTCAGTAAAATGCCTTAAAATGAGTTATAGTAAATAAAAAAAAATTTGGAAGGTTAAAAAAAAAAGGATGTTTAAATAAACCCACACATGCTTTTCTGACCTTCCTGTATTCAAGTCAGCTTCCAAAAATAGCAAACCAAGTGTCTGGTATTCCTTTTTACCTCCACATGTCAAGGGAGGCTGTTAAAATTAATGGAGTAGTACCAACATAAAGGAGGGATAATGAATTTGATTGGTTTTATTGCTTCACCCAGTGCTAATGAGAGGTGCCAATCTGTTTGCAGAAGATGTTGCAAGACACTTCAGGTGCCTAAAGGACTCAGCCAAGGTAACACTGAATATGGGGCAAACCTAATGAGCCTCCTAAATGATTAATTACACATCCTCTTTCCCACACAGGAGACAAATTAAGCATTTTAATACAGTAGTCAAGACTAGGCCAGATATTTTGATGTGACATAATGAAACCTGACTTTTCTGCTCCCCAGGTGTTTGGATGGGGATTTGAGGAGCCTGGTCTAGTGGAAGGTGTCCCTGTCCTTTGTAGGAGGGGTGGAACCAGATGATTTTTAAGGTCCCTTTGAACCCAGGCCATTCTATGGTTCTGGGATTCTGAGTTGCTCACAGAAGAAAAGCTTGTTATTTGAACAGGACAATGATGCTTGGTAGCAACAATACAAAGCTTTACTGCTCTTGATGATCTCTTATCACCTGGTAAGGAACTTCTTAAAAGTGAATTTTGACAGAAACTAGTGCAATCTTGTCCAAACAATTAATATTTATGAAAACATGAGATTTGGTTTTTTGTTAAAAAAACCCTCTTTACAGAGAGTCAGATTCTCTGTGTGCTTTTTTGCTGAAACTGCTAAAAAATAGATGGTAATCTGAAAAAGCAGAATAAATCTATGTGTATCCTTGACTTATACTCAGTCATTACTATGATTAATGTAATATATGTGTAAGAGAGGGAATGTAGCTTAGAGATGGGTATACCTGCACCAGTTACTGAAATGTTTTTCAGTAAATCTAGTAAAATGATAATCTTAGTAGCTGTAAAAAGAACAGGTATACTTATGTTGCATGAAGAAGTAGATCAGTTATAACCATGCTCTTAGAATTGCAGAAAATTAATGTATTTATGCCTTTGGTTCATGGATATGAATGCCAGTGTATGTTACACATACAGCATATAGTTTATATTTATATACATATATATGTGTTACACACAGGCCCTATACATAACATAACTCTAAAATAGCAAAAAAAAAAAAAAAAAGAAAAGTAATTTCCGTAGATCTAACGTTCAGCTGTTTGGAAGAATGCCACAGCAACTCCATCATGTTCCAGGAGAGGGCAGTCAGATATGTCCACAGGGTTTACAAGCCATTTGTAAACAGAGCGTATTTAGGTTAACCTAACAAATATGAACATTCATTTCTGTTTTCATGGCCTTACTGATTGCAGTTCAGACTAAAACACAGCCCTGAACTTTCCAAACCATCAGTCTGGGATCAAAAATTCTCTCCCTAATGTTACAGCCAAAGTTTTCACTGACCTCCTGAACGATGCCTTTTCAAGCAGCTGACAGACATTAGAGCATTGCATAAAGGCAAATTTAAATACTGTGGAGCAGGTGATCCACGGACATTCCTCTTTAGCATGGCTTCTTTAGGAGACTTGTGCTTCGGGAAGAAGGACGGTGTTGCACCTTCCCTGCAGCTCAAGCATCCCCACAGCAAGTGGGTAATCAGCTGAAAGGTGCTATTCATCTCTTTTGTTGTGCTAGTGGAAGGTGCAAGTCAACCCAAATATTAATTGCAAACCTGTTCGGTCAAAGTGCTTTGTGCCAAGCAGGCCCGGTAATACAGCTGAGAGGCTTTGTGTTTTATATTAATTAACTCAACAAGAAAGGCAATTGAAATGAAATGTTTTCAGTTGTGTTTCCCAGTGCTAATCAGCAGCTCGTTATCTTTAATCACACCGGCGTTGCTGTTCTTTTCCAGCAGGTGGTAGAGGGACTGCACAGGAGTGTGTGGTGGTGTGTGACATGGGTGGGGTGAGTGCAGCAAGGAGAGGATGAGTGGGGAGAGAACCCCCTGCCCACGTGGAGAGAGCTGAGCCCTGTCACCAGATCCACAGCCACCATCACCAGATGAGCAGATCCAACTGCTGTCCTCCCATTTCGGCAGCCTGTGCTGCAGCATTGTTGGGCTGAATGGTGAGCATTCTCCAGGAGGTCACACGGGCCATGCTACCACCAGGCTGGTGGGTCCCAGCCTTCCCTCTCCCCCATCATCCTCACAAGGCACTGATGGCTCTACAGGTGACACTGCACTCCCAGAGATTCTCAAATCCTCACGCATGGTTGCAAAAGGATACCTCACCCTCCAGGGGCCGGTCAAGGCAACGGGATCTGGATATGTGGGATGTCTTTTTCAACTCCCTCCAGGCCTGCAGTGTGCAGCTTGCTGCAGGGTATGAGCACCTCTGGTCCCCTCAGAAGCAGGCACAGTGCCTGAATCACCCAACAGTGTCAAGCCTGAGAGGGCAATGGCAGCAACAGGGCTCTGTCAAGGCTCTGCCCCAGTCCTGGGGGCCTCTCCCTCTGTGCACCGTGCAAGGAACCTCCTTGGCTCTCCAGCATCCCCAGGGGGACCAGAGCCAGCAGTCACTTAGCAATAATAGGGTGAGACTTTGAACTCTTAGGGAAGTTCTTACAGCTTGTCACTGCCTTCAGTTCATTATTTCCCTACATCTTTATTTCTCCACAGCACAAGGTGGTTGCCTGGTTAACAGAATGACATCTTGTTAGTTCCTGTAGCTTTTGGGCACCAGATCCAAATAGCCTTTTCTGTCTTGAAATCATGTGTTTCAGTTGGCTCACTGCTCTGTCCTCTAAGCCCCCCACATTCAATATTGATGTTTCTGTCTCCATTATGTGTTCTTTGTCACTGACTTAATGTCCTGTGTCACCTCACCATGGAGTTGTATTAGTGCCCGTGCTTTCAGAGTCATTTTGGAAGCATCAGGTATCATATGGGTCCCAAAATGTCAAAGTTTGATCATTTCCTTCATTCTTGTGTGTTTTATATCTTGCAACATTTAGTACTGACACGATCAATGATGCTACTCAAAATAACTATTTCTAGGGTTATAGATATGAGCTTGAAGCAGTATTTTGATGTACTAAATTATATAGTAAGAGACATGTAGGTAGTGGATAACAAGGTGTGGATAAATCACCCAAAATAATTAAATCCTTCTTTGGAAGATCCAAAACACAGATTAAACCCAGATGCAATCTAGAAAGAGAGCCAGATAAAAAGCCAAGTTTTTGCTATGGTTTCATAAAATAGCATCCAATTTCTCAACCAATAGTTTGAGCTTGCAGAGCCATCCCAAGTCTGAGATTTTATAGAATCATAGAATGATTAGACTTGGAAGGGACCTTAAAAATCATCTAGTTCCACTCCCCCTGCCATGGGCAAGGACACTTTTCACTAGGCCAGATTGCTCAGGGCCCCATCCAACCTGGCAATGTACGTATGTATCTGAATCACTGGTGAGAAGAGATAAGTGTTAGCTACTGCCAGATCCCAGATGAAATAGCTCAATACAATGCAAATGCAGATGATCAGCAGGACAAACTCTAGAGCCAGAACACCAAACATGAAATCCTACTTTTGGGTATTAGAAATCCTCAGGGGAATGTACCTGGTCTCTAACCAGGCTGTATTACCCACTGTTGGGTATTGGCCCAGTACCCTGAGAGCTGGTGGCAAATCTCCCACTGAGCTCAGTTCCTCCTTGCCCAGCTGCTGGGTGGCTGCCCAGGCCCTGGACAGGCAGAGAAGAGTCAGGCTGGGCTGAGCCTGGAAATGGTCCCTGCCACGATGGCAGGTGTCCCTGCAGGGAGCTGCTGGGAAGCACTGCAGCACCACATGGCCCCTCAGACAGGGAAACCAGGCTCAGCAGCCCCAGCTTTTACATGCTGCAAAAATGATGGGAAAAGGGAAACCTGTATTCTTTCCTGCTCAGAACCTGAGATCCATAAAGCAGTGTTTGAAAGCCCTTGGGATCCTATGGTTCAGACCACCTCAGCTCTTCCTGGAGTTAATGTCAGTGCATCTCCATCCTGCTGCAGGTTGACTTGCTTTGTGATGGAGTCAGTACACATCGTGTGAGCATGTGTTACATCAGGCAGATCTTCCAGAAAGGTTACCACTTTTTGTTCCCTTTTTGTTTTCCCCAACTGATTTGTTTTGAAAAAATACATCTTGTCCAATATCTGGTAAGTACATAAACCTAACTGCTAATTTGTTCCTATATTTTTGGAGAACCTCTGCAGCTTTGTCATAAAGACAAAGGTAAATGACCATCATTGCTATGAAAACATGGGGTAAATGAGCACTAGAAATGGTTGTCAGGGATGACAATGCTCACTCTACCCATGCTGGAGCACCAGCCACAGCCAGATCCCCCCTGTTTGGATGCCTGTCGTGTATTTCAGGGTTCTTGGCCGTACTGTTGGATGCCACGTAATGCTGGGGGTCAAGTTCACTCCTGGCCCAAGTTCAGTGAAATCAAATCATCTGCCTTTGGGTTACTGGTGCTGCACCAGGGACTAATTTGGCCCTTGGTGTTTCATTTCGATCGTATTCAGTTTGAATTAGCATTGATCATTTCACACAGCAGGCAGGCTTTACAAACAGGAGTTTTCTCTTCACCTCCCGCTGTGTGTTTCCCCACATGCCTTCTTCCATCTTTGAAAAATTGTTCTCTTTAGTCCTATTGTATCTGAGGGAAGTATTCATCAATGGAGAGAGAAGTGTGGATTAGCCTCACATCTGCTCTCCTCCCCGCTATGGAGCGAGGTGACGCTGAGCAGTTTTGCCAAGGGAAGCAGTAGCAGAGAGCACTGTTGATGTAGATAGAAGTAAAAAGTCTGCCCTGAGGACAGCTTGTCAAATGAAGCCTCCTGTGCCATTAATTACAGTTCCAAGGTGCAGATGAAATATGTATGTGATAGAAGAGGTTTGCCTTTTAATGTATTATTTGAGCAATTTTTTTAAAGAGACAGCATCAAGCCAAGCCTTCTCATCACACACAGAGGGTTTTCTTTTCTTGTTGCTCCTAGACTCTTGTAATTTTATTCCTACAACAAAAAAGTAGTTCTGGTTACACCTCCAAAGACTGACTTCTTCCTGGGAAACCTACAGGAAGGGCTCTAACAGTGACAGAGTGTTTGTGGCCACATCAGCTCTCACATCAATATTCAGCAGTACGAGAGTAATCCCAAAGTAATTTTGTTTGTTAGAGAATTACAGCTAATTAAATGGAACTGCATACAAAATAAAAAAAGCATCTTGTGAAGAACTATAATTAGGCTCTAGTTAGTATTTTTTTGTTTCATACCACAAGTGTAACAAGGCCTTTGATGAAAATAACCATGACTGTACTGACCATAGGAGTACCCCGAGATCTGGGCCAGGGCAGGAGCTCCAGAGACAGGAGCAGTGTGAACAAGTTGTAAAATTGTGTAATCTCCCACCCAAGGCAGGTTACAAGAGGGAATTTTGCTGTCTACAGAGGGAAACTGAGGCAGGGAGAAATCTAATCTTTGATTAGTATTAGAGAGGCCATCCCTGGCAGAGCCAGGAACTAAACTTAGCCTGCTGAGTCCTGGCAGCAGCAGCCCTTTCCCTGGGACAGGCTGCATTCCTCCCCTGAATACCGCAGAGCAATAAATAGCAGCAAGCAGGGAAAATGGAAAGGAGAGCAGGGAGAGCTCGGGGCTCTCCTGAGATTGGTGATGACCTGGCAGAGCAGTGAAATGGCCAGGGAGGAGGATTGACAGCTGGGGAAGCTGTGCCTCCCTCCTCTGAGCAGTGCAGGAGGGGCACAGTGGAGGCAGGAAGGTCGGGGGGGAAGGTGAAGATGATAAAGGTGGCTTCGAGAAACAAAGAGTTGTGTTTTCAGCTTCCTCCTGAGAGGGCTGAGCCCTGCAGGGCATGAGGTGAAGCTCTGCCTGTGGGTCAGGGCATCTGTGGGCAGTGGGCCCTGGGCAGGCTGGCTGCTGGGGGCAGACCCCGAACCCCTGCAGTGCTACCAAGCACTGGTTTGCTTCTCCCCGTTTTCTTCAGCTGCAATGACTCCTTTTTTACACCTCTCTAGCATCCCCAGCACATCACAGCAGCCCCCCATGGCCCCTGCAGCAGCCTCCACTGCAGTGCTGCCTGACACTCCAGCCTCCCATTCTGCATCCCCACCTTCCCCTTGTGTCCGTGCACCCCTGTCTGTGCAGCTGGCAGGGACAGAGGTGGCACCTGCAGGGCAGCTCTGGGCTCTGTGTGTGTGGCACAGCTGTCCTGGCCATGCACAGTGACTGTCAGTCACTCTGCAACCTGCCTCTTCATAGTATGGATAAGTGTGACCCTTAACTACCCCAATTTCTCCTCTTTAAAGAGTCCCAGATGCTTTCTGGAAGCTGAAGGAACTTTCATGTCCTGTGAACCTCATTTTTACTTGGAACTAGGAACATGGGGTAAGGATTTATTACCAAAGGCACTGTGGAAATCTTGTTTCTTGAGGAAACAGCAATGAAAAAGAATATTTAAATGGCAAGAAAGCACTGGGACAACATCTGCCTCTAGATAGGTGGATGGGAGTCTTGGTTATTTCAATGTCAAGCATTGTGAGCCTTTCCAAGGGCTTAATTTTTATCTGGCAAAGGTGTGGCTGGCCTGGCTGTGCCACAGGGAGGAGGGGGAAGGGAGCCTTGACCTTTTAAAAATGAGCAGCCAGATTTCTGAATGCATGTGTGCTGAAAGGAAAAGCTCACTTTGCTTTCTCTCCCTTCCCTTCCCCCACTGAAAAACTCAGCTCAAAGGAAAAAACTTCTCTGCAAATGGAAATACAAGGGCCACACTGCCCTTTGCAAGAGAGGCTTGACATTTGACCATACGTGGAATTTCCTTAGATGTGGGCTCTGCTGCAAGACAAATTTCTATTAGGCTTCTTCAGCTTTCTAAATTAAAGGAAAAGAATACCAATGGTCATTTAATTCTCAGCTCTGCAGCCTTTGTGGTTCTCTGGGGGTCTATTCCATGCAAGTTTAACATCTTGTCATTAAGGAGGTTTAGTAACTTTAGGGTATAATATTGCTATAAAATGTGACTAACTCTACACTGATACTGTACTTCACGAAGGGCAGGATCCCTGGTTAGTGCACATGAGCTGCTGCAGTGATGGTCTGGGGATGGCCCTTCAGCACATCTGGGTCTGCTCTGCACAATGATGATTTTATGTGCCAGCCCTGTTGATTAGCTGTAAACCAGGTTTTCAGAGGCAAGCGTTCACCTGCTACCTCTAATTCCTGTTATTTCTGTGGATTAATAAAGTGATTGATGAGGAAGGGGTCTGGGATAAAGCAGAACTATTGGCTTGGGTTTGTGCTGAAGGAGAGTAAAGGCACAGTATGGACAAGGCATCACTGAGAGCTGCAAGAGGCAGCCCTGGGGGATGTGGAGAGGCAGAAACAGCCCTGACTGTGCCCTGAGACGAGTCCTTAGGTTTGCTTAACTGCATGTGAGAATGCTGGGATTGGTCTCACTGCTCCAGGGAGGGTACAGTACCTGTGTGCAGGAAAGGCAGAGGGGGAAATTCCATCCCCACATTCTCCCTGGATCAGAATTGGAGCGGAAGAAGGAAAAAGCAGCTCCATCCATCAAATGAAGAAATTGCAAGGAAGCTCATCCCTCCAGTTTGAAAGCATAAAATGTTTGATCTGGACTTCCTGAATGCCTCCAGCTCCCAGAGCAGGCTGGGGCATTTGCTCAGCTACTGAAAGAGGGACTTGCTGCTGGACTGCTGCGTGTCTCAAGAATGGTTATAAGGTATTTCAGTCACAGAAGCGATTGCAGCTTACCAGAGAGCAGCCAGGTGGACACCAGGCAAATCACAAAGCTGCCACAGCTCTGTGGTGGTGCAGCAGCTGCAGCCAGGCTGGCAAGTGTCCAAAGGGCACTCCTGGACCAGCTGCAGCACTTCAGCACACTGAGGTTTTGGGCAAGTGAGAGGATGTCACACACTTAAAACCTCATTTCCAGCAGTCCTGCAGCAGTTGTACCTGTCCAAAACCCCAAGAGATCAGTGCCAGATCAGCCCATCCCACAACAATAGTTTTCCATACATTCTCACTTTTAATAAGAAAGAATAATAAAGGCTGTTACAACTTTCATGAGCATTGAATGGAAACAGAATTTTTTTTCTCTTTTATTTTTTTATAGCAATAAGCAAATTAGACTTCCATGTTTGCAGGCAGCACTCCAAACTGACTGATTTAGTGAATTCTTTCCTTTGCCTGCTGTAGAACAGGGGCCAGGCTCACCTACCACCATGCCACAGACTCACAGGATGACCCCAAGGAAGTCACCTAACCACCTTCTAGGATTTCCCCATCTCTCTGCTGGAAGGGGGGATTCTCATTCCTGCCAGGAGCTTGAACTCAGCTCCAAGGCAGTCCCTGCTCTGCATCTTAGCCCAGGCTTGCTACCCTCAAACCCAAGAGTCTGACCACACCAAGGCAGACTTGAATTTCTTCATGAAACAGCTAGAGATGCCTGTAGTGAAAAACATCAATATCAGAAAACCTAAACCAAACCTATCCTGTTTTCAATTAAAACTGTTTGAAAAAAACACTTACGTGCTATTTAAGCAGCCACAGGCTTTCCTTTTACCCCAGCAACATGCCTCACCCACAACGCGACTTAGAGAGGTTACTTAAGTGGTAATAATCTGCTTAATTCACTATTCCCAAGGAGTCTTGTCCTCTTTCCAGAAATTGCCAACAAGGTCACCACTTCCGTTAATTGTGACTGTGTTTATTATAAGACGGAGGCGGCTCCAAGTGACTGAGGATGGAAACTCCTCCCAGATCATTCCTGCTGTCAAGCACTAGTGAGGAATGTTTGCAGAAAAGTAAATGAACGTGGGTTGTAAAGGGCACCATGTTACAAACTTCATAGACACTCTAATGAATAATTTTCCCTGCTGTTTGCCTCTGATTCCATTATCAGTTTCTTAATCAATTCTGTCTCCCAGCATGGCAGACCTTCACTCAGTGTTCTGAGGACAACAGTTGTTTTGCTAGAGAAAATCAGCTGGACAATTATCAGATCAGATCTCTCTGGTGCTCTGTTTCTGTTGCTGGTCATTCCCAAAAGCATAGTTTGCTCCTGTTCCAAATTTGGGATGAAAGCCTGATCTCTTGGTTACCTGTTGTGGCTAACCTTGGCCAGAGATAATTTTAACATCTTATTTTCAGCTTGATGAAAACATCTTTCTATACCTGATATAGAACAGAGCAGGGAGAAAGTCTTGGAGATGAGAATGGAAATGAGATGCAATTTGTCTGAAGGTAGGACTGTGTTTGGCTGTTGTAAATTCTGCCTTAGTTATGTGCTCTCTGGGGCTGCTTCTAGTAAAGGCAGGTGAAGGGGTGATCTCTCTCTGACCTGCAGTGGACAGAGGATGCTTTCACTCCCTCAAAACAAATTTCAGAGCTCCTAGGATGAGCCAATAATTCAGTGTGGCTGACACCTCACCTTCCTTTATCACCAAACTGATATCCTTGATCACAGACAGCTGCAATTAGTCCCCAGAGCACTGATGGCACATGAGGAACACTGTGGCTTTTGCCTTCCTAAAGGATGACACTCTGCCTCTGTAATTGCTCTCAAGATTTCCCAGCTCTCAAGCCTTTGTCAGCTAACCTTAGATATACAAGCTGTCAAGGGAAGTTATTGATTCCTCTCGTCTCCACCTCCTCCCTGCCCAGTTAGACTGATTTATAGGAATTTTGGTAGGAATCACTAAAATCCTGGCAGAGCTCATTAATCTGTGAATCTTTGAAAGACTTCCCTCCTTGCAGAGACCATCTGTTTGCCTGAGTGCTGTGTCTGCAGCTGCCAAATCAGGTTTGCAAGACTCTCACCTTCTCCTCAAACACACCACATGATAATGTAATATTTACATTCAGGGCTTGACACTTTTTCCTACCAGATCTGTGCAGAGCAAATGCAGCTTCACTCATCTGTGCAAGACTCAAAAAAACCAGCAATAAAGCCCCTAAAACAAAAAGCAGCAAGAACAGACTGATTAAAATAATTTCTCTTGGCTTTTTATGTTCACTGGGAGACAATTCAGTAACACCTGAAACCTTTGCAGAGGGAATGGCCAATAACTGTAATTACAGCATGAAAATCTACCATGTATTGATGGGAAAAGACCCTTGGGCTATGTCCCCTATTCTGGGTGACTCCTGCAGAGCAAAGAGCCACTCCTGTTGGTCAGCAGATGCCAAAAGCTGGGCTCGTGCTGTCGTGCTCATCTTTTCTCCAACTTTGTGCAAACACATTATCACTTGAGTGCCATAGCAGGCTCATTTTGGCTCAGTGTGTCAGAAGACATTGTCAGCAAGAACTGTGGCAGCTCAGAAGCCAGTTTTTATTTCAAATGTAGTTTTTTTGTTTCTTCACATCATTGCAGTGGCCTTTCATAACTCCCCCCCAGAGAATGCAACCTTTTATAAATTAGATGGGATGAAAGTGCCACCAAGATTAAGACTATCAATTAATTTATTCCCTAAGATAAATTCTCTTCTGAATATTTGACCTTCTTATTTTATTGACTGTATATTTGCACATTTGCATAAAGTGTTTTCTCTGTGAGCCAGCAATTATCACTAGTAAGGTTCACATTTCTTGGAGATAGCTGGAATTTCTTCCCCATTTTCTTTTTGAATGTGCAAAATTATTTTCCCTGCTGCTGGATTGGTGTCACCTGACATAGTTAATCTTCTAATCTTCTCTCTGGGGTGACATCAGAGGAGATGATGGAGACATTTCCTTTCTTGAATACAAAGCTCAGATTCAATTTTTACTAGTGAAAATCTTGCTGATAGCATTAAAAAAAATAGAGATAAATGCAAAATCATAACATGCCTACTTATTTAGGGGGGCTGCTATTACTTTTGTATTTGTTGCTTCCTAGAGGGCTGTTTTAGCTGTCAGCTGTATCTTGCCTATTTTTACTCACTCTTCCTTCTCTGGATGAACCTACATGAGATCTTGTCAGAGCATCAGCTTCTCTGGAAGTTGCGTTATTACACTTCCCGTCCATCAAGTTGAAATGCGAAGAGAATGTGTCAGAAAACAATAATGAAATGAAATTCCAATAATTGGGACTTCCTGGGCGCTCTGCCTCTCGCTGAGCCCGGTTGCTTTTCCTTCTGCTGGTTGCTGTACAGAGCTTCAAGCCCATCTGAGCAGCAGCTCACTGCTCTGCCAGGTGTACTCATGGCACGGCATCCCACTGGCCCTGGGTTTGGCCCATGGATCCCATATGTACATCTGGGACCTCACCAAGGCCCTGTCAGTGAGTCAGGAGATGACAGTGGGGCTGCTGGTGGCCAGCCAGCACGCTCCCCTCTTGCTTCTCTGCCCTTGGGCTGGGTGCAATCCAAAAGCTGTGGTTAATTCTACCCCTTGCATTAGGGCACAGAAAGGCACATTCTATCCCCACGACTGCAGGGCCTTTCAAGGGGGGAAAAATGTGTCTTAGATAACAAATCCCTAACATTTTGGGCTCTTCAGTGCTCTGAGAGAAGGTCATCCACATCCTGATGCCAACCTGCTTCTATCAGCCTGCAGTTTCTCTCCTAGCCCTGTCCTTCCCCTCCCCCTCCCCGGGCTGTGAGTCCTCCGTACGCAACAGTCAGAAATCTCTTCACAGGCACGAAAAAACCCAAGGGAATTTGCATAAATTAGAAGGGAGAAGTGCATTTAAGCCATTCTCTCTTTAAACTGCGTGGAAATCACGGTGATGGGAGATATAAATGCCTGCTGAGGCGGGCAGTAAGGCGCTTGCTTCAATCTCACGGAAAATTGCAGATTTAATAATCAGATCTGACTTGGTCAGCTAAAGAAATAATTCTCACTTCTCATGATTTCCCTCTGTCAGGAGAGAGAAAGGCAGAGGGAAGCAGAACAACTCACCCGTGCCCCTACAGCAGTGCTGAGCTTAGCAAAGCCTTTCCACCAGTAATGTCAGCAGATAGCCAGGGTCTGGCAGGGCCTGAGATCCTGAGATCCCATCCCTGTGGGCAGCACAGCTCCCTGCTCTTCCTCTGAGGTTTGGATGAGGCTGGCTCCATCCATGGCTGAGCGAGAGGCAAGTCAGCAATAGCAAAAGCTCTGGTTCAGCTGGGAGCTTTCAGGTGGATCAGGCTCTTTCCACAGACAGATTTGTGAGTCGGTCAGGTGGGGAAAATTATGACCTCCCCATGGGATTTAAAATCTTAAAGCCCAGATTTTCCACAGGATTTAAGCACTTAGATCAGGCACAGATCAGATGGGATGTGCAAACATGCAGATGAGAAACAAAGTCCCACTACATGTCTTACTCGTGTAGATGACAGTGCTTGTGCTCTAAGGTGACTGTGTGCTTGTGCCATGGTAGATGCCCTGCACCCAGGTTCCTCCAAATATACCCTCTTTCCCCAGGCATATCAGCTCAGTTCCAGAGCTTTTGTATCTCAAAAGCCCTTTGCACTGTCAGGACTGGCCTTGAACATGTCCAGGGATGGGACATCCACAACATTCCTGGGCAGATAATTCTTCCTGGAAATCTCCAGAGAGGGGACACCATAGCAAGTGCTTAAGTATTTCAAGAAGCATCAGGAAAATACAGCTGTCTTCCACAACTTCCACAGAGACTAAATGGTCCAGGACAATCTTTTTTAGGAAATACTCCAGTGACTTGCTTCCATACATTGCATTTACTACCCCATTCATGGTACTAGTCATGGATTTATGCAGATGGCTGTCTGTCAGGGAGTAGAATGAAGCAGAGAGATTTATGAATGGTTCTCTCTGCATGTTGAGGGAAAAGCATCCTTCAGGTTCCTTGGAAAGCTTAAGTGAGAGCAGTTATTGGCAAATATTTAGCCCATTTCTCACGTTAGTTTAATACGTCCTGAAATAATGTGTTTTACCTCTCACCCTTTATTGTTTATTTCAATTTTTGACTTCTGCCTTTTTTTGCCATGAAAGACCCCAGGCTTATTCATAAATGCCCAAAACTTTCTCTGTCAGACTTAAATTTTCCAGGCCTGGCCTTTTTCCAGGAGCAAACATGGCTCTTCTCTTTTCAGGCTGAGAAACAAGGGAAGCTAAAAGAAATACTCTGTTTTAATCAAAGAAACTAAATCTTATGATTTATCAAAACCCAGCATTATAGCTAAAGTATCCAGGGATCAAAGCTAATTTTTTGATTGAAGTATCCACATCAAAAGAAGATGTTTGTTTGTGAGTACTATTGTAAGAATTAGGTCTGATTTGTTCAACTTTTGACCTGCTTTAGTGTTTCACTGAAGAGCTCTCCCAAGGCCAAATCCTAGTAAGGGCTCTGGCAGATGAGCTCTTGCCAACTTTGCTGTAACAGTTTAAGATGTATTTGTCCTTCCCCCTCAGTCTTCTGTGCTGGCTTCTGTGCCCCTGTCCCAGAAGGTGCTGACCACCTGCAGCAGGCGTGGCCATGGACAAGGCAAGGGGGGTAACTGAGGCAGAGGCTTCTTAAATTCCTCTGGAGGACGAGATGGAGCTGAGACGCCAGTCTGGGATTTGGCATGCCTTCCCTGCAGGCACTTGTCCAGCTCTGCTAGAGGGCTCTAACCCTCAGTGGAGAGCACCAGCACACAGCTGTGAGAGGTAACTTCAAAACCAGCTGCAGCTGTTTGCTCCGAATACAAGGAGGGATGGTGAGCCCTTAATCCTGCAAACACTTATGCATGTGTTTATAACTGTGAGCAGTTCCAGGAACTTCACTGGGGCTTGAAGTTAAATTGGCACATAAATGTTTGCAGAGCTGGGAGCCTGCATTTTCACAGGGTCGAGCCAAGAAAGCTTTGATTCTCACACATTGGGGCAATGTGTTTCTGCAGTCAGATGACACTGCAAGAGAAGTCCCCCTTGTCTGGCTTAGGCCTTCTTCCAGTCCCAGATGCACACCAAGATCAAGACCAGACATCTCCCTGACTGCCAGAACAGCTAGTGGCCACTCCTTGGCTCTGTGGGCAGCAGCAGGATGGAGAGGTTAGGCATGATGCCCTGCACTTCTCCTCCTTGTACAGCCTCCTTGGCAGAGAGCACAGCCTGAGGCTCTGCTTGTCCTCAGAGCTGCCCTGCAGGTGAGCCTCACACCAGTGGGTATCTCCATGAGTGCTGCATGAGCAGATGGAGAAGCAGGCACTGACAAGGGCTGCCCTGGCAGGGCTGTGCCCACAGACCCTCCTGCTGGCCAGCCCCAGTAGCCACTTCTGGCTCTGCTTGCCCAACCCTGTGTAGGCAACCCGAGGAATGGTTTTGGGAACATGTCACAATCTACTTTTGCAGCTATTTTTGCTTCTTAGTCAGAGGCCTGACATCCTGAATTGAGTCCATGGCTAGCTGTGCTGCTGACTAACCAGCAGAGTATAAACAGGCTTCTCTTCAGAGAGAGCTCAGGCAGGGCCAGCAGGGTCAGCCTTTGGGTGCTTCGACTGAAGCATCTGAGTAAAAACAGCCCACATTTTTCAGAGGTGCTGGGCACCCTGACCTCCTAGTGTACTTCATGTAATTTATGCTTTTTTTTTCTTCAAGGCATTTTGAAGAAAGGTATTCCTGATGGCTCATTCCCCCAGGGGCTGTTCTGGCCACATGGTCTGGAAGTGCTTCTCAGAGAATCCCCCCATGGAGCCCCCCTTGCCTCCTCCCAGCCCTCCCTCTGGCTCTGGGTCCAAAACCCTGACATTTGTGAAGGGCTCAGACTCTAAAGGTCTGAGTCAGGCAAAGCCCAGACTGTTCCTGACTGTTCCCAGGAGAAAAAGTGGCAGCAGATCAGCACCCCCCGGGTGCAGAGGCTCCCACCAGGTCCTGCACGTCTCTGCCAAGCCCAGCCTGGCTCTAACGCTGCCAGAGCCTTTGCTTGCCCTTCATTAAGGTGCCTAATGAGCACACCAGTGTGCAGGGGTACTGTCCACTGACTGTGTGTCTGGGAATCTCATATCAAACAAATCCCACACAAACATTTCCAAAGATTCAAAAAATAAGTTGTAGGAGCAGTCGCCAAACTGGTATTAAAGTGGCACGTTTTAAGCAAGAAAAGTCATGAAGTTACAGATAAATCTGCACTCACAATATTATTATAAACCACCGAACAGCCTTTAATAACAGTGTCACAAAACAATTTCTCAGATATTACAATGTAAACAAAGACCCTTTTTCTTCCTTCCTCCTTAAAGAGATACACCCTGGCTTCTGCCCCCTTTTCCAGCAGGGTTTGTACTCGAACCCTGCAGAAGGAGAAGGTCCAGAGCAAGATGCCGGAGCCTTTCCCCAGCCCAGCAGCTCCCCCGCAGCCCCCGGGCAGCAGGAGAGCCCTGCGGGGTGGCTCCCACCACCAACCCCACGCACAGCAATTAGCTCTGCTCTCCCGCGAGGATTTGCGGCTTTAGCTCTTAAAAGCCGTTTCATAAATATTCGATGGCCTTTCCGACAGGGTAATGTGCCTCTGTGACATTAAAGAGGAAACTCTGCGAAGGGGAGGGATGACAACAAATTTATCCACCAATAGCACACTCTTTTGGCACAAAAGCACATTCTTATCTTTACATCCCATAATGAGAAGGCAGGGACGGGACTGTTGCTACAGCTCTCTGGGTGGGTAGATGTGGAGTGCAAGGGAAGGGTGGCTGTAAACTGTTTGATATTTCCCCCCCTTGCCTGTGCAAAGAGAAGGACCCGCGCCTGCGGTCCTGCAGTGGTTTTCCTGAGCCCCCGGACTTCTCACACGATGTCAGACTGCGAGGGACTGCCTGTGGGTAAGCGCCAGATTTATATTTACCCCAGTGTCCTGCCGGCTGGCTCACATTCTCAGATTGCAAAGTCACACGCGGAGCCGCTCGCGTTCGAAGGGAGCCGGAGCCGCAGCAGGGAGAGGAGAAACTCCCTGAAACCACTGCAGATCCTGGTGTGCTGCCTTCCGAGCCCGGGCTGGAGGGCTGCTGGGGGTGGGAATGCCTGGATTTTCTCTGAAGGCAAGGGGCTGGGCAGGAGGAAGGGTTCTGGAATTCAGACAGATGGGCTGAAGCGCCGGTATCCGTAGGGACGATGGTATCGATGTGTGCGCGGTCTTGAGCTCTCTAAGGAGAGTTTGTGGGGATGGGTGCTGCAGGACCAGGCAGTGTGTGTGCCCTGTTTGCTCCTTGATAAACCTTCCTGGATGGTAACGGACACAGCAAGGGCAGATAAATGTAATGCACATGGTTTATTTGCTTAAGAGAAATAGATATGTACATTATTTTAAAAATAAGTGCATTACACCCCTTGCCTGTATCTGGGAAGGAATCCTTTACTAGAGCTTAGGGCTGTGTCTGTCAAACTTCACTGAGCAGAAGAGCATGTCAGAAGAAGCATGTTTCTCAGCTGGTTTTTTAAAAACTTCTATAGGAACCATAAATATTATCTAGGCTGCCTGTACAAAAGGAAACTCTTGTCAAAATGATAGCCTAATTCTCTGCCAAGGCATTTTACTAATAAAGAGATGGACTACTGGAAACACCTTTTATTTTTTATTTTGCCCTGGCAAGCATTTATCTTTTCACATGTATATGTATATACAACACGTACTGTGTAGCACTCCTGTTCCATTGGTCTCTGAAGGCTGTGCATCAAAGATGAGGTTCTGGGCTAAAAAGTGAGGCTGGAGAAGCAGAAGGCTGCTGCAGTGTTTTTCTTTTTTCCTCCTCTCTCTGCTTCCATTTTACAGAGCAAATCCCAAGTCCAAAGCAGCGCACTCATAACTAGAGTGGAAAAATATAAATTATGTATATGGCGCAGAGTGAGCTGCACCATGCGCAATTTCCTGGGCTGGTGCTATCAGCTAAAGACAGGAGAGATGAAAATGAGTATTTCCTGCTTACCTGCTCAAATGGATGGACTGTTAACCAGCAAAGTTTCACTTCTCCAGGTTTTGATTTTAAGGGCCTGGCCCCAGTTTGCTTATTAAGCACTCTGAGTTGTGGGTTGGATATTTCAGGGTGACAGTATCAGTATCAGCTGGCATCTGATATTAATGATGAAACTGATATTGAGAGTGCATGGCATCCTGTGTGCAGAAGTTACTGATATCTCAATTACCTATACTGCTGAAAGGACCTTCGAGTATTCTTCCAGAAAAACATTCATGGATGCATTGAGGGGAGGAAGCAATTTTCTATGGGCAGGAATGAAAATTAAAGTGGTGTTTAGACATGGATCAGAAATGTGCCAGCATACAGAGAGCAAAGTTTTATTTCTCTCTGTTCCCCCAATTCTCCCGTGCTGCCCAGCCCTGCTTCCAGGCCTGCTCCCAGGAAGCAAGGCTCACCCTGCCCCATGCCAGATACAACCATCCCAAGGGACACCTGCTTCGTGGACCTTACAAAATATTCTAGTTCCTGTACTTACAGATGTGTGGATGCATATATGCATATAAAAATATGCACAAAACCAGCAGTGGAGAGAGAAATGGTGGTACTCCATCAGAGTTATTAAGCAATCTTAGTGAACCAGTTGCTGACAGCTTGCTTTTCATGTCAAGGAATTTTGAAATAATTCTTTTGTAGCTATTGCTCTTTGACTAGCTAGGTCAAAGTTTAAAACTTCAGCAGTTTAAAACTTAACACTCCATAAAAAGAGTTGCAAAAAATCATCATCAAACTTTCTAATACACCTGCTTAGTGTTCACTAGTGCAGAACTGCCCCTTTGCTGTATCCAGTGAGCACAGCAAGGCTGGAACTGTACCTCTAAAATCCTTGGTTTTGAATGCAGCCAGATAATACAGCTACAAAAAGCTGGTGCAGTGACAGATATCATTAGCACTGCAATGTGGCTGCAGTCCAAAGCCCTGCTTCTAACACAAACCCTACAGCCCTGTGCATGTGCCCGTGTATACACATGCACATGGCTATAAATAAGTGTAGCCAAAGCACAATATTAGTGTCAGGTGTATGCACTGCTTCAGTAACCTCTTTGCAAAGGGTATGCCTCACGAGCAACCTGGAGAATTGCACTTTGTAGTTACAGGAAATTAATGCCAGAGTTTTTAGGCTGCTTTCAGCCTACACAAGAATGTAACAGGAGCAGCTGTGTAATTGTTCCCTCAGAAAAACATCTTGGGAGGAATGGCTGAATACAATCTTTGACTTAAATAGCTGGATATGAACAGCTTGATACACCAAAAGTTTTTCAAGAGACTTTATTCAGTAAGAGTATTCTACTTCAGTGCTGGAAATGGTTACACAATTTTTCATGATGAAAACATTGGGTCTTTTTAAATTACTGGTTTCTGTTCAGTTCCAGCGTGGCTGCACCCTTTCAGTGTTGTGGAATGGAAAATTAAACATGTGATGCAAACAAAGTTTTATTTTGTTGTTTGAATGTAGTACAGAAGATATAAAAATGGATCTTAAATACCAGAGTGTAGATTACATGTAAGCAAGGGTACAGTCATTTTGGATTGAATTCATACCAAAAAAAGGCATTTGAAAACCTTTTGTGATTTGAAGGTGAACAGGATTCTAAAATTTACACTAATAATTTCCCATTGTAATACAGAGAGATAAAGAAAGAAAGATCAGTCACTTCAAGACAAATGTGCTCCTATTTCTTCCTCATTAGCAATTATTGACATACAGATGCTATCCATTAGTGCCAGCTACATAGATTTCTTGTCACTCCTACAAGCAGATAAAAGAAAAGCACATCAATTATTTAAGTGCTTCCCCTTGTGTGTATTATTTTCCTCTTGTAAGGAGTTGTAGTGCAGTCTCTGAATGCCTGAACAGCTTTTCACACACCCAGCATTTTGATTAGGAATATATGAGTCATGATGGTTCTGGTTCTTAACATAAACCTTTTGACTTCAGAAAAATCTCTGAAGTCATGCAAAGGTTCTTCAAGTGCCTCTTTTCTTTCTTTCCCCTTTCAGCCACAGACTGACTTTGAGTAGCATGGGTAACTTCTTGTGGATAACACCACCACTGAAATAGCACAGGGTATTGAGCCATAACAGATGAAGATTATTATGCTGAAGAAGAGCACCAGGAGTCTCATATATGCATACTTCCTCTGTTATTTACTGCAACAGGGCTGAGAAGGGAAGGAACAGAATTGATGTAGCTTGTTCTGCAGCAGGTGGCATGCGAATCTAACTGAATTTCCTTAAAATTCCTCACAAACGTTTATTGGCCTTGTTTCAGTATAGGAGGAAGCAAGACTTTTCATCTGAACTATGTTCCTGACTCTTTAGCTAAATACTTCCTTTCAGAGCTAAAATTACATATTTTAAACATGTCTTTAAGACAGACTGGAGCCAGTTGATAAAATTGGTGCTTTCAGAATTAGGATATCCCAAAAATATGTGAATTTAGATTTCCTGAAATTCAACACATTCTGCACTGTCATGGGGTGTCCATTTATCTCAGCCAGAGAGGCTGTTAGTGAGGCAGGCCTCCAGCTCCCATGCTGGGCTGTCTCTAAACACTGGCTTGCATGCTCAGAGCTCCCCAGGAGCATCCCCCTGCCAGGGGAAGGTGAGCCCAGGGTGCTGGGGTGATGAGAACCTGGCAAGTATCTGTATTATTTATCAGGGTTTGTGACGGATAAACGCTTCATAGAAACTCTAATCTTCCTGTATGGACCCCTTGGCAAAGTTATTTCCTTTTGCATTTGGGAAGTCAGCTTAGGAGATGAATGCTAGCTATTAGAAGCAGTCACACATTTTCCAATAGAGTGTTCTTTCATCACAAAATACAGATGTTACTAATTCAAAATGCAACATTTTGTTGACAATGTCAATATATTAATGCACTTCTAAAGATCACATTTTTGAAAATTGAAATTGAGTAGGAGCAAGACAGAAAGACTTTGGATGCTCAGGTAAAATCAAATCAAATATAATATCTGGGAGTATTGCCCCAGTTTGATGAAAATGGAATTAAAATACCAGAATTATCTTGGCAGCTGGGAGTTGCTCCTCCAGAAATTCCATGTGTCCTCAGTCTGTCCAAGCATTGCCTTGAGCAGCAAAGGCTGTGCATTCAGGGGGCAAACACTGATGATGATGATGATGATGATGATGATGATGATGATGAAGCAATTTTATGATTTAAAGCTTTAGAGAGGGTTTGGAACACAAAGATCAGACAACCACACAAGGAAAAATGAGTGACTCTGGTGCCCCAGAAATCCATGTTTTGCAAGAAAAGCCCCAGAAGCAGATTTATGGTGATGAACAAGCCCCATGGAGACACCAGGTTGGGAGCCTGCCAGAGGTATATGCCTGGAAGGCCCTCTCTGTTCATACAGTATTTTAAAACAGCCCCATGAGTCAAAATATCCAACCTCCAGTCCATGAAGAGTTAAAATCACCGGGGTGCAGCCTTCACCTGCTTCAGAGGCTGGTGAGGGCTGAGTCTGGGTTAAAGGGTGTCCTGCTGAGGGGACATTCCCACCTTCAGACAGGACTTTCAAAGCCTTGGGGCTGTATGGCTCAACTGTGGTCTCTTCCCATGGACCTCCTTAGATGTTTTGTTGAGGGGAAAAGGGCTTTTCCATTTGGGAGAAATCTGAGGCCTCCCAGACCACAAAGCAGTTGTTTCAGTGCTGAGAAAGGGAGAGAGCTGGGAGAGAGACAGCGGGCAAGGAGCAGCAGCTCTACATTTGCACTTGGGCAAAATGCCACAAATGGCAAAGCTAGTTCTTTGTCATCAAAAGCAAAGATGAAGGAAGGTGGTCTCTGTTTTTCCCCAGTGTTGAGGGGTTCTCAATAGGGTTCAGCCTAGCTTAAGCAAACTCAGTGTACCTGTACATAGCTGTGTAGTAAAACACCCCTCTGCCACTCATAAAGTTATTTCTGACAACTAGCTTGAAAGTTTGCAACCTTTGGAATTAAAAAATGGCAAAATCTGTTGTTAGCTCTGTTTTTATCCTCCAACATGGGTGTCCTGTCCCTTAGGCTTGGTGGTGGTTCAATTGGAGTTGACCATGTCCCAGGAGTGTCCTGAGCATAGGCACTGGGTCAGCCTTCATCTCCAGCCTCTGCCTTTAAAGTAGCAGGTGAGGTTTCCTTCTAGACTAACTAGACTAGAACTAGACTGCTGGACTAGTCTAACTATTCAGCTGGCAAGCAGAGCCTGTGCCAGCTCACTGCTTTTCTGAAGCAGAATGTGAGGATGTGTGCTATGTGCTACAGAGGCTCCAAGTCGGGGTATTTGACCTGGCAGACACATTAACACCCGTTTTCACAAGAAAATGTTTGTTTGTTTGTTTTTCTTTCTTTGAGGAGGGGTGCTGAAGGAGGAGAGCTCTTTCAGGCAGGCAGTAGAGGCAGTAGAAGTTTGCATGAACCTTTGCTGCTGGGATGGTTAAGGATCTAGTCAGGAGATACAGATGCTGCTACACCTTTCCCAAGCACTCCTCCCCTCCTCCCCCATCCCCCAATGGGAGGATTTTCCTTATCTGTAGTAATACTTGGAAGCTGTAGTTTGTCCCAGGGTCTGTGAGCAAGAGCACTTGCACTGTACAGCACATTTCTGAACAGTCTTATTCCATGATGTTTGCAGTAACTTAAGGCATGCCAAAAACAACCAGTGTGTTTTTCTCCTCCTCTCCTCCATTCCTCATAACATCTGCACTATTTCCAACATGTTCTGTGTTAAGCCATCAGCATTTAGAAGCCATAATTGCATTTAACAATGTCTGGAGCCTTCTCTTCCTGCAGACCTGTTATACAGGCAGTAATTTAGAGGGTGGGGCCCCCTTCCCTTTCTTTACCATTCAGACTGCAAACTGAATGCTCAGTGTGCCCTTCCAAAAACCTGGTGAGTGCCCAGTCTCTCATCATCATATTCAGTTGCTTCTCTGCCCCTGTTATTTCTTTCCTTACAGTCTGTGATCAGCTCCCTCTTCACACACCAGTGGTTTTTACAATTAAATTCGCAACATAAGGGATTACCTTACATCTCAGACCTCTTCTAAAACTCACATAAAAGACTGTCAAGATCCCCCAAATGCTTTCTTCCTTGTGGGAAAGAAACTCTGGGGTAGAGGAATGGGCTCCTGACAAACGCCAGGCGCTGGGCATGGACAGGTTAACAGTGCCCAGGATCAGTTCCCTGGAGGAGTCCTGGGTTTCATGGAGCAGCTGAAGTCACCGTTGAGTCAGCAGGGCACACGGGGACTGGTCAGAGCTGCTCTTTGGCTCTGCACACGGTCTGTCAATCACACAAATTGCTTCTGGAAGAAAAGCAAGCCCCTGCTCAGAGAACTCCAAACTAGGCTCAGTAAAATGGTTGTGACCCTTGAGGAATCACAACAAATTCCGAGGAGACTTTAGGAAGTACAACGCTGTCTCCATCACAAAAACAGGGAACATTTCAGAGAGGTGCCAATGGCTGATTTATCTCAGGCAGTTTTTCCACACTGCCCAGGTGGGATCCCCCAGCATCACACCACTGCTCTCAGACCTGTTTGTATGGCTCAAGTTTCCACCACTTCAGTGCTCCTTGGGAGAACGCAGGCTCATCCCCACAAGGTACTGTGAAGGCACAAAATCAAGTTTGGAGAGATGTTTGAAAGGTTTAGGCCCAAAATCCCCTCATAAATCCATTGACACTACCTGCAAACTTGGCATTTCCCTATCTTGCAGATAAATATACACTTACACACCTATCCTTTGTGTTGTGTTCTTTGTGGAGCTGCAGGATATGCTCTGGCTTTGCAATCACACCCAGAGCACGTCCCAGTGACTAACACAGTTACTGTGAAAATGGTAAAATCCTTACTCCTGAACCAGAAGGTGAAAACCCCTGCAGTCAGACAACTTGCCTGAAGAGGTCTGCTGAGGAAATAAAGAAATAAAAGAAATTAAGAAATAAAGGAAAAAAAGCACACACAAAAAAAAAGACCTGTGTGTAAAATGTCTGAATACCTGAGTGATTTTTCACAGAGACTCAACAATCTAAAGTGGTGACAGCAAGCTGAGCATATCAGGTTGCACTTGATCATGTGATTATGAATGACCTGACTTCAGGTTAAACTTATAATTTGCACATCTCCCACTCATGCTTTGGGACCAATACCCAGATTCTTTGAAATCAAGCCTTTCCATTCAGTCCAATTAATTAGGATCACAACTCTTAAAAATCTCAGAAATATCTTTATCCCCCTGACCCATCAGTGCAAAGTGTGGCTGGGTCAGTTCAGTTGTGCTCCTTAGACCAGCAGCCTGAGCCCTGTGCTGTGTGGTTGATGAGATTTGCTGGGTGAGGCCCCACCAGCAAGCACTTGTGGTGCATGGGAAGCACCAGGCATTAGTCATACTTTGTGCCAGCACAATTGCTCAGAGAAATGTATTTATATTTGCACTAATTAAAACTCAGTGAATGTTTGGTATTTCCCCTACTGAAACATTGCTCAATATGACTCAGCAATAAGTCAAAGAGCCATGGGTGCAGAATTACTCAGAGTTTATATGTGAGAGACTGAGGCACATCAAGATTAAGCCAAAAACAGTTCCCAGTGCTGTGGGTGTGTAATTGGAGATGCCAAGGAGCTCTTCTTTCAGAGCACCCAGCACACCCCTGTATTTCACATATTCAAACTCCATTGGCAGCTGTGAGCACTGGGACTGTCCATAAATCAGACCTGTGGTATCTGGTCCAGGATGAGGAGAACAGGAACATGCCATTAGTGACCATTTGGGAAAACCTGGGTTCCCACAGTTGCTCCATGGACCAGCTCTTCTCCCTTCAAGAGCTGAAGCACAGATGCAATGCAGTTCCCAGCAGAACTTTTCAAGCTAACTTAGCCTGAAATTGTCCTTCATCTTCCTGGAATGGTATACTCTTCCATGTTCAACATCTTCAACAGGTGAAGCTAGGATATTATGATAAACAGCATATTGGAAACACATTTGTCATAAAACACAAGGCACTCGGACACTCATAACCAGATCTCTAGCAATAAGTACACTCGTTATAATTGTAACTCAATATTTCACCAATTGCTTGGAGATGCTCTGCAATGTCAATAGCCTCACACACAAACACTTCTGATGCAGGCAACCTGTCTTTGGGACACTAAATCTGTCATTTTCTACAGCTCTTTATCTCAGAGGCTCCCAGGTTCATCTTGTTGCTAAGACAGTCAGCTGCCCTTCTGACACCCATATGACTTAGGCATGATATCCCAATCTCTTTGTGCTGGAGGCATATGGACCACATGTGGAAGGGATTTGGAGAAGGAAACTATTATTTCTTGCATCTGTCATAAATTCCAAATGGTATATTCAGGCATAACTTCAAAACCAGACAGTGCATTGATGAAATGGAAACAATTTATCTGGGAAATCTCATCTAAACTGTTTGAGTATTCTTAGTGCTGCCAACTCTTTGATGTTTATCATGAGCCTCTTAAGACTTGTTTTAATTTTTTTTTCCTAAAACCAGGTTTCTTGGGTCATGATTTTTTGGTGGCTGTCAAAATGTCTATGCACTGTCCATTTTCACCCAGTCAGCAACACATGGGGCTTGTTATGCCACTGGCGAATGGAGATTTTTTTGCAAAAATGTTTTGGTCAGGTATTTAAACATCCAAGGCTTAGGGAGAAGCATCATGTGGGAAAGTCTGAGAAAATATGCAATGTCTGGAACAGATATGGCAAACTGAGGTATACAGTGCTCACATATGTAGGCTGGAGAATAATATTTCTCTAACAAAAGCTGTCTTTTTAAACACCAACCACATTTCTGCATGTTTTCATTTTGAGTCATTTAATGAAAAAATTGGAAAACTCCAGGGAAAACATTCAATCTGCTCACAGTTTTTTCACAGGAGGAATGTTTATTTTCTCAGCAAACTCCTCTCCTACAATTATTTGATTTCTCCAGATCTTTGGGGAGCATCCTGACACACAAAGGAGCTGGAGAGTGTTTTTGCTGTCCTTTACGATTCCCTGCCTACTCTGATGTCCAGTAAAGTGGGAGGAGTAAGAAGACATCTTCAGTATTCTCCCACTGCACTGGAAGGAGAAGACCACTGAAAATTGGCCAGATGGCACGTTTTTGTTGAGGCATGGTGAGCCTCACCCCCTACTGTAGGAGTTTCCCTGCTCAGGCCAGTCAAAACACAGCCAACACCAGCAAGGATCCAGCACCATTTTGGGCTTTGGGAGTGCAGAGAGGTCATCAGATCCTGAGCAAAAGCATCTCCCTGCTTCATTCTGCCATTGGAATTTCAGCAGGACAAAGCCAGTTCCTGAAGCAGCACATGTGCTCCTGTGCCATGTCCCTCACTGCCAAGGTCAGGTGTCCCTGCAGAGGAAGGGAGGCAGAGGAGCACCCCAGGATGCATGAGAAAACTCACTACTCTGGCTATGAGACAAAGGCAGCCAGGAGCTGAACATCCCTGTTTTGTCTAAGGGGATGATACAGGATTAGAAAATACTTGTTTGTACTACTGATTCTATTTTCTCCCCCAGAAATGTGCCTCAGAGTTGAGCATGTGCATTTGCTTCCTTTTCCTAATGAAGTTCAGCATGTGGGTTATCCTAGATAATGGTGCCAAATCTTTAAAGATTTCCTCGTTCTGAGATGATTGCTCAATTGACAGCCTGCCTTGTTAATTAAGCTGCCTTGAGGGACAGTGGACAACTGGAGGCATTGATGTTTTAGTGAGTCACACAGAGAGTGAGACAAGGCTGGAGCAGGAGTCCATCCCAGCACAGCCCACCCAAACAGCTGCTCTGTGCCACCTGAGTGTTCTCAGAGCAACCCCAAATGGAGCTGGTTGTACTGAAGGGCCAGCACAGGGACATCAAATGTATTTCCCACTACTTGATGCAGTGCCTTGCCATGGGCCAACCTGCTCACAAGTCAGTCCTGGGGAATGCCCAGGAGTGAAGGCAGCTGGGCAGGCACCCTCCAACACAGCTTCTGCAGGTTTGGTCTTGTTCTCCTGTGCAAAATCACATGTTACCTGCAATGAGTCCCAGACCTGTCCTCTCAACAGTTCATAGCATCTGATGAGCCCATGTACTCGAATTTCTGTGTTGATCCAATATCAAATATCCATAAAAGGTGTAAAAAATCAGCAGGAGTGCTAATTACTCACTGAGCTCAGACTATGGTCAGAGATAGTCCTAGGCTCCTGCCCAGAGAGGGAGGTTAAATTTAGTTCAGTAAGAGGTTATTGCATCCTTGTTTCTCCTTCCATTATTTCCCAAAACCACTTACCAGAACTGAGTTATCTTCCTTGTCTAAATTCTCTGGCTACTGATGATGGTTGGCTGCCTTGTCTGTACTTTCAGGCCTTACGCTAAATTTAGACAAGGAGGAGATTCTTCTCCTCTGGACCTTCATTTTGTGGGTTACTCATTGAATGCTGTGGGCACAGTGAGAGTTAAAATCCCATTTGGTGCACAGCCAAGTGGGTTAGGGCTGGAAAAACTTATTTCTTCTTGCTACCTACTAGACCTCCATGTGCCCCTCATGTGAAGGGCACATGCCTTGTGCCTTGAGGGGTGCTGCTGTGGGTTTCCAAAGACTCAGCATCACCTCTTTCTTTTTTACATGTTAAATAAGACACACACTTCTTAAAAATTCTCTTTTCAACTGAGTATGGGGATCTCAAGAGATCCTAAATAAGTAATATCTCTGCCATGGTGCAGTGCTACTGAAGCCACTTCCTCTGAGAGCTCTCTGACCTTTCTTCAGTTCTTTGAGTCATGCCCATCTGCTGTTGCCTTCCTTGTTCTGCCCACCAGCAAGTCTTGGGAAAATACTTTGATTTTATCCAGAGAGGAAAGAGAACCAATTGTAAGAATTCATGGCAGTAAAATTTTTGCACCTGAATACTCATGAAGTAGAAATGTAAAGTAATTTTCTGTTCGCAATGAAGATAATGAGAAAATTCTTTGCACTTATTAACAGAAACATCTTCTATTTTTGCATTTTTAATGAAGATGTGTTTCTCTAGTTCTTAGGTGATAAACACGAAATTCTGCCAAGTATTCAATGATGACACAAACTACAATAGTGAAATATGATCCCCTTGCTCATGTCACTGAAACCTCAGAAGGGAATTACAGCCTTCAGCAGGGTTCATTTGAGGTATACTACTTAAGGTAATAGGGCTGGACAATCTCATTAAGATTTATTTCCACCCCATTTAAACACGGGTTCAAAAGTACAGCTGGAGCTGTACTGGCTTTATCTTTGGCTTACAGAAGAGATTGGAAAAAGAAGTAAACAGAAAACACTCAGTGGCTCCATCGGCAGGGCCATGAGACTGCAGCATGGATCAGACACAGTCTTGTGCCCAGGCTTGGAGGCTGACAAGATTGGAACAAACATTTTATCCTTATTACATTGCATAGGCTTTTTTCTTCCTTTTCCTCTCCTGTGGAATTCAGGAGATATTGCATCATTCCATGAGGGAGAGGGAGGCACAAAACAATTGCATCTGCTCTTCTTTAATGGTAGTTCACCATGTTCACTGGATTTCTTCCAGGCCTGATTTTGTCCGTACCCATTAGGGAAATGTATGGGTTAGGAAAAATACATTTTCAAACATTTCAGCTTAGGCTGCAGATTCCCTAAGTAGTCTGAGATGTTTACAAAGCTCCCAGCACATCAGGCTTGTCCTCCCACAAACCATGATGTGTGATGACAGTAATCCTTCTATCACACTCCAAGTGCTTCTTCTTGCTTCTGTTGAAGCCATCCAGACTGTGAGTTATTTGGAAGCGCTTTTCCCTTTTTTTTTTTTTCAGAATAAAAGAATCAGAGGAGATCCCACCTGGGAGAGGAGAATTTGCTAGATAACAAATGCAGCAGCCCCCTATATCTGCTGCAGTGGGAGTGAATAGATGCACCCAGATGCATCAAATGCTCCAGGCTGGCTGCTCCTGCCCAAACAGACTCGTGGTGATTGTGCCCTCCAGCCCAGGGGCTTTTGGGATCAGACATCTTCTAATCCACAGGCAAAGCTCAAGTTGCCAGCACAGTCCAGCTCTTCCTACTGCAGGCAGCATCTCCAGGCTCACCCTGGTGAGAGGATGGACTGCAGGACCAGCACCATGGGGAGCCTTCAGCAGGCAGATGATGCAAACAGCAGAGGACATGACCTCAAGCATGTCCTTGGTGGTGCTCCCACATGCAACCTGGTCAAGCCCTTTGGTATGGGAATGGATTTTCTTGTTCAGACGTTGCACTTTCACCCTCCTCAGATTTGGACCACCCTTTGTGGTTTACTCAAATCCAGAGTAAATTAGTACATCCAGAGGCCCCTGGAGAATACTAAGACAGGGAAAGGCATTTGGCCCTCTCCAACACTTTCTGTGAGAGAGTCAGCTGAGAAGTAGATCCAGCATTGTTATTCCCTAAGTTTGATTTTCTTGGCACTTGTTATATGCACAGAAATGTACAATCAACACTGCCATGTAGACAGGACTAAAATCTGAATGTTTGGAAGAAAAATAAGGGATTGAATAGAAAGAAAAAGGGAGTCGGCAGTTCTAAGGACCCGTCACCATAGCATCAAGACACTGTTTACAAAACTTCTTTGTTAAGAAGTTTCCACATGCTCTTTCTTTCAATTTCAGTTAAACTCAACATAGTCACTGCTCTGGATTTAAACTGTGCCCTGAAAGGTCTGTAATCTAAACATGGAAACATTTAAGTCATGTGCTAAAAGAAGAAAATGAAGCCGCATCCAGTGCAGTGTGAGGACCTCTGGGCTGATCCTGGTGGACCTGCAATGGCCCCATTAACAGCCAGGTAAAAACCTCTTGCAAGCCCCAGAGCTCCCATGCTGGAAGGAAAACCCAGACATGCCATTGTTCAGTGGGGAAACTCTCCTGCAAGCCTCAAAGCTGCTGTCCCTCGGTAGAAACCTCCCTGCAAGCCCCAGAGTTGCCATCCTGGGGTGGAAATCATCCTGCAAGACCCAGAGCTGGTGTCTCATGGGGACAACCCTAATGCAAGCCCCAGAGTTGCTGTCTTGGAAGTCTAAGGCTGGGCCAAAGGCAGTGAGAGCTGCCCAGGCAGCCTGGTGAGCTAGGACATCACATGGCCCCTCCATCTCTGCAACTGCATCTCCAGCACTGCCTGGCATGTCCCTGCACTGTCCTCTCCTGTGTGATCTAGGTGTGCTCCAGCCCCACAGCAGCAGAATAAAGCCCTGTCTATTTTCAGTAGCTGAGAAATGCAGTTCAGACTCTGGCATGAAGAGGAGAAAACTATTTGGGTAGTCACACTTCATTTTGTTTAATTTGGAGTTATTAAGAATATTTATATTTTTAAACACAATGTTTAACCTGGCAGCATCCCATTAAAATGCTTTATATAAGCTTATTAGGAGCTTCTGTGCAGTACTGTATTTATTGCAATTAACAAATATTAGTGGCTCACACAAACTGCAAGATATTTTTCCTGCACTGTTCCTATTTCGCTCCTCATCTCCTTGTCTGCCATGACCTAAGCCTAGCCTAGATTAGATCCTTTCACATATCAGCCTTTCTGCCTGACAAGCCTTAAAGAAAGAGAAATTTTAAACAGGAAAATGAATAGAAAATTAATCATTAGGAGCCCCTGAAAAATCAAAAGAACCTTTTAGATTAAGTCTCTCACTAGTGTCAAGGCTAGTAGCAGTGCCAGTGGCATTAGTGGCACTAAGTTACTTAATTCTAGCATGATTCAAAATCATTTCTAGCTATGAGCTTATCCAGAGTAAATCCTCACCCTCCCAGGTCTTTTGTTTGCCATCTCTTGACAAGCTACATTGCATATGAATGAGGTCATAAAGCATGTGAAGGAGGAATATCTTTTCATTTGTAATGAAATTACTAGCACAAATACTAGTAAGGAATAGTATTAGTAGTTAATGAACTCAATCCTTATTTGGGCTTTGTTTTGGGGATTTTGTGCTCTTACACAGATATCAAATATGTGAAATGAAAGGAAGGTTTCCCTGAATAAGGACAGAGGCCAGTTTTAAGAGATACTTAGACCTTGCTCCAATCAGTGGCAAAGGGTGGCCCAGCTGGTCAGTGTTCCAACCAGGATGGATCTCACAGGATGGCTGGCATTTAGCCTCTGAGGTATTTCATGGTTTGTGAGCAATCACAGGCTGCCAAGCCCACTGTAAGACTGCTCAGAATCCCAGGGAGGGGCAAAGGTTTGGGTACCTGAGTCTCAAAGCCTACACATGTGCCAGAGCTCTGATAAATGGGCTGGTTCAGATCCTTCAGGCGAACTTGACACTTCTGTGCGTACACAGAATGCCTGAGCCTGGACACTGATGAGCAGATAAGTTCTGGTGCTTATCCTGCAGCCTGCTGAGAGGATTCAGTCCTGGGGCAGAGGGCATCCTGGCTGGCTGGGCTGGGTGCAGTGCACAGAGGTGAGGAGCAGCCCTTGGGAAGCAGTGCAGAACCACTGCTCGACCCTCCACAGCTGACCCTGACCTTTTCCATGGCAATGCCCTGGGGCTGTGCTGGGAAGGGCTGCTGGGCCCCTGTAGGCTACAGCCCTCCTTGGCTGGTGTGCAGCAGGAGATGTTAACGCTCCTCTGCCCCGTGGGCTGGCCTGCACTCCCTGTGAGTGATGATACCTGGAAAAAAAGACCAACATTTTTGAGGCTGCTAGAGGTTTTTTACTTTTTCTGGAAATGGGGAGAATAAGGTGTCCATGAAGTTCACTTACTCACTTAACAGTTAGACAAAAAGGCATCCAATCATTATCTTCTTGATTTGAATAGAACTTACTGTAAATGTGCCAGGTATGTGGAGCAGCAATCAGTAAAGTGATTTTTCATTTACTGCGAGCATCAAAACTATCACACAAGGTTCAGAGATCAGTAGAGAGTTCATTTTGTGGGCTTGGGCAATGAAGGCCCTGGTTTAAAGCACCATTCTTCAGCTATTAATTGTCTAGATTTAAGGACCCAACTCACAGATATTTTCTAATTCTGTTCTTTTCTATTGGAGTTGCTTGGGTCACTGCTTCTCTTCCCAGGTGTTGCTGCCCTTCCCTCCTAATGCCCTCCAGTGGGACAACCTGCTACTTCACCTCTTGGGAATCAATCCCAGTGAGTCTCTTGCAGGAGATGTACTCCAAGTGCTGTGTGTCATTGCTACCAGTAGAAATTATCAGTTGCAGGATGTCTGGAGGTGGTTTGCATTCCCGGCTGGAAATATTCCTGCTGAGTCTCTGTCATTCCTTATATTTTCACTGATTTCAGAGAGCTCAGCTTGGACCTACTGTTTGGGCTGAACTCATGCTCCTAAAATCTCAAGATCTCATTTATTATATTTCTTGGAAGTTTTTTGATCCAAAACCACATCAGCTGACAAGTGTATCTTTGTCTTGTTGTGCCTTGTACAAGTGTAATCTTTATGGCATGTACTGGGTTGAACTGAAAAATATCACTGATACCTACTTCCACTGCCTTTCCAGGAACTGATTTAGGACACATTCTCAAGATTAATGCTTTGGCTGATGGTGAAGAGCATTAAGAGTGGGACCAAGAGAGGGTCAGATTACATGAAAGGAGAAACACTAGCTGCAAAATCCACTACTATGCAGAAGAGAGCAGAATATCTCATGGATTAATTTATCAGCATATCAAAGCTGCTCTGTTGGAGACAGAGCCAGCTACAGCACTACAAACTAGAGTCTGTACTCCAGTTGTTTACTGTGATATTGCATTAGTTGGTTTACAGAAAATCTAAAAAGAAGGATAAATATTGCCTATAAGCCCTGTTGCCAAAGAAAATGTAAGAGGTATTATTTTCAGCTGCTTAGTCATTAAGAGGGAGCTGCAGCACTTGAGTCCTGCTTTGCTTTTTGGCTGCTGGGAGCCAACAGTTTTCCTCTTGAGTGTGGAACTGTGCACGCCCAGCTCTTGAAGGAAAACAGGGATAAATCACAAGTTTTCCGAAGTTACCTTGTTAAAATAATATGTATACTCTAATCATGTGCAATCATAAACATGCTGTTGGAAGGGAAAATGTTTGGGGAAACTTTTACAAAGTGGAAGATGAATATGCTGGTGTCTCTAGCTGTGCTCCAGTAAGGACATGTAGTATTATGTGCAGATTGCCTGAAGACATCACTGCCTTTGCCAGTGGTAACAGGGTTTCCTAACAAAGCCAGATGGTGCCTATAGGGAAAAATAAAAACAGGTGACTGCCAAACAATATCAGTGAATGTATTGAGAAAATACAAATAATTCAGTTACAAAAAAACCTGTAAAACAAAAAACTGTTTATGTGGCTTGTCTAAACTGAAGGGACTAAATTGTTGGTAAATAAGATTCCTTCCAACCCAAACAATTATATGGTTCTATGAACTAAGTATAACTGCCCAAAGGATTCATTCATTATTCCCCAGTTATCCTACTGCAACTTAAATACCTCACAAAACAGTCCTTAGCAGCAAAAGATTAAAACCAGCTGTATTTTATCATTCACCAGGGAATTGGCACATCAAAAGATAAATAATGTCAAGAAAGGAGGAAAGGGGAAAGGAAAGGGGAAAGGAAAGGGAAAAGGAAAAAGGAAAAAGGAAAAGGAAAAAGGAAAAGGAAAAGGAAAAGGAAAAGGAAAAGGAAAAGGAAAAGGAAAAGGAAAAGGAAAAGGAAAGAAAGACCATTAACTCCAGAATTCCAGATTCATTCCCTCTGGAGATGGTGTTCATGGGCACACTGATACTGAGTGGTGGTTTCAGCCCAGGAAAGGCCTGACTCAGCCATGTGCAGCTTCAGGGATGCTCTGGAGGAAAAGCAGGTTTTGGCTGCTCTGTGTTTGGGGTCCACATGAGTAACATCAACATACACTCATTGTCCTGCACTCTCAGCTAAACACCTCTGATTTACCTGCCCTTCACACTGGAGCACACATAAGGAAGACCATTAGGCAACTAAATAAGCATCAGATTCCATCATTCCTCTTAGTGTTGTTAGTGGTGGGTAGAGTTTGCATTCAAAAAATAAAGGATACTTCCAGGAATATAATGATATTTTAACAGATAGTAAAAAATCCAACAGCTCCAAATACAGCCCATTTCAGGTTCAAAATGGCTATCAATAAGCTCAGTTACACATTCATAAATCACCACTTGAACTACAAGGATGTCACCAAAGAGCCCAATTTCATTTCCTCCCAGGCCATGACAATTTATGGGACTCTGATTTAAAACCTGGTCATCACCCTAAGTGGGCATGTTTGGGAGTGGGCATTTAAGCACATGAAACTTTCCTTCTCACATGAAGCCTTCCTTAGCTGTACTTCTAGAAATCATTCAGTTCAATTATTTATTATTTGTATAAACCAGAGCAATGCAAAGAGGTCTGCTACTGAAGTTTAGCAACATACTCCTGTTTCTGTTATTATTCTAACATATCTAACCTAAGAAAGAGGAAATTCCTTGGCCTTGTTTGTTGGGGCTTATTTTACTATTATTTTTAATTTTCGGGGGCTGGGGTTTTTTTAATTTTTTGTTTGTTTGTTTTGTTTGGTTGGGTTTTGTTTGGTTTTTTTGGGTTTTTTTGTTTCTTTGTTTGGTTGGTTTTTTGGGGTTTTTACAATGCTGTATGCTCCCAGGGAAATAATAGACAGTGATTTATTTATGAAATTCCTACAGCAGGAGGAAGTCACGCTTGGGTCCTGCTGCCATGGAGGGAGATAAACAAACTAACATATTTAGCTAAAGAATATGTAACCCATAGGAAAACAGCCTGAACAAGACTGGAGAGACATATACAAGCTGGCATGGGAGATACTGAGACAGGGAACAGAATGTTTAGATAGAGGCACTTATGGGTACTCCCCACCAACAAATGAATCATCCAGGGCATAAGTGGCTATTTTTAGCAGCAGTGTCTATATTACTTTTGCCTTTTACATTGAGAAAACTGTGAGGCACTAGATAGGAGATGCTAAAAAATCCATACAGAGCAACGCTGGGCTTCCTTGTACAGGACTCAGAATGCCCTTGGCCTGCCTGTGCAGTAGACCTACAGAGATAGATAGATAGATAGATAGATAGATAGATAGATAGATAGATAGATAGATAGATAGATAGATATGAGAGGAGGTGTCTCCACGGAGTAGTAGTACACTCTCCCAACATACATCATCACCAGGTGGCCACAGTGGGAGTCCTCAGGCACCCTCTGTGCTGACAGCCTCCAGTTCCATGTTTCCCCTCAGCTCCTCTTATTGCATCTTCTGATATCCCAATCACTACTCTGGGCAAAATCCTTTGACTTCAGCTGTAAGGATCACGATTTAATCCAACAATTTAGCCCAATAATGGAAACCAGCTGGTAACACAGTATTTGGTTTTGTCATTATGTTCACTGCTTGGAAGTAACGGGCTGCAAAGCCCCTTTGATTTGTGGCAGGGCACTCCATTAACACATCTATAAAAACAGCCAAGATGTTTCCATTGACAGCACTTAACAATTTTCTCTATTACTTTGATGACTATTCACTTTGGATGGAAAGTGCTTTTCCGCACCGTTGAAGCACAGCTAGTACATAACCTTGGAGCACTCTGAAGTGCTGAGATGCTACAAGAAGTAACACTTAGGAGAGCACATCCCCTCTTTGGCACGGGCCCTGCGCAGCTCCCTGCCTGCAGCACGGCTGTGTCACCCACAAACCGGGACGGAATGTGCCCTGTGACCTCGAGCGGGGGAACAGAGCTATTTCACCTGCCTTCCCCTTTTGCATGATTACCAAGTCGATTTTGCATTCAATTCCTTGTATGCAATTGGTGGTAAAATCTACGCAGGTCTAAGTTTGCTTCCCGAGCTTTTATTGGATAGCAAAAACAGTGTGTACTTGTCTGGCGGAGGGGGATATAGAGCTGTAAGTTGAGAGGCTGATGTTCAAATCCAGCAGATCAGCATAAAGCCCTCTGGATATTTTTCTTGCTCCAATTACAAGTAACAGCTAAAGAAAGGGTAGGAGACTATCACGTAGTGAATATAAATGTTTCTCTTCATTTGCCTGTATGAACACTGCAGACAAGGATAAATAGTTGTAACTGTAAAGCTCTCAGTGAAAAATTGATCCCCATTTGTGTCTCTAGCTGCCTCCAGCTTTTCCTTATGGAAGGCAGCGATGGGTCATCAATGTGGTCATTTTAGGCTTGCTACAAAATAAATCCTGATTCAAGAGTCTCCTTGAGTGACCTTTGCTTAAATGCACAAGAGTTTCTCATGCAAAGAGCCCCAGCGATGTTGATGCTAATAGGTAGATGGTAGAGACAATTTCACTGTGGCTGTTAGAGACTGGAGATGAGGAACAAAAGCTCCTTTCTGAGAGCTGCTCATCCATCTCGAATGCTCTGACTCACTTCACCTCGTGTGGGACTGACTGCTTAGAAAAGCCAACACTGCCATCTTTTTACCACGTGGACAGGATCACAGCCTTAGCATACACAAAGCATTACTCAGTGCAGCTGATCCCATTAACGCTGAAGACACAGGCTTGCCCTTACTCTGGACAAGCTGTAGAAAACGCTTCTGTATGAGAGGATTATGGCTACTGTTCAGATGCTCACCATTTCCTAGTTAAAATATTTCACAGTGAAGCAGTAGCACCATTAAGTTCGCAATGTATCAGCATCTGTTTTATTTCTTCTGTTAAAGTCTTCCTAAAGTTTTGGGGGTTTTGTAAACCTGCAATGAAATAAAAACTAACTGTTGCTGTTCTTGATTTTTACAAAACTACTTACTTAAGAAATAGACGAAAAAATCTCTGGCTCAGCTGTACAGTATAATCAGACTACCAATGCAAAATGGCAATGCAATGCCATGTCAGTGGAAGCAGTAAGATGAGCAGATTTCTGTGCCTAAAATGTGCCTCTCTGAGCATGCTTGTATGCAAACACAAAGTCAGTCTGACATAAATTAGATGAACTATGTTATCTTGCAGCAAAATATTTTCCCAGTTCTGTGTGTTTCCAAATATATCTAATTTATGCATTTCTGAGCATATAGTGTGTAGTGCTCAGAGTTGAAGCAGGTGTAGCAGCTCTTCCCCTATGTAAACCTTGCATATTTCAGTGGATAGAAAAGGTATTTCTCCATGTGGTGCCAGATTTGAGAAAAAATTGACAAATTTAGAGAAGGCATCCAACACAAGCCCTCCAGACTACAGTCTTTTACTGCAGGACACGTATTCTCCCTTTCCAGTGACCTTGCTATCCTAGGCATGTTCTTATGACATCACCTTAATGCTGTGGCTTAAAAACAGCTTAATTAATTTAGTGTCTATGCATTGCTGCCTGCTGCCATTGTAACATCCACATAAATAAAAAGAAGAGAAGGCACTCAGCTGCCTCCCATGCAGAGCCCTCTGAGTCCAGGACAGCCACCAGCTGCTCCAGGGGCATCTCTGAGGAACATGAAGTCCATCCCTGAGGAACCAGCCCAGGCAGACCACAGTGGAGCACCAGAGTTCTGTGCAGGTCATTTGTTTCTTCCATTACTTAAACCCACATTGCTGTTGAAATGATGATTGCCTTATGTTTTATAACAGCTGGGATTTTAACTTAATTTACAAAGTAATTAATTTTCTTTAATTGTGATGGGGGCTTGCTGTTAAGTAGTAAGTAGACAGGGATAATACAGTGATGATTTCTGGGGTCTGGATGCACTACTATAAGATACTATCATTTCTGTATAGTCTGATTTTAAATACCTACAGCACTACAGTAAGAATAATTGTTCTGATCAAATGTTCCTTATAAGTACTAACTGACAATGGTGGGTGGTTTAGTCTGATTGTAGAACAGAAAATAGCTTTTCTTTTCCTCCAATAGAGACTGGAAAATAGACAGGTGGCAGTAAAAAAAAAACGACTACAAATCTAAAGCATGGTGTAATGCCATTAATGGTTTAAGTTACTTTAATAAGAAAGGATTTGTTGCTTACTAGCTTGACATTATATATAACTACTTTCAGTCAGTAAGGAAAAAAATAACAAGATAAGCTATCAATATAATTAATTTTAAATATATTTCATTTTCCTAAGTAGTAGAATTATAGATCTTTTTAGTTTACCCATTAACAAAAATAATCCACAGTTGAGATCTAGACAAGAAAATCCAAGACTGGAGTTCATGCAGAGACTAATCTATGTAGATTACATTTGGCAGCATAGCCCCAAACCAGATTTAAACCAGAAGAATGTGTTGTATTCCTGCCCCACACTAGAAACACCATCTCTCCTGCACCAGGGTACAGAGACCCATCAGGAAGTGGCAGTGGCTGGGTGGTCTGGGGTGATCCTGGGAGGTGCTGCCAGAGACTGCTGGTGCCCTCAGCAGCCCTTCCCTTCCCAGCCCTGGACCCCACAAAGCTGCCTGAGCCTGGCAGTGGGCATCCCAGCAGCAAAGGGGTTTTATCCGTGCTGCAGATCGAACCTGGGCCCTGCACAGCACAGAGAACAGGCTCAGACCTGTCCTTCTGACAGCCCCACTGCTGCATCTCATAGCATGTGACTCATTAACTGGGAGCAGCTGAGACAGCCCCCGTGCAAAGATGATTTTGGAGCTGGCTGCCGTGCTCAGAGAGAGCTTCATAAAAATGTTATGCTTGATCATGTGGAATAGGCACACTGAGGATTGAGGAGATCCACTGAAGAGCCAAGACACTGCATCCTGGCACTCTCCAAGCATAGTGCTCTGTCAGACATACAGGAGCTATTGAAGGACAGAAGTACACTGAGATCTCTGAAGCTATCCAGATGGGAGGTGGAATGCCAGGGTTTGTAGAAGATCAGACATTTTTCATTTTTAACAGAAGTAGTTTATAATAGATGGTGTGATGGGTTCTTCTGTGCTCAAAATAAAGAGATAACATACCTAGATGTGGATAAATAAAAATACTTTTATCATACTGCTGGAATTCACACTGCCCAGCAGCTGTGAGATGGGAATCCCCAGCACACGAGAGACTCATGGGAGGTGGGGACAGTGGCTTTTGGAGGTGCCACAAAGCTGTGCAGGGAATGGTCATGCTGGGTTGCCTCCTGCAACATCTTCTGGCGTCGACACTGAGCCATGCGTGCACCCAGGCACTTATCTGGCTTTTACTGCATACTGATGTTCTCCTCCTGGCCATGTCATCCTCAAGATGTTTTTCCATCTCCTCTAATCAGATTAACCAGCTGCTCATGCTTTAAGGACACTAACTCTGTGGGATGTACTTCAGACCGTGGTCTGTCTCATCTTCCTATTTACTCCCTTAACAGCTGTGTGCCTGAAGCAAGGGGATTGTATCTGTCTTTAATTGCTGGGGCACCAAAATTCCATTTTCTGTTTCCTGAGCACTCTGCTCCCTCCAAAGCAGGGCTCAAGGTGGTACCTTCCCTAGGGACCTGGCAGGAACAGATCTGTGCTATCTGCTTCAGACTGGTATTATCTCCCAAGATATTTTAAGGGATGATGTTTCTACATCCCTCAGGGTGACACTGGGCACTGTGGGGTGGTAGCAAGTGATAGAGATGGTACCTCTGAAGGGAACAAGCTGCCACCACAGCTGAAGCTCCTTGCTTCTTTGCAAGGATGTTGTTGTTAATTTGTTGTAAATAGGAAGTAAAATGGGTATGTGAAAATGATATATCTCTGGTGATGTAAGCCAAATTTTTCATGTGTGTCTCCACAATCCATATACATAGCAGTAAATGTCAAGGCAAGGAATAAATGTTTCCATTGTTGTGCTTACAATCTGAAAGAAAGACCCCAGAAATCCTCTGAATAGTATCAAATATATTCAAACTACAACAAAAAAGACTTTTCCATAAATATATTAATTTCAAGGTGCCTGTAACTCTGCTCTTGAAACACACCCAGGGTTAATTTGCCAGTGAAATCAGCCATGGCCATGCCAAGCAGATGATCAGCAAAGAGCTAACTCTGTTTACAGGACAAAGTCTGGGCTCCACTCAGCTTCACAGTGCTTAGAAGCAGTTGCCATCATTACTTTTTTTCTGATATTCTCCGAGTTCTTTAAGATTTACAACTGGGCTTGTGAAGCAGTTGCTACTATGATTATGCACATATCTTCCTTCATAAATTATTTCTGAATCACATATTTTAAGTAAGGCAATAAAGATATATGAACTAGGTGAGCTGTAATTGGTTATGTGCAGTTATTTTGTATGAAATAACTTGGGTTTGAATCACAGGTTTTTTTACTGTGGTGCTCATTGCATCATTAAAGTATTGATTTTGTTCCCCTGGTCAATAAATACGGTTTTTAGTATAAGTTTATTTGCACAAAGCTAATATCTTGATGCTGTGTTTGTTGCTGTATTGTTTCTACAACAAACATCAGCTGCAGAAGATGAGATAAGGTACCTGTACCAAGCTCCTACCTTGGCTGTACCAGAGCTGAGAGCATGACCAGGTTTACGTTTACTGCACTTCTTTGGACTGATTTTGCACAGTTTTACCTTTACTGTCTGGCTTTTCATGGCCTTGTGCTTATAGCACTGCAGGTGTATTTGTTCTGTAGGTAAATTTGCACTTTAGAAAGCTTGGATAAATGGTGATGTGATCATTACCCATTTGCCCTAATGACAACTGACAAAGCTGGCCTAAAATAAATGGAAAATTATCATTAAGCTAGCTAGTCTACCAAAATGCAAATGTCTACATACAACATTTTCTTTCTGCCTAGAAATTAAAACGTTCAATATAATGGCTACTTATGAAAAGAATATATTTATCATTTCTTCCTCTAATAATCACTAAATGTAATTGTCAGGAAAAAAAAACCTGAAACAGAAATATTTTCATTTTATAGTCTGAAAAGTCTTCTGGAAACATAGGCTTGTGTTGAAGCATTTCCCAGAATAGTTCATTAGATCCATCTGTCAAAGGAAGATATTAAAATGGGCATTCTTTATCTATTTATACATTATGGGCCTAAGTTGACAGCTTTTTCTGAAGCACATTTCCTGTTGTTTTCATTACCCTTCTGAAACATAGATGATACCAAGTAGGAACATTCCCTGGTGCATTTATTTACTCTTTTTGGCTGATTAAATTCTCCACATCACACTTTCTAGGCTTATGTGCACCAGTACTTAGCCATACCAACTCCTAAGTGTAATCACATCATTGGCACTGTCTCAGAAACATTATCAAACATTATCATCCCCCCTCCATCTCCTGTACTCAAGTCTCCCTGCCAAAATTCAGGTTTCTTTCATATTCTCATTAGGGGATTGTACCGTGTCTCTTCTCAGCATTCTTTGCTCATACGTAGATGCAGCAGCATCTCATTAAATTCCTGAAAAGTGCTTGGGGCCAGTGGGGTGGGGAGGAAGCTGAAAATCCCTGTCCCTCAAAGCCCTGCCTCTGTACCAGGGTGCAAGGGGAAGCTGAAAATCCCTGTCCCTCAAAGCCCTGCCTCTGTACCAGGGTGCAAGGGGAAGCTGAAAATCCCTGTCCCTCAAAGCCCTGCCTCTGTACCAGGGTGCAAGGGGAAGCTGAAAATCCCTGTCCCTCAAAGCCCTGCCTCTGTACCAGGGTGCAAGGGGAAGCTGAAAATCCCTGTCCCTCAAAGCCCTGCCTCTGTACCAGGGTGCAAGGGGAAGCTGAAAATCCCTGTCCCTCAAAGCCCTGCCTCTGTACCAGGGTGCAAGGGGAAGCTGAAAATCCCTGTCCCTCAAAGCCCTGCCTCTGTACCAGGGTGCAAGGGGAAGCTGAAAATCCCTGTCCCTCAAAGCCCTGCCTCTGTACCAGGGTGCAAGGGGAAGCTGAAAATCCCTGTCCCTCAAAGCCCTGCCTCTGTACCAGGGTGCAAGGGGAAGCTGAAAATCCCTGTCCCTCAAAGCCCTGCCTCTGTACCAGGGTGCAAGGGGAAGCTGAAAATCCCTGTCCCTCAAAGCCCTGCCTCTGTACCAGGGTGCAAGGGGAAGCTGAAAATCCCTGTCCCTCAAAGCCCTGCCTCTGTACCAGGGTGCAAGGGTGTTGCCCTGATTTTTCAGCCTTCTGATGTTTTCATTTCTGTGATAGAGTTTCTCACGCTGGCTCATGTAAACAGCACATGTTTTGCTAACTGTCTTTTTGTTTTTCATTCCTTTCTCCTGGGTGGAGAAGGTTTGATGGACCTTCTCCTTGACCAGTATGGTTGGAGAGGTGGTGGCCTCATTCTCCAATCCACGGTCATTCCCAAAACTCTATATAAAGCCAATTATAAATAAACCTTGTGTCTTTTCCTTGCCTAGAGAGAAGCTGTGTCTGTGTGATTTTTGTCATGCTGTAGTGTGACACAAGGGGAAGATGGAAATCCCTGTCCCTCAAAGCCCTGGTCTGTACCACGGTGCAAGGGAATGTCACAATGTCATCCCTCTGGAGTGGAGCTGCACTATCAGCCCAAGCATATCACCTCATTTGAACTCCTACAGTATATAAAATGAGGAAAGAGGTTTTATTTTATCCAAGAACATCCCCATGAAAGAAATTTTAAGTCATTTCACCGATTATGAAATCTCTGCCATTAAACATTTACTCAGGCAGAACTATTGATGGGAAGATCGCTATTACAGCTTGAATATTCTTTCTCATAATAAGAATGAAAAACCTGATACATATTATTACATTTTGAATGAAGGCTTCTATGCACTAGGCTTTTAATGATCTCACTGTTGCCAAGTTTTGCTTTCAGTATTCCAGGGGAACATTTTTACCAGGCCTATTAGGTAATGCACACAACTTTCAGGCACAAATTCACTATCTCCTATTCAATGTCCAAATGCTAGACCTTGCCAATGTCACAGATGTTCTTTTCCCATAAATTCCCTCAACCATGGTCTGGAAGCTGTGGTTTTTGTTGTTCTGTTCATCGCTGCTTTGTGTGCATTTTTTATAGCTGGTCATTACCCCTTAACAAAAACATCTCTGTTTCTCTTCTTTTTAAAATAAAAGTTCTGACGCAAATTGTAGAAAAATCCTACTCTGCTCTGGGCCAGTTTTGACCCTTTTGCAAGCACCAGAACCACCTTCAGAATTTAAGATAAGAAAATCTGTACTGTCAGAACCAGTGAATAAGAAGGATTTTTTCCCCAAATCTCAGAACAAGTCAGTTATACAGATTCTGGATTGATTTCTTCTTACTGGCTTCTTTCTAATGGGATAGCACACATTTTGTCAGCTCAAAAATGGAAGCTTTAAAATTTATGAATCATTCAAGTGCTACTTTCCATAGGACATTAAGCATTTGGTATTTTCCAAAGATCTGGGGCTCCCAGGGCCATAATAAATATATTTGACTCCAAATCAGTTGTGTGGAATTCATGCCCTAAGAAAAGACATGAACCTAATCAGTGACTGAAGCCTGGGCTGACTCTCCAATCCTCAAATAAATGATTGCCCCAGAGCATCTCAGCTGGGATGGGAGCCTGAGGGCACATCGAGGCTGCTGTCACTGTTTAAGGCTCCTGCTGCGAATCCTCTGCCAAGGAACAACCAATTCATCTGTTGTAGTGGATCCTTTGGTCATTCTTGTTTTATTGCCTTTCTTTCAGTATTGCTTAAGAAACAGTCCTTTACAAACGAGAAGATTAATGACATCATCTAATTGGTTTTGCTATCCTTAGAGATGATGGGCCAAATTAATCCCTGTTAGAGCTCCATTAATCTTTATGGATTTACACCCAAGATTAATTCATCCCCATGATACTAATCACTTGCTGTGTGGTCTGTGGAAAATCACTTAACTTTGCATGTTGTTTTTCCACCCCAGATAAAAAATGGGGGCAATAATTCTGAGTTCAGTGAAGAGCAATGCTCTAAATACTCCTAGGATTGGTTAAAATGTAAGACAGTTTTTAATAAAATGCACATTTTATTTCTGAATGTTAGTTTGCAATTGTATTCTCATTTTTAGTGAACCTTGGATAGAAACATTTCCCTATGGAGTTATGGAAGTGCCTCATATTTATACCAAGAAAAGCCTTGGTACTGTAAAGATTGGTGAGAATTTATGTGCTGATTATCCCAGACCCAGTGTGTCACACTTCAGGTTTTACTGAAGTCACACGCTCACTCCCAGAGGCAGAATTTGGCCTTTCTCATTTCTGCTTCATTTAGGCCAATTTTTACAGCTGTTCCCCAGTGAGAATCTCACTGAAGGTAGCAGGAATTTTGTTCAAGTGAGGATTACAGGATTAATCCCTCTATCTCCAGTCATGTTTATTTTGGCAGTCATTTAGCTTGGAGATCTCCAAAGCCCCCAGCTTAGGTTCTCTCCATTCTGCTCACAGATATGCATCTAACTGCACCTCTCATGGGTTAAAGTAGCAATTGCATTTACCAGGAAGCTTCTCATTTGCAGAAAAATATCCTAGTAATGCCACCAATTAGATAAAATTGGGACTTCTCACATATAACAGAAAAGAAGCTACTGATAAGGGTTGCAGCAATTTATTTTATCTGGGACCATGCTAGAGGTGAGTAACAAGTGATCCATCAATCAGATGACAGAAAGTACACTCGAGTTTTACAACCCATTCTCTTTGAATAACCCCAGGCACTATTACTCAACCAGAAAATATCAGTGTTGAAATCTGTTCTTCTCTATTTATGCTTTTCTAATGTGTTCAATTGCCTATAGTAGCAAACATAGGCATTTTATAGTAAATAAATAGTATAATAAAGTAGTTGAAGGTTAGTTGTTGCAGTCTTTTCTAGAGAGAAAGTATAAAGTAAAATTTAATAATCTTTGCAAAAAAAGAAGGCACAGCATGTTCAGTAAAGAAATAATTACAGGGTTTGGATATTTATTTGATACTGTGGCTTTGAGCAATATACAAATTGCTTTGTGAGTGCAAGTATTTTTCAGCCATACATTTTATTTTACAGCCAGTATTAGTCATTTCTTCTTAATTCTAGGTACATGGAATTGTTTTACCTCCATACTGGAATTTGAATGGACATGCTAAATATACAGTGAAATCATTGTCAATTATTCATTTGAGTTGGCAAGGAAAAATATTTTTAAAATTTAATGAAGCCAGCAGCGATACACAGTTTCATGTTGCTGAGCAACAATCCTGGTGGCCAGCACTTTTAAAGTCAGGGAATTCAGTACAATCATGTTGATGCCTCAGGACTCCATTGCACCTCCCACAGTAAAAACTCAGGGGAGCAGGATCAAAGGGCACCCAGGACTGCACCAGCTCACTGCATGTCTCATGAAGAAGCAGCAGCTTGCAGGTCAGGAGGGGAAGCTTAGGGACAGTCCCAAAATTCCACAGGTCCCAGAAGGAAGGAAGCTCTCACCTCCTGCAGGGCAGAAAAGAGTTAAATTGGAAGGGAAGCTTAGGATGGATGTAGGAAAAAATTGAATGCTATAGAGAGAGTAGTTAATCTGATGCTTCTTGGAGTTCAAGGATAAAGAGTTATTAAACTAAGTATATAAATTTGATTAAAAGAAAAGCTTTTGCACAATGCATAACTGACCTGTGAGACTAACTCTGTCAGAGTGCTACTGAGGCCAAAAGCATACAGCATTCAGAGAATGACTGGTGCTAATACAGGCCATGAAATCATCATGAGCTGCAAGAAGTAGAAGATTTTTTAAACAAGGAATAAAAGATTATGTATATAAATATATCCACTTGAGTTTGTCTCATGTATATATATGTTTGTATATATATATATATGCATGTATATATATTTTTTTTTTTATGCTTCTGGGACTAAATAACTAAAGAGGAAAACTGGGGTGGAAATTCTTCTGAGGACAAGCTATTTTATAAATGCCTGTTCTGTGGCAAGGTGAAGCCCATCTTTTCCTGGGCCAGTCAGAGCATGAGTCTGGCTTAGCCTGGGAATTCTTGCTCATACAATGCTCTGTAGGGATACCTCCTTGCAGGATGGCTGGCTCTAGCCTTGGGCTACTGCCTTTTTATTTGGGCCAAATCCCATTTTGGTGGGATCCAGGTCAGTGAGACAGGAGACTTCACACAGGAGTTTCCTGTGGCCTCTGGTTTCACAAGGAGAAGCCTTCCCACTTGGAAAGGCCATGGAAGTAGCACACTGAGTCTGCACAAACCTGTCCCTTACCAATAAATGCACTTGCAGCCACATGGCAGCCCTGTGGAGAATGGTGCACAACTCAAAGGAGCAGAGCAGAGTGCTGCTGTTTCCTTCACCACCAGTTTCTGTTTCCCTCTGATAACAGAGGGGCTGAAAAGAAGCAGCACTATGGCTCCTTATTTATTAATTGCATTCTCCAGCAAAAACACCAGGGCAAAGCAGCAGCAGATTCTCTTTGATTTGTGTGTATTTTTGAAAAGCGTATTCTGTGCCTGTTGAGAATTATGTTTCTGAATGTTCCTTTTTCTGTACACTCTGAGTCATATTCCCTTCATTCCTATACCTCACAATATTTTCCCATTGCCATAGAGACAGCCTGTGAGGAAAGCACAGCCGAGTAACCTCGGGTTTTTACTGAACCCAAAGTGCCTGCCAGACTGGACCTCTGCTTGAGTTTATCTTACATCAAGAAGTTGAAATGAAATAAGAATAGCTTTTTCTTTTTAAGAGCTTCATAGTTCCCTTTCAAAAGAGAGGTGATATTGTCACCTGTCTGATCCAAAAGTCCTCTGATCTTAAATCTTCTGAGCAGGGCTGAATCTGTGAGCAGCAGTGAGGCCACACCTGAATTCTCAGAGAGCAGATAACTAAACGAATTGGATTGCTATGGTAAAGCATGTATTGCTCACATGCATTTGTGAGTGTCCTCCTCTCCCCCTCTGTTGAATTCCTGAATCTTAGAAAGAGTTTGGACCAAAGCCGTGTTTCTGAACACCTCCCTCTGTTGGACACAGATCCAAATGCCACAGCTTTCTCAAATGTCACACTAGGATACCCAAGCAGAACCTGAGTTTTTAAAGTGTGAAGATATAATTTTAAATGTGGTTTAAAATTGTGGTTTAGGTTCAGAAATATATAAAAGATTAATATATTTTATTGTTTTAAAGGTGTGTCTTAGATAATGCAAAAGCCAAATTTCTCTTGTAGAAACTACTTCTGCTAGCATGTGAAGGGCAAGTGAAGGAATTAGATAGTCTAGCTTTCGAGGTTAATGATAATTTTCAGGGCCTGTTTAGGAGATTGTGCCACTAAGATATAAATCATATTAGAGCATCACTCTTTATAAGGGAAAGTGAAGACAGAATGCTTTTATGTGTAGGTGTGTGTGAATGCAGACAAAAGAGATGCATAAATGCCTTTCATTTCATACAAGGAAATAATACAAACACATCCAACATTCAGTTCTGTCCCTAGAAGCACTTTGTGATATGAAGACATATACAGGCTGAACTCACTTTAAAATATTTTCAGATCTGCTGATTACAGATCTCAGGAGCATCAAATGCCGTGACAGCTCTTCTTTCCATAGGTGTTTGTGTTTGCCTGCTAAACAGCAAACAGTGGCTTTTAACTGAAAACAAATACTTCAGTCAGTGTGAATTGCCTTTCCACTTCATCAGCTTGTCCATATGAGCATTAAAGGAGTGGATCCAAAAAAGGGAACAGAGTAGAAAAATGAAATCCCAGGCATCCCATGTACTGTTTGGGAAACAGATAATGAGGATGCCTCAGTCCTAATACCTGCTCAGCTTTTGGCATTTCACTGTTGCAACTGTGGCAGTGATGTTTTGGCCAAGTTTTGACTCTGCTTTGTACCCACACAAGAATGAAAGAGGCATTATCTCATTTTATAACAAGCACTAGTGGACTGTGGTTGCTTCATGTTGAACTGACCTGACACACACCAGTGACTGAGAGAAGAAAGGCTGATTCTCCATCACTAGCCCCTAGAGTAGTAGCACTGCACATGAGTACTCAGTGAAGTGACTTGTTTTTTGGTATATCAACTTTATTTTCTGGTCTGATGTAAACCAAACTGTTCCCTTCACCACCTGCTCTTGGAGGTGGTAGGAATACACTATCAATGACTTAAAGGGGAAAAATTTATCTCCTCAGAACACACAAAAAACCAATGGAACAATATTGTAATTTATATTCCAGCTTCATAGCAACTGAGATTTTTTTAAAAAGTAAATTGGTATTATTTGAGGTGCACCAGTCAATTACATGTGAATCACATGTGAAAACAACAGCAAAGTGCCCATGGAAATGGGCCTGGATCTACTTTTCCCCAGAAAATTTAATGGTTAGGCAATAACTCTGAGGAAACCTAGGCTGGAAAAGACCCTGAGAGTTCATATTGTCAACTTGACCCAGAGTAGGACCAGCTATATCACATCAAACAGGACATATAGCTCTCTAAAATGATTTCATGGGAGCTCTCTGACTTTCCTAGATGACTTACCTCAGTGCTTTATTAGTTTCTACAATAGGAAAAGTTTTTTTACTGTAATGTCTGAACTGAATGAGAATCTTTGTTGATACAATTTAAACAGGACCTAATGTTCAAGCTGAGGCACTATCAATGCTGAGTAGGGTGGTTATATTTCTTCATACATTTTCAGGATTATTTATCCATTGTATTGTATTGCTTGCCTTTTCCACTCTGCATAACACAGCTCCATGCTTGGTTTGTGGTCTACCCTCAGTCAAGCTATTTCCTAACCAGTTATTACCCACCTTCCTGCAGATAATTCCTGTCTAAATGTAGTCCCTTGTACTGGTCCCTAGTACATTTTATCTTGTTTTTAAAGACAGTTCCTTCAAGCTGACAAGGTTTTTGAAAACATTTTATCTGCCTATTGACTAGTATACTTGCAGAGCTCCCAAGCTGCGACCAGCACATTTATTGAGTAGGTCTTCTGCTTCCTTTTTCAGTCACTAATGAAAATGTGGATTGTAGTGGGACTAAGGTGGAAGATGTGCAGAATCATATTTCATACCTACTTCCATTTTGTGCCACTATTTAGGTATGGTTACCTCAACAGTCTTACACCTGTTTGAACAGGTGTAGCAGGGTCAGCAAGGCTGTGTTTCCTCATTTGCTTCTCAGAGTGTCGTGAGTGTGCAGAAAGCCTTACAGAAGTTGAGTTATATGACACCAACTCCCTTTCCCCTGTCAACAGCACAATACAGGCATGGGAAGAACTAAGCTGGTTTGACAGACTGTGCTCTTACAATGGAAACTGAATGCTACCCACTTCCCTTTTATCACATAGGAACTCATGACATGTATGTCTAAAAAATCCTAAACTTTGGAGCAGAAATTTAATTTAATCAACTGATCAATAATCTACTACTCCTTTTCTCCCAATTTAAAATATGGGTCCCATGCTTTCTTACTTCTGATCCTCTGACACATTAAACATCCAGTCACTCAGAGACTTAATCAGTCTGCCCTTCAAGCATCATAGGATGAAGTTAATACATCTAGCTAATTTAAAATAAAATGTTAATTGTGCTACAGCTAAGAGATGGATCAAACTGCAGAACTAATTGATCTCAGTAACTATCACCTATTTGTTGGATTAATTTTCAGCTGGAGCAGTTCCCCATCCAGATCTCTGCACACCCTTACAAATCACTGTGACTGGGGGATGAAGGAAAGCAGTGAGGAGGTGGGAGCAGACTGAAGCAAGTGAAGCAAGTGGAGTGAAGGAAGGGGAAGGTGTAACTACATTTTTCAGCAATAGGATTGTCTGTTGAAATACAGCTTTAATGAAGACATACAGAAAGTCATCAGTCACTTGTTCATTGCTCATGTCATCTGTCATTAATTGCCTTGCACCCCTGAGTACTGAACCAGCACTCTCCTGGCCTTCTTCCTATGCATTTGCAGCATGACATCCTGTAACCTCACTGTCCCTGCTTAGATCTTGTTTTGTGGGTTTGCTTTCTGATTTTACATGAACATACTTCTACCATTCATCTATACTTATCCTGAATAGTTCAATCCCTTTCCACACACTTTTCCCATGTCAGGTCAGAAAGGGGCTTGTGTTGAAGCCAGGCACTTTATTACTACATTTCCTTTCCTTCCTCTACGCTGGCAGAACTTGAGTTTCTGAGTTCCAAGGGAAAACATGCAGAGATGGAAAAAACCTGGGTTTCAGATTTCATATGCCATATTTCCTAATTTCCCATGGAAGGAAATGGTGAATGAATGACAGAGCAAACACTCTTCATCAGGCAAATGGAAAACATAAAAAATGCTAAACTATATCAAGACTCTCCCTTAATTGTACTGCTTGAATATGAAGGAACTCCAAGCAGAATGTAGTGCATGGAGGACATGAGCAAAAGAGAAAATGACGTTTTTTTTCTCCAGCCCTTCAGCAGTTCTGATCTGCCCAGCAGAGCTGAATGTAAACAGATAATTTTGCTCTGCTTCTGGCCTCTAATTGCATAATTTTCCACAAGTTCACATCTATAACAGCTGAAAATCATGAGTCACATGTATTCTTTTCCAGCATAAAGTATTATTTACTCCTTACTCTTGGATGCTCGTAAAATGGCATTTAAGGGCATTTGTGAAGTTGGAAAAATGTCCTTTACCACAGCCTTATGTGGGTTTTCTTTAAAACATCTTACAATCTGAAATGAATGCCATCAACTTCTTTGAAATGTCTTTATTTTCTTAATTGGTCATACAACAATAAATTACATCAATATTGCAAAATTCTTTTCCCCCTGCTGAAATGACTGCTGAATAAAAAATATCTGCTGATGTCTTGAAATAAAAGACATCATGAAAGAATGAGAAGATATTATGGATGTTTAAATCTGACAAATCTGGACCCAGAGTTTTAACTTTGCCAAAAGACTGTTTAGTTGTATGGAGTCTCTGATGAGCATTAAGCAGGTAGGTTATTTGTAATTATTTCTGTGTAGAGTGCCATAAAGCTATATAATACTTTTTCTAATAAATAAAAAGGAATGAAACCAAGAATTCAGCTGAAGCTGGTGGTGCTCTGTGAGGTTACACATGAAGAGTTGGCCCTTGACCTATTCTAACCATCCCTTAGTTTAGGGAAACTAATTCACCTTAATATGGGAATCTTTGAGGGATAGTTTGGGCAGAAGATGCAAAATTCTTCAGTGCAGGATTTCTGAGACATCTGTAAAATATACCACAAGCTGGTTATGGCCAAAACATTCATTAAACAGCTACTGATATGAAAAACAAAAAGAGCTGTTTAAGAGGAAGAATGCAAAGGAAAAGGTGGCAGACCCCTGCATAACAGGGCTGCAGGCTGATGTTTAGGGCAAGATCTTAGCTTGCACTGCATGGTGGTCACAGTGACCCTTGGCAACTCCCAGCCCTTCACCAGCCAGTGTACACTGCAGGGGTTTTATGTTCCTAATTCTCTTGCTCATGGCTGCATCTGCTTGTATAATTTATGGCACACAATACATATTTTTCTTTTGAGATTCGCTCCATTATTTATTCTCGCATTTATTCTGTCAGAAAGTGGTGGGACAATGAGGGGTTATCTGCATGAAAAAGTTGAAAAGAACTTGCCTTCTTGCCCTTTTTTTCTTGAATTATGACTGCTAATGACAAAATCATTTTAGTTTTTCTTCTTTTGGTTATCTGTAGCTCTGGTTTTCTCTTGCTTCTTTGAAAGCTTGAGAGAGAAATGTCAGGTGGTGAAATACTTAAGAATTAAAGGGCTGCATCAGGAAACGTTTTTAAAATTAGGTAAGTTGGTATCTGAGACAAATGTGCGATTGTTCTTCATGCTTGGATGGCTGGCAGCCAGGCAGGAGGGCTCGGCTGTTTCTCAGGGCTTTGTTCAGACACTGCCATTATTGCCCCTATTACTTTTTCCTCCATCCAGGACTCTCTTGAATGCCACCACCAAAGAGAAGAATGCCACGCATGGCTTACTCTGAGGAGGATTAGTAATCCTACACCTTGCACTGGCTGGCAGAGGTGTTTTAAGAACAACCAGAATTCTTTCCCCAAAGCCAAATATTTTATTACTGTATGGACCTGATCCTGCCATGTAAACCCTAATGCGTGTTTATGTTTCTGGGCAATACAGTGAAGGCTTCTTTGGTTCAACCATTTCCTTTATTGCATTTTATTTCTTACATTTTATATGTTCAAAGGGATTCAAAAGTGAAATTTATCTAAATTTCTGGATGCACTTGCCATGAACCTACAGAAAGAAATTACTTTGAAAAAACACATTTAACACAGAATTGCTTTGATCACATTGTGGGCCTTGGGTGATTGCACAGACCAGAACAAAAAGAAAAGTTTCTTCCAAGGCAAATTCTGCTCCAAAGTAAATAAAAAAGTTTAATTCAGAACTATGGTTACCCACAAAACAGCCCATGCTGGAAATCAGTGTAAAGTAATCTTGAAAAATGTAGGAAAGGATTATTTCCTATTGCTTCTTTCTCCAGCCAGCCAATCTTAGATTAGCTGATGATTTAACTGTTTCCTTCCATCCCCAGGTTGTGTCTTGGGATCTTGAACTGGGAAAGCAGAAATAAGCTGAGGTAGCAAAAGCAAAGGAGGGATGAAGGTCTCAGTGTAGGTGGTCTTGGGCTCTGTAAGGTATCAAAGGAATCTGTAAGTGTAGTGGATTGAAATTCCTGCCTAGCCCTTGTAGGTCACACTGCAATCCACTCCCTTGTTCCTCCACCCACGCAAGGAAAGCTCATGGAAATTCAGTGAGTTTGAACCAGTGGAGCTGGTATGGTCTCCCGTGGAAATAACCCACAGCATACAAATGAAATACTGTATTCTTTCTTCCCCTACCTTTTTTGGCATAATTAATATTATATTTGGTGAAAGATACCAGGGGATGGATAATTAAAACTTGAAGTTAAGTTAGTTGAAGTGGTAAATGGGTTTATGTGATGACAGGTAAAAATTACAGGTAAACTTAAAATTATTTTACTTTAAAACTTAAAATTACAGGTAAACTCTCTGTAGTTATTTCCAATTACTTGTTTAATAGCACAAATTGGTTTTTCTAATAAATCACTCACTAAAAGCAAGCATAACATATGAAATCACTAGAAAAAATACAATATTTTTCCACCTATCTCTCAGAAGACATTTCCCATGATTCATTTTCCATATCTGGGCAGATTTCCAGTAATGTAACTGCAAATGTAGGAAGTGCCATAAATGAGATTGTCTAGCCCCTTCTAACATTATGTATTGAGCCAACATGGTGCTTTGTCTTACCCATATATTTTTATGTGTGCTTTGTTATCTACATGGCTGACAGTAAATTCTTCTGGTACACATCAGTTCCCACGAGATGCCCTTGATTGTGCTGGATCCCAAAAGCAGTTAACAGTGACATGGGAAAGTGGGAAATTTGGAATATCAGTTCTGGTAAAGCACAAGTTTAAACCACCACCCTACTGACCAGGGAATATAAAACAGAGTGCTGAGATCCTTCCCTCTCATCATAGGTGCTGTGGGTACCTGTTTGTAGAAGAGAGAGGTTTCTTTCTCACAGTAGCTGATGTATCCTTTGGACATACATCCTGTTTTGCACTTCTGGGTTTTACATATTTGTATGAATTTTTACAGTGCAGTTAAAATGCTCCTTCTAAAAAGTGAACAGAATGGGTACTGTAGAACCACTTTGTTAAAAAATGGCAAATTTTATGTACACCTTAAATTATCAACTTGCTGGCTGTTATTTAAATATAATTTCAAAGAAATATGTCTGTATTATAGCACACTCTAGTCTCATTCTTCTCTAATATAATTCAGAACACATAGATTTATGTAGCTGTGGCTTTGTATAACTCAGACATTAAATTTTAACAAAATATTATTTAAATATACACATAAAATAGACCTTTGGAATATATACTGTCACAGTAACATCTTTCTAATCATAGCATAGAAATTAAAACAAAACTACTGATCTCAGCCATGTGCAGAAGGGTGTCAGTGTGCTACAAGCCACACAGAAGCATCTCTTTTTCATACTTGCTGAAAGCACTTCCCCATACCTACACTCTGGGGGCTCCCTGAGGTTCCAGTGGGTGCAGGAAAGATCTGTTGGGAGAGAATTCCCCCTGGGAAGTGACACAGACCTGTAGGGATGATCCTCCTGTGTCCTGAATGGTGAACTGATGAACCTGTGCCAAAGCTATTGTACCTGAAACCAGAGGTGCCCCTCTCACAGGAGGTAGGATTTGTGCCCCTGGGTTCACAGATCTCAAAGAGCTCTGCTAGCAGAAGCTTTCAGACTCTGCTGAGGGCTGAAGCCACCAAAAATAGGGTTGCAGAACTGAGTTATAAGTGAAAACTTCTAAGGAGTAATTTTGAAGAGTGGATGGATCATTTTGTGTGATGCCATCCATCACTGTGCCTCTTCACATCAATCTCGCAGAGTATTAATATCTCAGAAATGCTGCTCCTATCTGCAGATTCCAATGGAATATGGAACAGGAGTTGCATTCCTGTGTATCTGCAGTATATTTTGCTTCTCCTCAGTTTCAAATGGCAATGTCACAGCTGTGGATATAGTAAGTTTGTGCTCAGCCATTACATACATTGATGCACATTGAGCCCAACGTGTTAGGGGGCAAAAATGAGGGTATTCCTACTGCAGGGACTGTGCTTGAAAGCATTTCATAACAAACCATACAAATAACATCTTCAGTGTTTACAGGCAGGGTATTCTCAGTAGACTCATATTGCAGGTGGTGCAATAACTGGTAGTTATTCTGGATTGATTCTGTCATAGACTTCCCAGCATGACTTTGGCTGTGTCATGCTTTTCTTCCCATTTTCCAAATAAGCAAACAAAGCCAATATTTATTTCAAAAAGGTGGTGCAAATCTGAAAGCATCAGTGTTTGCTGAGCAGCCTCCCATCTTTGAATAGAAAGAGTCATAGATGTGGAAAGCATTATTCTTTTCATCTTCAAAGTCTTCTCTTTGTATTTACAAATTAACCAATCTGCAAAACAGTATTTTTTTTCCATGGCAATATGATTAAGACTATTCTTACTAATTATAGGGAAACTTCCATAATTCCAATATACATGGTTCAAAACATCATCATATATACAGACATATTGCAACATATTTTCATTTGGGTTGTTAAACCTGCATAGCTTTGATGGTTTCATCCCACATTTGCTATATTGTATTTTTAATGCACTCAGACTGTGCTGGTATAATGGTGATCCTCCTCTTATACCCCATCTTTCCCACATGCATGAAGTCTGCTTTGTAGTGACATTCATGAAGCTCCCTGCTGTGGCTGAAACACTGGAGTCCTGCTATTTAGAATGAATGATTATTCCAGTGGTGAAGTGCTCTCACAAAGGAGACTGGGCAGCAAGGCACTTCTTCCTTTCCTATCACACTAGGAGAGGAAATCTTGATTTGAGCCTATGATGGGATCCTGACAGCCAATACCTGGAGACAGTCTTAGCAGTGAGAAAAAGCCATTTCTGCAGAATGAAGACAATATACTCACTGCATGATATTCTCTTAAAAAACCCAAACATTCCTGCTGCTTTCTGAATAGAAACAGGGAAAAAAGTAAACAATTTTTTAAAAATCACTATCAGGATTGCATCAGATTTCATGAAGCTAAATCCAAAACTTAACCCCAGAGCCTCCCTCTGCTAAGTGCTGATCTCATCCTGCTGGTTCCCAAACCAGGCATTGGCTCTTCCTTCCCCAGGGCTCCTGCTGTGTGCAGCTCGCTCCTGCTGCTGCTGCTGCTGCTGGGCGTTGTGCTGCTCAGCCCCGTCCCCCAGCTTCTGTCAAAGCACTGTGTCCTCCAGTGCTGAGGCAGGGCACTGTGCCTGTGCTATGATGCCAGTTTTCAGACCATCTAACTCTCAGTGCTGGGGATGAACAGATGGAAAAGATGCCCATTTCTTCTGTTTTGAATGAGATGATTCAGGGAGAAGCACACACGTGGTACCTTGTGTTTTGGATTGCAGTCTAGACCTAGGCACCAAGTGTTGCAGTGCTTCAGCTTTTTAATGCATGAAACTTCTGACTCAGAGAGGAAAAGCAAACCTTGAACAAACATACAATTTAAAAGCTTCCAGGCTCAAGCAGAGACCATCTTCTGCATTAAGTAAGACTGTGAATGGTGAAATGGACTCTAACATGTTAAATGGAAACACAGTGAGCTACAGAAATGAGCTCAGCTCCCTTTGATCACGCTGTAGTAAACGTGACCTATCAAATGATTGCTAAAGAGCTTGAGGGGATCTTCAAAATTTAGTCATGGTAAAATAGATGCTATAATTATATCCACTGATAAATTTTAGCAAAACCAGCACATTTGCTGATGGTGCTAGATGCTTTGCCTGACGAAGATTTCTCCAGTTACGATGTACACTCAGTGTGCACAGCAGCCATCCAAGCTTTCCTGATCTGTTCAGCAGACAGGCTTTGCACTGACCTGAAAGAAGAGCCCTCCAGTCTCTGCAGTGAACTGAGCCTTCACCTCCTGTAAAGTCTGCACAGAAGGGCTCAGTGCACCTGATGCCATCAGCAGCTCTGCACTGTGGGCTTTGCTGCTGACAGCCAAATCCCAGCATCCTTCCCTTAGCAAGTGCCATCACCTCTCCTGCCACAAGCCCTCTGGAAGCAGTGGCATTCAGCACAGACCCAGGGGGCAGCCAGGAAGGGCAGGCTGTCCAAGCTACCATCACATGGTGAAAGCAGCCTGATCCTGTTTTCAGGAAGTGATAAAGGGAACATCAAAATTTTCAGGAGTTGGACTTTAGTGATCCTAGTGAGCCCCTCCCAACTCAAAATATTCTGATTTGGTGATATTTGACTACAGCCTGTTAACAGGGAGTGAAAGCAATTCTTCTTTGTCCTAACATTGGGGTGTATTAACTCCTGAAAATTCAGTGAGGGATGGGTGAAAGCTCTTTTATCCTCACTTAGCTAATAGTCATTTGCATTACACTACTCAAGACAAACAAAAGTTAAATCATTAGGTATAAAATACAGCTTTCAAAAATGTAACATCATACAGTTTCTGAGTGCCAGCAGTCAGTGTGCACAAGTGTACAGCAACAAATCCTTTCCCAATATACCAGCCCCACTGTATTGCTCAGGATGCCACATTCCCACCTTTACGGTTTCACACTTACCAAAGAACTGGCTTTGAAATGTACAAATGATGGATACAGTATACAGAAAAATGGACAACTAAAAGTTTTTTTGTTGTTTCACCATACCAGAAGAATTCCCAGAGACACATCAGAGCATCTTTCTAATCCATTGTCCCATTGTTCCCACAGCCAGACAGAATTTCTTTTCCATTTCATGCCTTGTGGTGCAGTTTAGTATAATGAGATTGTTACAGGTCTCAAAATCATTAAATTATGAAAGTGTTTCCCTTTTATAACCCTTGCTCTTAGAGTATAATGGCATCATAACAGCATCTGGAGACTGGAGCTGAGACCATTTTCTGTCACATCTCTGAGCTGATTTGCAGCACACTGAGCTGAAAGGCTTCACAGGCACCATCACTGTTAATTTCAGTGGAAAATCTATTGTAAGGTTTTACATGTTGTATCTCTCTTTAAGAATGGATTAGATTTGAGTTTCTAAGTGACTTTTAGTTTCTACTCTCTGAAACAGAGCTGCATTGCCTCTTTCTGGCCTTTCTCCTACTTTGACAAATCTCACAAAAGTTACTGGGCATTTACTTATCTTTGTAGCAATCTCACTGACAACACAGTTTTTACTATAAACATAATACTTTTAGATAGCATAGGTTTTATATTTTTGTTTTCCAAAACTTACACATCAGAAGGAGTAAGAGGTTAAAGTAACATAGACATCAGGTGAGCACACCTCTTGTCTCAAGATGGTGGAAAATAAGCACATTAAAACACTTCTCAACCTCAAAAATAATAACCAAATGATGGCAATAATGCTTTAAAATGAAGGAAATTCTTAGTCAGAGTTTTTACTGAAAATTAGCTTCATTTTTCTATTGTTGCAACCTGTCTGCCAAAAATCCCATATATGTCTTTCTGTGTGTGTACAATGTTTCAGAATAATATAGCATATTTGAAACATTTGATGGCTTATGAATGAAAAAGTAATGAGAAAACCTAAGGGCTCTGTGTTAATTCTAAAGATTAGAAAGAATTGTGACTCATTTAAGACACTAAGAAAACCTATATGCTTTTGTATTTTTGAACTAATTTTCCATTATTTTTTGATTTCTGGTTTTGATTTTCTAAAATATATCATTAAAACACCACAATTTTCTGTTATTTATAGTCCACAGCTATAAAATGCAGTTTTTGTCTGACACAATTTAAGCACATCAGGCTGGGTAAGTGCTTTGTGCTGGAGATGACTTCAGCTCTACCAGTATTGGCACTGGCAATTCAGGAGGGAGCACTTTTCACTCCACTTTAACATGGAACTGATATCTTTGCTTAATTTTTATAGCATACTTTTGTGTTAGCACTGCCATGGTTTAGTGGTTGGTGAAAAGGCTCACATGTACCAAACCCACGCCTGTAAATGGATCCACATGATGGAACTGCCCTGCGAAAAGCTCCTGGAAGGACTGGGGTCTGAAGACATGATGTGTTAAGTGCTTCAGCATTTTTCAAGATGAAATGTGCTACAGATATGCAATGAACTATTTCCCTTGTGTTCCTTGAGGAGTTTGAACTAAAAGTGTCTTTCAGTCACTGGACACTTCAATACTCCTTAGCACAGAAATTGAAGCCCAAAATGTATCAAACAATTTTACAATATTACTAGCCAACAATTTTGGACCACTACCTTCATCTTACCATGAACGGACATAATGAACATACCTAGATAAAAACATGTTAAACAGTTAAAGCTATTTTAGTATCCTGTATCGGGAAAGTGTATGACTCTTCAGACTACATAGTTTAAGCTGTATAAAATGGCATAAGGCATTACAGTGTGTATAATTCTTCTTGGTTTTGTAAGAGAGCATCAATTACAATGTTATCATGACAGCTCCATCCTGTAGCCAGGAGAATCGCCACTGAAATCAGCGGAGGGCATAAGGTGCAATTACAGGCAGGCTGTTGCTTCGGTGGAAGAAACGAGAGGAGCCTCGGATAAGGCAGCCGAGCGCTGAGGCACAGGGAGGGATGCTGGGGCTGTGTTCGCGGGGCTCCCCGGCTGCACCGCAAAACCCCTGCCCCGCACGCCGGGACGCTCCGGCCCCGACCGTGCCCATGGCGGTACCTCGGGTTAACCCCCGGGTCATCGGCGGGCATCTCCCGCCGCAGGGCCGGGCAGCGTCTCTCTGCTCTACCTCGGCCCGATCGGGACTCGCGGTCCGGCAGCGGCAGAGCCCCAGAGCCCCGGGCGCGGCAGGCGGACCCGCGGCTCGTCCTTCTCTCGGCCGCNAACTGAGTGAGGCAGGCAGCGAGGCCGCCGCGGCCCCAGCCGCCTCCGCTCCGCAGCGTGTGGGCGAGCAGGCAGCGGGCGGCCGCCGGGACAGCCGAGGGGACGCCGGGAGCGCAGCGGCAGGATGGAGGACGGCTTCTCCAGCTACAGCAGCCTCTACGACACCTCCTCGCTGCTCCAGTTCTGCAACGGTAAGGGCGGGGGCCAGCCCCGGCGGGCAGCGGGGTCCCGGCGCTCCGGCGGGGCGGAGGCGGAGGCCGACGCGGGGAAGGCAGCGCCGGGAGCGGGCCTGGTCCGGGCTGCCGGCGGCGTCTCTGCCGCCCAGGGCCGCCGGCTCCGCCGCGCAACTCGGGGAGAGGAGGAGGAGGAGGAGGGAGGAAACTTCACCCCCTTCAGCCTCCCCCGTTATTCGGCGGGAAAGCTGCCAGCCCTCGGGGCGCCTCCGCGAGCAACTTCTGCAGCTCCTTCGTGGGAATACGCAGGGATACGTGTGCGTATGTGGATGGTATCGATGTCTGTGTGCATCTTTCCCAAAGGCAGATCTGGTGGCTCAAGCGATCACCCACCGCTGCGTGTCTCCGCCGCGCGTATGCCAACATACACACACACACATATACATATAAATATATATATGTCTATAGGAAATAAACATATATATACATGTATAAGCCATGTATTTATACGCATGTATGGGGCCGAGCCGGCGCAGTGGGACGCGCGGCGGGGGCAGGTGTCCTTCAGCCCCTGCCCGCCCCCGCTCCCGGAGCCCACCTGGCGCCGCTCTGCACCAGCCAAGGGAGGAGGTGAGGTGCGAGATGTCTGTGCGGAGTTACCGGAGTTGGCCTGCAGTTACTGAATTTTCTTTCTGCTGTTTTTTTAAGGTAGGGGTTATTGGGGTGGTGGCGTCACCTGGGTGGCAGCATGACAGAGGAGCTGCCAGGCTGCAGTGGCAGGTCGTTAAAAAGGAAGGAGATGAGGAACTGCAAGTATCCTCACAGGCAGTACTAGAGATTGGCCTGTTTAGTACTTGGTATTATTCAAGTAGCTGATATTTGCCTTGGGGGAAATAAATCAGCTATTCTAAATATTACAGAGAGTTCTTCATGGTAAACTATAATCTCAAAATACCTTACTTTTGTATAAGTTATTGCTTTCTAGCAGCAAAATTGTGAGCATTCATACTCTCATATTTCATTTTGTGGGTCTCTTATTCCTCTACATTTTAGTAGTGGTCTCTGCTTGCTACTGCTGTCTGAACAGCTGGAGTCAGGTTCATATGAGATTGCTTCATGAGAGCAACTGCATCAGACATAGCTGCCTTTTTCCTTGGAAGCTGTGAAGATTACAAATTTCATATTATTTTCTTTGTGATGTGGTGCAAGAAAGGGACAGGTTTGCAGAAAACTCTGATACATGTGGACCTGGAGACTGTGGGAGCAGTTTTTTCAGGGCAGCAGGAGTTGTGTGTGTGGGCTGTGCATTGTGTGGTGGCACCGTATTTTTGGAGCTCTTCAGGAGAGAAAACTATGACTATGTATGGGGGTTGTACACTAATAGCAGATGCCTGTTTTGCCTAAACTTAATAAATATTTCATTGTAAGTGTTTTTAATAAGGAAACATACAGCAATGTATTTCAAAGTTTATACTCTAATCCATTTATAAGCAAGCTGTCTTCCTGCCAGAGTCCCTGGGCTTTGCTGTTACAGTGATCATGATAGTAGCCTGCTTGTGGGAGCAGGAGTAGCATCACTTTCTGAATAATTTGAAAAAGCAGAGTAGCTTATTCCTGTGGACTGTCCCTCATGTTGATTTGGTAATTCTGAGCACGTATTATACTTGATGGAAATAAGCCAGATTTATTTATAGTGTACATAGGTTTTAAAATCTTGGTTAATCCTTAAGTATTATATTCTAGAACTTATTTCTAGAGCAAATCACTTGCTTAGCTTCGTCACATTGTAGATAGTGTTGGGGCTCAACAAGGGCTGTTGTAAGTTTGTATATTCTGTTCTTGTAAAAGAAAGTGGTTCAATTCAGAAGCCCTTCATTTTACAAGTTAGCCTTTAGTGAGACTGTATTAAATGAGATGAGGAATTAAAGATAAGCAAGCCTTTGAGTACAGCCTTGAGGTAATCGGGTATTTCTCACATGACCCATGGTGAAGAAAATACAAATAGGAGATGCCAGTGAGGGTTTTGAGGTTGGAAAGTGGTAAATACATTTGCTTTATAGGGAAGTGGAAAGCTCTTGCATGTATAATGGGCAGTATGAAAAATGATGTGAAGTTGGGAGTGGGGCAGACATATAGAAGAAACCAAACAAAGCAAGCAAGTGGTAGAGATAGAAAGACAATATGATTTTAGTATATGGTAAAGTGAGACACAGAATGGCTGGTAAGCACTCAAAGTGGTCATTGTTGTAAGCTGTAAATGTTCCTGTTCTGAATAGGATTTATTTTAGTTGTACAAGAAAAGACGTGATGGAATTTTCTGGTGTTCTGAAACAGAATAAATGATAAAGAGACTGCCCATATGTACTGTTTCAAAAGATCAGGATGCAAAGGCTGTGCTCCTGAAAAAACATCGGTGGGTCACCTGTAGGGCAGCAACCAAGGTCTAGCCTGGGCCAGGGATGGCTGCAGCTTCTCCCACTTCTCTGTCCATTCTCCTTGTTTGGAGTGAGTGGCAGCCCAAGCCCTCCCTTGTCTGGGAGGGAGGGAGCAGTAATGGGCAGGAGGCTGTGATGGGGATGGGGGAGCAGGACCTTGGCTGGTGGAGGACCTGGTCAGGGAGAAAAAAGTTAATTCGAGAGCAGATTTGCCCCAGACTTGCTCCTTTCTTTCTAGAAAGGGTCCTGGGTTCAGGAGAAGAATTTGGGTCTTCACTCATATGCAGATTTAGTTTGCATGATTATTTAGTAATGTGTTTTACGGCTTGTGATGTGTAAAAAATAAGGTAAATGGAGAAGGAAGGGAGAGAAGAAAGAGGTGAGGAAAATATGTTAGTTTTTGAGCTGCATGTCTAAAATCTAGGGCAAATATTTAGCACAGCTAGTTCAAAGACACCTACTTTCTTCAAACTCCTTTTTACAGAATAGTAAAAGTACAGTTGGCATTTGAGAAACATTGTGTTAATGAACACAAGTGTCAATCTGAGATAACATCAAAGCAAGAAATACAAACTTCCAATGTGATTTTAGGCAAGTTTTTTCATTCTTGATGTCTTAGTATCCTTAGTTGTAAACTGAGCAGAAAGTACATGCCTGCTTTGGAGGAGTTTGTCATCTTTATTGATTTGTTTGGTATCTCCCTCTTCAGTTTCAGAGGGCAGTCTTTAGATGCACAAAATGTTTTGTTAGTTGCTCTGCCCATTCTGTTTGTTTATTTTTAAGAAAGACACTAAAGTAACTCCTCTTAAAGCCCAAGGACAATTCTCAACTTACATGTCACTTTCCAGGTAATGAAGGATTCTGGTGGTTTATTTCTCACATGTTGTAAAGTAAAGCTTAGATAATATTGACTGGTTATAGATACCTTTCTTGGTGCAGAAGTTACTTTTAGGTAGAAAGCCAGTATGTTTATCTACAGTCAATTGGTTTGTTAGTCATGTGTTATTTAAGCTGAAGGTAAAAGTGGAAGGATACTGATAAAGCAAGATAGAGTTGAGGTTTTTAGCATCTATTTAAAATATGATGCAGAGAACCATGCTGGACATGAAACACTAGCAAACAACACATACTGGAATTAGAGACAGTGCTCATCTCACCTCCAGCTGATTTATGAAGCTGCAGCTGTGATCAGTACTGATTATAGACAGGTTGGGAACACACATAGGCTGTGGGCAGCATTTTGTGGGTACTCTGACCACAAATCCCTATCTGTCTATCCTCTACCTATTTACACAGCCTTCACCACAGGAATTGCTGTGGGCAGGATTAGTAGGTATGTGAAATGTAAAGGGTGAAATCTGGGATTCCTGCAAAATGCCTCTGTAGACTTAAAGGTGGAAGTGAATATTTATCTGTGATTTCTTTGGAACTTGTGGCATCTTTTAAATGTCCTTTGTGGGGCTACTGGGAGAATCATAGCTGTCAAATGGCCATTCCTGCAACTACAAATGCCTTGTTTGACAGAAGCTTCAACTTTAGAGTATCTAGGTAAAGCAGTAAAAAAAGATGTGAAACAATATTTCTTAATTAAATTTATATATTTGGCAAGGGACTCCATAATATTAATTACACTTCTGTTTAACAGATTACCTGAAGTGTAATTGTTAGTAAAAAAAATTAGTTAGAGAAAACTTTAAATTGATACAAACTATGCTATAATTTATTTTTTAAAAAGAGCAGAATAATCACAGAATGTGCTGAGTTGGAAGGGACCCAGAAGGATCACTGATCATTCAACTCTTACCCCTGCAGAGGACCATCCCCAAGAGCCACACCATGTGCCAAGAGCATTGTCCAGACACTTCTTGAGCTCTGTCAGGCTTTGGGCTGTGAGCACTTCCTGGGGAGCTGTTCCAGTGCCCAGCCACCCTCTGGGTGAAGAACCTTTCTCTGATATCCAACCTAAACCTCCTCTAACACAACTTCTGGCTATGCCCTCTGGTTCTGACACTGATCACTGCAGTGGCTCGTCCTCTTCCCCTCATAAGGAACTTGTAGACTGTGATGAGGTCTCCTCTTAGTCTCCAGTTCTCCAGCCTGAACAGTCCAATAATAAAAAAAAAACTCTTAAAAAGTAATGATTTCTTTTGGCTCCCTCCCCCCAAAATCACTAAATCGTATTAAGATTTTTGACAGGTAATAGCTTTGATGACTGTCACTCACTCTTAAGCCACTAAAAGTAAATTCTGTGACTCAGTTTTTGTCAGTGTATTTAGAGTTTGAATCTTCTGGTTCTTTAATTCTCCTCCACTCCTGAAAACAAATTGAATATGTGTACCTCTTCTCTGCAGCTCCTGTATCTGCAAGTGGAGCAATGCCTGTCAGTGAGGAAGTGAGCACCACAAACAGGAAATCTGTATGGACACTATTATTCTGGTGGTTGTCTCTTTTTTCGCATTTGGCTCTTGCACTTCCTCTCCTTAACCTTCCTAAAATGCATCTAGTTACCCTCTTCCTACAGCTGGACCAAAGTCACACAGTATGGAATGGGTTAGGGGAGGAACAATGGGAAGTTGAGCCTTGTAGCTTTCAGGGCACAAGTTCAAATCTGTCAAGGGCTGGAAGAGATTGTAATTTGTTTTACTGTGATCACTTCCTAGCAATAATGCACACCAAAATCTGATTTATTCAGTTTTCACTGGGCAGATTCATGCTCTGTGTGTAGGAAAAGGTGTTGCAAGCATGTTCAGAAAGATGTTGCAAACATGTTAATAGCATTACTCATGTTGTTTTTCTCAGAAGTCCATAACAACACAGTCAGAGGGACAAATCAGGCTTTCTTATGTTTCATCTCTAGACCTCTGCTCTCCAGAAGAGCAGCATGTTTTGAACTCAAGGTGGAGGTGATACCCCACTTGAAGCTTCTACCAGTTTTGTAGGACAGAAGATTTTGTTCCCTTAGACAGCATTGCTTAGACAGCATTTTCTTAACTTTTCTTTCCCTGAGATTTGTTCTGGCTCTTGCAGTCAAACTCCTTAATGAGATGCTGAATTGGACTCTACATTAAGTGTCAGTTTTATGCATTTCAGAACTATATGGAGTATAAGTTGATTTTAGAATTTTTTTTCTTCACTGCTGGAGTAAAGGGGAGGGAGAGGTGGCATACAGAAACACTTTTTTTTTTGTTTGTGCAGTAATTGAATGCAGAATAAATCAGTATGCTATGAATTAAAAATAACTTGCTGCAATGGACATTTGCACAATATATATTGTTAGCCTATTAGGGCTCAAACTATTATTACTAATAAAACACTATATAAGTAAACTGAATTTATTGCCCTTTAATTAGCTATTTATTTCCAAAACATGAATTATTAACACTTGTGCTCATCAGGAATGGTGTTAATTTTAGTTACTGGAATTTATTTTTTTTCCTTTTTTTTTCTTTTTTTAACTAAGCTTCTAAAAACAAATGAAAATGTAGACCAGTCTTGAGAGAATCCTCTAGTGATAGTCAAACCTCAACAGAGAATCTGTGTCAGTGTTAGCAGTATGGAGAGAAACTACAAGTATCAAGTATTTTATCATGAATAAAACAACATACAGAATTGCAAATTAAAGCATTGGGCTCTCAGCAAAAAAACATGCTTTGTCTGATCTTCAAGGAGTTTTTAAAAAATTTAATAGTACTTTATGGAGCTGATAAAATATATGTTTTAAGTTCTAATTAAAAATAACAAATCTGAAATTCTTTTATTGAACCTTAAGCCACATGCAAATAATTTGAGTAAGATTAAAATTATATTAAAAGTACATTATTAAAATGTGAATATACGTGAGGAGACAGTGAAGGAGTGTACCAGTGGCATACATTTTAATAGGTTTTATTCTGACTTCCTTCTTGTTTCGCCTTTCCATAAAAATTTAAGATGAAGATTTTAAAGTTGATGTGCAGTTCTTTTGTGAAGAGAAGTTTTGTGAAGCTGTAATAAAGAACCTGTCTTTTGATCTCTAAAATCTTGGGGATGATGAGAGAGAATAAGTAGGAAGGTTGTATGAAATGGTATAATGACTACATTTTTTGTTGGGTGCTTGCTCTTTGCAAATGACACTAATTAGGCAACCATAAGGAATTGTGAAAGCTTAGAGGGAGTGCAAAAGGAGCTGTGGATGCTGCTCTTCCTCCATGAAACACAATTTAAAATGTTCATCCATTACATAATTAAAATGTGGAAGTAGCTCCCTGAGGTTTTTTAGGGAGATGGGGTGGGGATAATGATATGTTAACACGATTTCACTAAATTAATTCTTTGGAAAGTAATTAAGTCAGATTGTCCACACTCCATTACTTCCAAAGGGTAAAATCTGACATGGTCCATCATATTCTCATCTTGCTTTGAAATGACTGATTATTCAATAAATACATTATATTCATTTGAAAACTAGCATTGGAGATCTCTAGCACTATTTTTAGGTATTGTGGAATGTAGAAACTAATTGCCTTTTTGGATTTAAAATTTGAAATAAACACTTCATTGTGATAAAAGCAGTTTGCATTTCTTTACAGCGTTGACCCTGTATTTGATTGGAAACTTACGTCAAGGTTGCTGCAAACAGGAATGAAGAAATGTTTTCTGGTTTGAAGTATAACTTCTATCATCTGCTGCAGGCCAATACATAGTATTGCTACTGGCTTTTAGTCATCTGAGAATTGAGTGTGAACAGGAGCCTAAGCTAAGCTTTGAAATATGAGGTTCCTAAGATGTGGAATAGATGAACAGATTTCAATATGTAAATAGAGAAACAATCTTTGTTTCAAGCTAGTAAAGGCAAATATTTTCATATTAAAACTCTGTAATGAACCTTGTGTTTTATGAAAATTAGATCTTTCTTTTTCTTACAACTGTGTTGAAAAACATAGCAGACTGAAACAGCCTTTGACGTTTCCCAGTGCTGATCCTGTACACTCAGGTGGGGCTAAGTGGGCACTGGTGTCTAGAATTTCCTTGAGGCTGTTAAAGGTTTCTGTACCCTGAAGTCAGCAGCATTAGGAGCAGCTCTTACTTTAATTTTTTTCCTTTGGTGAAAAAAAAAATCCCTCTGAAACCTGAGAAAGATCCTGACAGACAATTTCATATTTATTTTATGCTTCCTAAAACCAGTTACCATTTTGTTGCTTCCTTTTCCCCTTCCCTATGCAGTAGTTCACAAGCTGTTTTACCCAGACCTGTTGCTGCCTAGAAAGCATCCTTCCATCTCCCACATGGAGATGTTGCTTTAAAGAGCTTGCAGGATGTGGCAGGTGGGTCCTTGTGCTGTCCCTGAAGCAGGTAGGTCGAGGTTTGTGTGTTCTCCACGTTGTCCCACTGCTCAGTGCCCCATGAACGCCGTGGTGCCCGAGGTGGCGTCTCGGAGGTGACCGGGGCTGTGGCTACATGGGTGGTCCAGTAAGGCAGGCTGGGCCACAGGGGGCAACGAGGTCTTTATCTAAACTGATAAAAACCTTACAGGCATTAGCATATTCTGAGGCTCAGGCCAGCCTTTATTCAAACCAGTGTCTGCATTCCTGCCTTTTTGCTTTACATCTTCCAAATACAGGCCAAAATTACAGGGCGGTGGCAGACAGGTCTATGCTTAAATGATCTGAAAAACCAGGCCATGGTTTTTAGGTTACTGACTGTGAACCTAAGCATTGAGTCTTGAATTAAATTTTAAAATTGAATTTAAGGAGTTTCTGTCTATGTATTATACAAAGCAGTGTTATAAAGCACATGTACAATACCTCAGTGTACCACAGTAAATAATTACTGATGTGATTTGGGGTAAGAAGCAAAATCCAGACTATATGCAGGTGATAGAAATTTAATTGTGGACTTCAGTAGGACTGTAGTTTGAAACTCTGGAAATTATCATGGCAAAGTCCAGTTGAATCTAAAAAAATGAGGATTCTTAGAAATTTTGGCTCTCGTAGTGAAATATGTATCTATTGTAATTTAGTGAACTCTGTATAATGCCGTGCAGGGAAGGAGGTGTGAGAGTAGGTTCTTCCTTTTTCTCCCTTTTATTTTAGATAGTGTGAGAAGTCCTTGTGGTAGCTGTATTTCAGTTTGGAAATAAGTGATTTCCTCTGTATTCTGAAGTTTTAATTAACTCATGAGGGGTCCTTTGGGACCAAATATTTTATACATACAATTTTAAAGTTAAGTGTTTATATGTTTTGCAAGGGTTGAGGCCTTTCTCTACTGAGGAGTGAGAAACGATCAGTTTTTAAAATTTGGGGGTTTGGTGTGTGGCCCAGCAGACCCACAGTGTAGGCTGGGGTCAGCTACTGGTGGCATACAGATAAGCTTTTCCTTGGCCGGTGTACTGCAGGATCTTGCAGCTGAAGGGCTGAATACTTAAAAGAATACATAAGATGCACTAGCTCTGTGATGCTGCACTTCAGCATGACGTCCACATTAGCAGGAACTGTGGGACAAGAGAAAGAAATCTGTAAAGCAAACCAGTTTGTGGTGAGGTCTGGGGTATCCAGTGTCTCTGCATTTACTGTGGGCTTGCTCTAAGTGAGAGCCATGTGCCAGACACACTTCAGCACTGGAGCACTCCTGCTGTGCTACTGGAGTGCTCTCCCAAGACTTGGCCTCTCTGTGAACCAAGGAGGGGTGATGGGTGGCAAACCCTGCATAAGCATCCTTTGGGTCCAAACTGAAATATGTACAGGGAGCTGTAGCAGCTAGAGCTGGGGCAGTTGGAGGCTTTGAGAGATGTTTTCTCCCACTCTCATCTTTAACCATCGTTCGTTCTGATTTGGGAAGTAACAAGGTCAGTACACCAGCAGAGAAGTTGCTTCCTTGATGTTCTGTTCTGGTTTTCTTGACATGAGTTTCTTAATATCATGAACAAGAGATCACAGGATCTGTGTTGGGCTTGAGTACTTCTTTAGGTCTGAAGACTTTTTTAACAGCTTCTCTATCAGAAAGATCACTGTGAGTGTTGATCATGTTCAGAACAAAAAATTTAAAACTCTGGACTTCTTTCTTTTGAGCAAGTTTTAATGGATCAGGCAGAACTAAAATCAATGCTTTACATTTACAACAGTGCTGCTTTACTGAAAGATCTAAGCCCAGTCATTTTTAAGGCAAAGAGAGGGGAAGGAATATGGGTGTAGCAGTCTACCTGTCCTTTTTAATATATAATAACTTGGTGTTTCCATCTCTGTTTTTAAAGCTGAATAAACAGGATACAAGTAGAAAGGGCTTTGGTTATGGGGTTCCCTCCCCCGATTGTTATTGATTATTGTATGGTGGGTTTTGCTTAGGTTGTTTTTGCTGCATTGGATGACTTGTTGTTTGAAAGACTTAGGATAAGCATGTTATCTGTGCAAGCCTGAAAAAATATGGTTCTGACTATCACACCAGTAGTATTTCAGAACAAATTTATAGCTGAGTTACATCGTTAGTTATTTGAATGGTATTTCAGCTTTCTTTTATGATCTTGAGGCTTTGTTTTGGTTTTAGGAAAGAATTAAATAACTGAGTTGTTGAATTAAATGTTCAGCTATGGAATTGAAAAATCGTTGCTGTTGTGTTAAGTGAATGCTTTACAACTAAAATTCATGAAAGTTGGAAAACACATTTGTTGGTATGGTCTCCCAAGAGCAGTATATTTGTATCTACTCACTCATTTTTTATGGAGCACAGGGTTTTAGGCATTAAGGTGAAACTTTACAGCAGTGAAGAGAATAGTGTCGTTTATTCCAGCATTGCCTCATGTGTAAACTATTTGAGAGATTCTGTTCTGTAGCTGTCAGTCCTTGGTAAGATACTCTTGCTGGGATTGTAGCTTCTTCTGTGAACACATACCCCTGGGTAATTGATCTGCTTATTTCTAAATTTTGTTTAAATAGGGGGAGTCTATAGCAGGCCAACCTACCACTTCCCACCCTCCCACAGGGCCAAGATTAATCAAAAGAACTTTCTCCTTTCATCTGCCCTTTTAAAATGAAATGTGCCTTGTTTCTGATGCATAGGGATGTAATACAAACATTTTTCTAACTTTGAAGATGAGTAACACTATGTGATAATGTTTCAACTGTTTCAATGAAATGAAAGGATACAAAGTAACATAGATGGGGAGACAAAGGGATTTTAAAGATGACAGGCTCGGTCCTTCAGATGTTATGTGATAAGAGGGTGTATAGTGTTCCTTAGGAGTAAAGGTTAATAAACCAGAGAGCTGTGGGAGCTGGAAGATAGCACTGTAGAATTCAGAAGATGGAGGTTAAGTGGATTCTGGTCTTGAGGGCAAGCCTGTTGTCCCTGCCCCACTGCCCGTTTCCATTTTCAGCTGGGGCTGATAAACCAGGCCACACTGTGCAGCTGCTCAGGAGGGAGGTCTTGTTTCCCTTCCCTCACTTGCTGTCTGTGGTTTTACCTACTTGATGGACTAAATTGGCAGGAGTTAGTTTAACATGCTAACCTAATAGGGAAAAAAAATTAAAAATGGGCAGTGTCCGTTCATGATATTTTGGTTTTGCTTTTGCTGGGGTAGTTTTCTGCCAAGCTGGAGAATTAAATCAGTTTCCAGATGCAGGAAAAGATAAATTGTAGAAGTGAGTGCTGCAGGCAGACTGGGGGCTTTTGGAATGGCCATTGTGTCTTGTGGAACTGGACCCTTGCTTTTGTCATTGCAGCTGCTTGTGGCACCATGTGTTGCACAACATCAATAAATTAATCCAAGTTAGAAGTGTTGCCCATCTGTTCTGTATTGTAGCAGGTAGAAGTGATCCCCTTTTTCCTGGCTTGTGCCAGGCATAGTGATAGTAGACAAACTTTTAAAACCATGCATAAGGCAGTGCAAGGGAGAGACATGCAGCTGCTGAAGAGTAATAAGGAGGGAAACAACTTTTTGACTGCTACAAGTATGATTGAAAATTGAATTAAGGTTCATAGAGGTGGAAAATTACCTATTCATCATAAATTTAATTTCCAGTCCACCTACCCATTCTAAGCAGAGTGAACTAACATAAATTTTTTACCATTGAGATTCATTGGTGGGTGAATCTTTGGTGAATGTTTAGTTTTTGTGGTTGCTTTTCATGTGCATCTGTGTGTGTGTTTTGTTGTTTTTTTCCCTCCCTGGAAACTATGAATCTCAATCTTTTTAATAATCCTTTTTATGTGCTTTTCAGGATATGACATCACATTCAATTAAAAAAAGAATCATAGTTAGCCCCAGGCACACAGGTGTACTCAATATTTTAAACTGAAATTTTAATTAGTAATTGAATGTCACCTACTTTTTTTCTTGCACTTTGGAGATTTGTAATTTTGTATTACTTAGAATTTTCCCTTATAATTTTGAGATAGAATTGAAATTTCTATCAAAAGAACAATAATCTCTTATTTATTACATTACTTTACTTGGGAACATACTTGTTTCAGGGACATGTTCATCAGCTCATTCCATAACTTTGCAGGAAAAGACCCCAAAACCAGAATTAATCAGAAACAAACATCATCTGTGTGATGCTGCTGCTCTGTTCTCAGAACCAAGTCTGGGCATTCTTTTGATTTGAGGAGACTTATTGCAAGGAGAAGAGCAAGATCCACAAGATCTCTGTGCACTGAGGAATTTAAACACAAATACTCTTGCAGGCGTCAGTAATCATCTTCAGCGGTCCCATATAGGAAGGCCTGGATTAAAAATTTTGCACTTGAGAGAGAATTTACTCTTTTGTTTGTTTACTCTTCGTTGTTTCCAAGAAGATTAAATAAGCCTAAAGCAGCTTCAGTGATTCCTGCAAGGCTCTGTAGGATTTTGTGATGCCATTTGGTTGATGCTGGGTTATTAACCTTGGTAGTTGTGACTCAGAAGGTTGTGAGAGATTTGTGTGCATATTGTTCCAGGAGGGGGTAACTTCAGGCCTTTTCCTCCTTTTTAGTTTTTATATTTGAGTTTTTAATTTTAAAAAATGTTTAGCCTCAGGGAGCTCTCTAAATCTAAGCCTTTTACTGCCTCCTGAATTTGGCAGTTGCTTCTCTTGGTTTAAATCTCTAGGCATGTGTGATGTGAAGCTTTGAAGTAGCTGTTGCCTAGCTGAAGCCTCTCTGGAGGCAAGGAGAAGGATAATAAAGTTTTGACATTATATTTCTTTCCATCACACAGATATTTTAACAGAAGTCAAACAGGTGATTTTTAGTAAAGACCCTAAATTTACAGAATTGCTAAGACTGTCTCTTTTGTGGTTGGGTTTTAATTTAGAGCAATTGCTAGAATCAGTGGTGTGGAAAGCCACATGCATTTTGTCAGTGTTTTCATATCTGGCATTAGGAACTGGTTAATCCATTTAAGAAGTGGAACAAGAGATTCAAGAGGGAGATGTTGCCCAGTGGACCACTGACAAATACCAGAAAAGGCAAAGACAGATATTTGGGTGGGGGCAAAAACGCCAGCAGAAGTTTCTCATTCTTTGTAATTCTGGTTCTGTGTGGTGTCTGCCAGTCCCCTGCTCAGTGAGCAAACAATTGCCAAGTCCATGGCAGTCTGTGTCCCAAACAGCAAGCACCTTACCTTCCCCTTCCGAGCATTGCTCTGTCTCAGCACTGCTCCTGCACTTCCCCCAAGAACAAAATAGATACAGGCCACCTTTTCCTGGCCATTCCTAACTTCTTCCAGTCCGACTCCCTTAAAATAAGTGTCTTGTGCAGAATAAGAAGTAGGACAATACATCAGGGAGAAAAAAAAGCTATTTCAAACATCTTGATTATGACATGGTGAAAGTCTTTCTGTTTGGGTGTTTCCAGCTGCTTCTGGCACAGAGCACTTCTGACACTACACTGGTTGTATTAACTAGGTTTACTAGATTTAGTAGTGGCTAAAATACATAAAGTGATTTAAAAACAATTGGTGTCATGCAGCCGTTGCTCAGTTTACCAAGCTGTCTGTGTTCTTCTATGCTGCGAAGACTATGCACCGTGGAAGCTTTATCTTTACTGTAAATGTAGTAGTATGATTTTTTTGTAGAAACTTAATTTATCTCAAGAAGTGTAAATTATCTGGTTTTACATGCAGTTTATTGGAGTACCTTTTGTTCTGCTGCATAAATAGGTAGACCTATATGAAAATTTAGTGTCACTTTGTGCTGCTGTTACTCTGCTGACAAGTCAGCAACTTGCACAGTTGTGAAATCTTTCTTCTTTTTTCCAGTTATGACTGGGAAAAATTGACACTTTGTTGGTCTTATGAGTCCATGTTACCTGCCCTTTAGCAAGCCGTGGTTGAGCGCTGCATACGAAATGTCAGTTATCATATTGTGCAATCTGTATGAGCAGAATTCCCACTTCGACAGCTGTGGGAGTAGAAATGGGAAGCAGTCAAATAAACTCAGTCCCTCAAGGCTCCTCCCAAGGTGACTGGTGCAGAGTGCAGTGAGGTCCAGGGAATTCTTCTGACCTTTTGGAGGTACAAACCTTGGGGAACAAATGAGTGTTGTTAAAGTGATGACAACTTTCAGATGATAAAAGTAGCAGCTTAAAAAAAAGCTTTTGACACTTGTGACAGGCTTGCACATGATAATTAGATAGTAAAAAGAAGGTGTGGGTTGGCCAGGCATTAGATATGAATGATATGCAGGTTCGTATCCATTTTTCTTTAAGCAATGTTGCACTGAAGATGAAGCCCTCTGAACAGTTGTGTAAAACAGAGGTTTTAAAGTGAAAATGGATTGTATCCATTTGAAATAATTCAAGGGAAGCTGGGGAAAACTACTGGCACTCTTTTTCTGACTAACTCCTTTGGCTTGGTTGGAAGTTCTTAATACAGCATATTATGGGTGTAATCTTAGAACTGTGTGCATTGACCTACCCACTGTCTTATTTATTCACTTTCAAATTAACTTTGAGGAATAATAAGCTTTTTCTTGCACTGTATGTTCTGAACATTACCCTTACTGCCTTTACAACCTGTCAAGGATGCAGGAAAACAGCTAAAGAAGAGGGTGATTTTTGTAATTTGCAATGAGAAGGAAGAATGGGAAGAGGGAGTGAAGATGAAGCAGGGCCTTGACCTACCTATAGTGTATGAATTTTATGATTAGTCCACAGGAAAATTAATTATGGGGAGATACACCATAAGGCAGAAGACAATACATGCCATTTAGGATTCCTGTGGAATTTGGGGATCTTCAGCTTAATTTGGCAGGGTATCATCAGCAGGCCAAATGTAGTGGTGGCAGCAGAACTGCCCCTCTCCTATTGCCATATTTCTGGCTGCTTGCATTGGGTTTTGTCCATGTTCTGAGTCCCATGCCATATGGGGGTCTGGTTCCATACTTTCCACCTGCACACTGGATCCCAGCTCTTTCCCACAACAAGCAGAGACCCACTCCTACCCCTGAGCTTTCAGCCTGGCAGTGCTGCCAGCTCTCTCTAGTACCTGCTGGTGGTAGTCACCCACCCTGTGCCCTGGGACCACGACTCCTGAGTGCAGCTCAGATGTGAAGGTATCCCTGTGTGTACTGACTTGAGATATGGGGCAATCTCTTCCACGAAGGTGGGAGCAGCAGTAGCTGCCTTGCCTGTATTGCAGAGACTTGTCTGTGGGCAGTCAAGAGGCAGTTGTGAGGGCCTGGTCTGTGCTGGCAGTTTTTAGATATTATTTTCTTTGCAAATTTTTAGTACCGTTTTGATTTCCTGAGAGAAGGTCAGGCTGAGTTCTGGAGGATTCAGCACTGTTGGGGGGACCCTTTTCCCCACCCCACCGCTGCCCTCTCCTGTTTGCCAGGCTCCAAGTCCTTCAGAAATCACATGGGAGCTGCCAAAATAGCAGATGTTTCTGCTGAGTGTGCTGTAATCTCTCACAGCACTGATGCTGATCAGGCTTTCTGTACAAGTCTCAGCAGCACAACTGAATGTCCTCCAGCCTTTGCCATGCCTGACTGGGTAGTCTTTAGCCTCACAGAACAGCCCTGACTGAGGGCTCCAGGGGTAGGGCTGGGTAGATTTTACTGATGATAGTAGGGGACACCTTCCATTAGATCAGGTTTCTCAAAATCTCGTCCAACCTGACCTTGAACATTTCTAATAATGGGGCATCTGGAGCTTCTCTGGGTGCTCTGTTCTGCTGCCTCACCAGCCACTGAGCAGGTTGAAGAGAAGAAGACTCCAGAACCTGCACCATGAGAAGGTAGCCTTTTGCAGAGTTTGTGAGGAAATGCTTTGAAAATTCTTGGGACTTGCCTTTTTTCTTTGTAAGCAGTTGTCCATGAAACAAAATGGGGTTTTTTTAATCATCTGATACAGATCCGTGGATGTTAATGCACTCTCCTTGCTGTTGGTTGTTTTGTGGATGAAGTGGCAAACAAAGTTCTAGCATCTCTGGAAAAATTATTAAGCTTTCCTTTTTAAGCTCTGGGGAGTAAGAAAATGTATGAACTAAGGCTGAATAATGAAGCTTAAAACTGTTTTATTCATGTGTTATAAGATTTTTTTAATTACTTAATCATTCATTATCATTTTTGTAGGAATTAGGCCTCATTCATTTCAGAAGACAGACTTTCCTGGAGTCAGATAAATCTTTTGAGTGTACTTAATGTAATTTTGAAATGCAGTAAATATGAAACTAGTAAATTTGATGTCCAGTTGAAAAGCCTCTTTTTCATGCAAGGGGAGCTAGTAGGGTATTGAACTACTTTGCAATACAGTAGGAAAAAATATTTTTCTTTTTTAATGATTAGAGAAGCAGGAACTATTGCACTCTGTGAATGACTTCTCAAAATGTAGTGTTCAGTTAACAATTTGAGTTTGGGTTTATTCTTGTGTGGATTTTTTGTTTTGAGGAGCAAGTTGTTTGTTTCTTTGCTTTGGGTTTTGTTTTGGTTTTTTTGTTTTGTTTTGTTTTGTTTTTGGGTTTGTTTTTTTTTTTTTACTTGATAGTGGGCCTATGAAGCTGTCTTGTTCCCATCTAAGAGGAAGAAAAAGAGAGGTGTGGATAGATTTACTTGACTGTGTGACCCCTTTGTCTTAGTGGCACTCACTGCTACAGCAGTTGCTTGTTAGCTTAAGTGTAACAGGATTCCTGATCAACTGGATCGTTTTTCCTTTCTTTTCAACTTCTGGCTTTGCGAATACTGAATGCTTGCTTTTGGCGAAGAATCAACATTTGGAAACTGTTACAAATAAGACCATTGAAGGTGAGGAGTTGGGTCACTTGCTCAGGGAAACTGTAGCTCTGGTGTTGGACTTCTCTGCCATGGAGATCTGTGTATCTAACCGTGAGCTTGTGTATTAAGTTTGTTGCTTTTAAACTAAGTATTTTTGTGAAGAAGCTGTGTTGTACTAGGCTGTAATCTTGACTGTCTTCTGCTAAAATGAAAGATATTTTGAAAAAGGCACCTCCTGCTTGCCATGGCTGACATAAAAAATAGATGTGCTGTGAGCAGATATTGTTTTCTGAACTATCTCTTCAGTGGAGTTGAGGGAAATGTTTTCCAACCAGTTTCAACTTTTTTCATCTCTTGTAAATCTAGTGATTTTCAAGTTCAATGTGGTGCTCAGTTTACTGCCCATGGAAATCACTGCTCTGTGCTATGTTGAGGAAATTTACTGTCCCTGAATGTTGTTCTAGGCAAATCTTATCACTGCAATAATCTTTACGTACTTGTAGACCTCTAATCTATGTGCAGGACCACTTTAAAAAATGTTCCTTCTTGAATTGTAAGTAAAGACTGTATTGTTAAACAGTGCCTTTAAAATACTAAATTCATTTAGTTCCAGTGGCTGTACTTGACCTAACTTGTGTCTGTACACTTGCATACAGAAGTCTGACTTAAGTGAGTTCCACCCACATCCCGAGCTAAGAAAGCAAAAGAGAACACTCACCCTAAAGCTGAATGGCCGTATTAGCCTTAAAGGTTTGTCTTTGCTGATAGGCTCCACCTTATCATGAAGGTTGAAGCTCAGCTTCTCAGCAATCACAGGGCTACAAGAGCCTTATCAGCCAGGCTTTCTGCAGGGTTTGTTCACACCAGTCCTTCAGCACAGTGCTATTAGGAGATGGCTTTTGGGAAAGGATTTACTCGGCACAGCAGTCATCCATCTAATCTCTCCAGTGAAAACTCATACGGGAGAAGTACGGACTGCCGCCAGAAGGAAATCAGTCCCACAAAGTCCTTGAAGGAGAGGAACAGTCATGAGCCAGGCTCTGCTTGGACCTTGGCCTGGGGCTTGTTCCCAGCCAAGGGCGGACCAGACATCTGCTGACTGTCGCTTTTGCTGAGGGCTCTCCATAGCCCTGGGGAGAGACAGTATTGCATTCCTTGATCAAAGCATATTTCTAAACATGAAAGATATAAAACAGTTTATCTCTGTCTACTCCTCCATCTCCTCCTCCATGAACGCCTGCATTTCTTTTAAAAATAGGCAACGTGCACGCTGTAGCATTGCCAAGTACTGCGGAGGATGGGGCAACCCTCAGAATAAAACTCGCTCATTCTCACAGGGTGGTAGGACCACACTTCACAGTGTGCTGGGATGTGGCATCACAGCTGGGTGAAATTTGTGACAATGCTCTGCACCCTATTGTGGTGAAATAAGAATATGATCTCATGCTAGGGAACCCAATTAAAAATAAAAAGAATGCAAATTGTCTTCAATTAGAGGAGTTGCATTTTTAACCAAATAATTTTTCAGATTGTGTGTTTCTCTGTTTCTTGAAATAAACCTGAATTAATTTTTTATTTAAGGATAGCAAATATAGGGATTTTTTCTTCCTTATCCTAAATAGCCTTAAAGCCATCATCTTCCTGGTTAATACCAGGACATCAAATACTGTATCAAATGTGGTATAGCTGGCTGTGTTTGAGTCCTTGGCAAGGGCAGTTTGTTCTTTCTGCATTTATGTCAGCAAAGATTTTTTTGCTGGAGAGTGGGAATATGTAATGGGAAGAGTTTACAGTAAGAAAGTATATTATTAATAATTATATGATTATATTGTATTATAGTTGTCAGAATTAAATGAAGGAAAGATGAAGATGGACAGTTTGGGTAAAATTCCAACCTGTTATGGGCATTCTGGATGCTTTTTTAGCTCTGCCATCCAAGCAAGGCTATCACTTGTTAATTCAAGTACTTCTCATGTGCACTAGATTAACTGCTCATTCTAGAAAAAAATTCTATATTCTTGTGAGGGACAGTACTGAACAAGACAGGTTTTAAAAGAAGATTTATAATAGTTTTCTAAATTTGAAATAATTTTTCCTTTAAATATTTAGATTGTGATTTGTCTTCGTGACAACCTGTAATGAAGCCTAACACTGCATTAATTTCAGAAACTAAAATATTCACGAGGTACAGAGTTCTAAAGAAAAGTCAGACCACTGCTGAAAGTAAAGCCATTAGCTGAGAGCAAGTACCCAGAGTCTGTGTAAGTGATAAATCTGCTTCAGACACCAACAGCCCCTTCTGCAGGTGCAGGAGGAATGTTTTATTCTCTTTGGATTGTGTCCCTTAGTTTGAGTCTACAGAAAACAATTAATAAAGCTGATTAGCCTTAAAGAAACATAAATGTAGAATGGGAGTGGTATTTATTTGACAAGTAAATGCTATTAATTAGAAGCTAAGATTTTCCAGTTCTTACTTCTCAGAGAATACACTTATGAAATAAGACAAAACATAAACTATTTCAAATTGATAACTATGGATTACTTGCTATTGGTGCAGTCTCAGTTTAGTAAATTTGTAATTTCTTAAATGGAAAAGTGTTTAATTGCTTATGTATTTCTAAAGTTTAATAGTGTTTTTAATTTGTTTTTAAAAGCCATATAAGATTATAATTTTCATTAAACTGTAGATTATAAAAAAATGTAGGTAAAAAGCTAGTGGTCCAAGTAAATTTGAGGGTTCAGTTGTCAGTTTAATATTGAATATGGAAATTAGGAAAATGACAAAATGTATGCTGACCTAAGTAGTTTCTTAAGTTTTTAAGTGATCCTGTCTCTAATGTAACATAAAGGCTGCATTTAACTGCAGATCAGCTACTGGCTTATATCTCTTAGTGTTTCTTGAGAATGTGAATCAATTTTTCATTTGTGAAATAACATAAATACACAACAAACAAGAAAAAGATAAAATTGGCTCGTAATGCATTACCACGAGCTAACATCGGTAACTTTTAAAAGGTGTTTTAAATCAGTTTTCTTCCCTTTTGAATCTCTCCTGACTGCAAGTAAAAGTAAATCTTTCTGCTTTTATGGATATGGCATCGTTGAAGAATCAAATGGAGACATCCAGTTTTTAACAGCAGTGAAAAGGGATTGAACTAAACACTATAAAGTTTCTAGGAGAAAGTTTTTTGTGAACTGATATGTGGTGTTTATTTGCATGTGGTTTAAAGTATATTTAGGAGAAACAAATCTCTTTGTCTAGTAGTGGTAGACAAAAGCTGAAGGTTTTTTACCTTACATCATGTGATGAATTTGCATTCATTCCTTCCTAGCAGTTGCTGGATGACTTGGACATGAAGCCATAGCTGTGACATGGAGATGGAGAGTCACTGGAGATGTTTTCCAATGTCCCACAATCTATTTTTTTACTCTTGTTTTAAGGGTGTGATACAGGCACACTCTCAGCACATCACTGAGAATCCAAGATGGTAAAACACAGCCCAGCTATTCTGCCCTGATACCTTAATTACCCTCCTGGTTCCTTTATTGGCAAGTTGTTGTTAGGCTGCATGTTCAGCTTCTTAACTCCAGGCAGGTGCCATGGAGTCACTTCCTTTTCAAACTACTATCCTTGCATTAATATTATGCTACAGAATATTGTCGTTACTTTCCTGGTTTCTATTTGCAGTGCTGGGGTTTGGGAGTTTTTTTCATTGGTATGGGCTGATCCCAGCATAATTTGGAGGAATCATAACTGGCTAAAACATTTTTTATTAACTTCTGTGTTCTTCAGAGCCAGCACAGTAGGTCTGAACTGTTAAAGCATTTATTTTGATAGACCTCTTCTGGGTAAAATTCCTCTAATTTATTGATGTAATTGATCAAAAATTTCTTCCATCTTCTTCTTAAGTGCTATTGGGGAAGATAATTTTTAACTGGTTGGTTTCCAAGCAGAAGCTCATTTACCATCTGCTTGGGCAAAGATAGTAAGCTGCTGGCTATAGCTTGACAGCTACAGGCAGGTCAAGGGCACATGCTTATAATTTTGCTGCACTGATTTCTAACTAATTAGCCACGAGGAACTTTCTGAGAATGTTCTGTTAAGATCATTTTCTTCTCTCCCATTTTGTTAATGAATGCAGTGCTCCCAGCTGTGAGGCTCTGAGTGATGATTGCTATTATGGATTTATCCTTTAAAATTCTGCCTCTAATTTTAGGAAATTATATTCCCTATCTTTAAGTTTCTAGTCATAAAACTGTAAAAGGACAAATTATTCCTCAGTGAGTGTTGGGAAATACAGTAATAAGATTTTGTAAGTACTGGGTTACAATAGCTAGCTGTATTAGAGGTGGGAAAATACTGCTCAAAAAATAACCATCTGTAGTCCATATTAGTTGACAAAAAATATTTGACAAAAAAAATTAGAATGGTTTAGAAGTGATCTGTTCTCACAAGATGATGCTTTACTTTACTGCTACTGTGGTTCCCAGTAGATTCAGAGTAGGGCATTAGACAGATGTGTGGGATAGTTTTCTTCCCATTTCCTCCTACACATACATACCTTATGAGGACATGGAAAAACTAATCTGGGCTGTTCAGATTACTTAATGTGAGATGTACCTGATTGTACCCAACTAGGGCATCTCCTTGCCCTGCTAATCACTCTTATCTTAAGAACATGCATTAGAATACAGAATGAACTGAAAAGTAGTCCTACCTGTTCAAAAAAAGTATGTGTGTATACATACATAAGCTGATAGATAGGCATGGCATTGTTCCTGTAGCTATTGGGTTTAAATACTAGATATGATTTCTTGTTCCTCAATATCAAAATTTTCCATCTCAAAAAGTTTATATGATGCTTGCTCTTTTATCCTATTATATATACATTTATAGCAAAATACAGTTAGAGGATTAGGCACTCAGCTGGCAACCAGTTTTGATTTCCAAAACTTCACGTAAAGCAACAATGTTTACAGTTTTACCTGTAGTTAAAAGATTCTGCCTGGTTTTTTTTCCCCTAACCACACAAAGTAACAAGATTAAATAGGATAACATTATTTTGGGCATTAAATCCACTTGCTTCTCACAGTGTAAAGCTCTATCTGGCACACCAGTCTAGTATGTACCAGACTTTATGATAAGCTGTTGCCCATATGTGTTGTCATTGTCCCCAGGAGACAAGCCTGGAGGGCTGCTGCTGTGTTTCAGGTATGGTACAGTGTTTTGCATTAGAAAAGTGAGCAGAGGAAAGATATTTAGTCTGTGAAATACTGTCGACATTAATCTTTTAAACAAAGGAGCTTGGCGTGGTGTTGTCAAAGGAAACCAACCCTGCTGTTTTATTTTCCCATTGTTCCCTTGCACAGGGGCTCTGGTCTGCGAATGACCGCTGACATTATGCCACAGAAACTGATACAAGGAGAATACTTGGTACTTTCCAGTCTTGCTTCGAAGCCTGGCAACAGCTGCATTCCCCTCTTTCTGTGCTACAGTGAATTGCTTGTGTTCATTCTGAGAGAAGTTGGACGATTGTCTCTCTTCCCAGTTTTTTTTTCTCTCTGTTGCTGTCAACTCAGAAAAACTGTATCTATCAAATAGCTTGTCTGCCTGACTTCTGTGGCCCAGACTCAAAGATGCATGAAATGAACCAAATAGGAGGGCAGGATTTGGAAGGTGTAGGAGATGCCTGCCACAGAGGGATGTTTTTCTGCTCTCTTAGAGTTTCAAGCTAAACATGTGGTTCAAGAGAGGTGAAGCAGAAAGGTCATTTGAAAGTTAGTGGTAGTGTTCCTTCCAGGATGCTTGATGGGAGTAGTTGAAGTATATCAGTTACTTGCCAGAAATCTCAGTGATGATGTGGGCAGGAGAAGGGGAATTTGCCAAACGTGTGCCGAGTGACATGCGCCACATCTGACAGCTTTGCAGTTAGTGAAGTACAAAAACCATGGGCCTTTATGGGTGGAAAGATGTTTCTGGAGGTGTAGGATCTTCAGTGTTCTTAATTGCTTGCTAGTATACTGGGTCACATTCAGGCTATGGCTCTTCTAAACTGCAGGATTATGCTTTTTTTTGTTTGCTTATTTTTTCATAACTACTGTTTTTAACTTTCTCTCCTTTGATGGCATGGCTTTTTCAGCAGCTCCTGTGTTCTGCCGTAGAGTTAGCTTGCATGCTGAGGGTGGAGAATTCCTTTCTCTCCATGTACAGTTTCATAAGGCTGTGGCCCTCAAGTTCATAGCTATTTCCAAGGAATGTAAATACTTGTACCAACTGATTTCAGGAGAAGTGCAGAACGTGATACACTTAATGAAATCTCTCAGTGGCAGAAAGTATCCTACCAGTTGAGCTCACTTCGAGGTTGCTGGCACAATCTATGTCTTTATGCTAGAAGAAAAGCTGCTCTGTGTGTGGGTGATGCTGCCTTTCCACTCCCATCCCTTCCCGTGTTTTCCATCATGTGGGTTATCTTTAGTTTTTTGCCAAAAACCTCTGCTGGAATTTGCTGTCCTCAGAAGGCTTGCATTTTCTTTCTGGTGTCCTGCAGAGTGTCTAAACACAAGGACAACTCCGCAAAGACTTTGAGATGCCACTTTTAAAATGTATTATAAAAAAGTGTCTAACAGCCACAGTTGCAATCAGTTTTGGTAGTACTTCATGTACAGCTTTATCCTGTTAATTGGTGCTCCAAAGATGCCATGTAGATTGAATAAACTCACATTTGTTTGCCAGTCTTTTGAGAATCAGTACCTAATATTTCCACTGAATGGTCAACTGCTGTGGTCTGAGCTGGACAAGATAGCCTCAAAATTAATGTCTGCGTAATGCAAAGGTGGAATACATTTAATAAAGTAGTTCTTCTGGGGGGGGAAATGCCAAGTCCTATTTTAATTATTTCATGCACATTAACATACAGTTAAGATTTAGGTTTTTCAGAAGGTAGAAATCTATAGAAAATAGTATGCATCTAATAGGCTTCCTTCTAACTAATGGTGTAAGTATGTAATTTAGCTTTAGCCTACATACAGTGAAGTAGTATTGAAATCACTCTTGTAAACAGCATACACATCCTGTTGTTGGCTTTGCTTCAGCTGTTTCTTCACATTTGGCTAAGCTCAAGTAATAAATTGCTGTAAAACTGGAATACACTCTGGAAGCAGATTAATCATCTGACTCAGTATTGTCTTTTAGTTTGCCATGAGAAATCTTTCCAATCTATGAGATCATGGATTAGCTGGTTGGACAATTTAGAGAGGCATGTAGTACATTGCCCTTTTTTGCTGCCTTCCCTTTGAAACTTGTAGAATCTCAGCAAAACAAAAACGATAAATTACTCTTTTTTCCAAGTTTTACCACAAATACGTATTGCAATGAAAAATGAGGTATCTGAATTGATACCTCCTTGTTTTATCTAATTTTGAACATCGTAGGTGGCATTTATCTCATGAGATCTAGATTAACTCCCTGCCCATTGCAGGTGGGCAGGAATCCTTAGGGTCCCTTCCAACCAAAACCATTCTATGATTTACATGTTTGAGACAATGATTTAGACTTGCCTTAAAATCAGTGGAAAGGAATGAACACTGTAGAAAGTGACTCACTTCAGGTTTCTAAAAACATGTTGCATAAATTTCACTGTAAAGTCCTTTTTCTTCCCTTTGATGAAAAAAGGTAACGATTAATTCTGTTGTGCTATTGATGTTAACCTTGGAGATGGTGTGATGTCTGTTCTGTCCATCCATGGGCAAGGGGTGGTAGTGACTGATAAGGAGATCTAATACTTGAAGGCAATTTGTCTGGATTTGCAGTCTCCTTCATATGCCCTTCCAAATTTCATTACAAATGCATGCTAAAAAATTCCTTGCAAATGTCCTTTGCTGTGAGGATGAGTGGTACACTGCAGAGGCAGGTCACAAATTAGACTAACAATACCACTCTTGCTTGTGTGGGCAGAATAGGTGACATCTGCAGTGACATTTTCATTGTTAGTTTATAGTGTTAATTGTTTTTTTCTCTTCTGATACCGTAGCATTTCACTTATTTGGCTGTGTTGAAGGTGCAACTTTATTGCTCAACATACTGGGATGTAATGATCTCAATGGCAAGAGCATTCCATCCTCAACTTGCATAACAAACAGGTTATGCTTATTTTATAATTGGACTTTGCATTCTTCATAAAATGTGGTTTTATTGTATTCTGTGCCTCTTTTCTAGCTTACTTGTACATGCATGCAAAGAGGAGGCAAAGTGAAATCATACTGGACTGTAAGCTATCTTGTCTCCAGCTGCAATCTTACTGAAAGCTGTTAAATTTTTTTTTCTGCATCCTTGGAAGGGAACTGCACCCATTGAAGTAACCACCATAAAAACCAAACAAGCTGTAGGTTACAGCAAGGATGAGGGTTATGTTGCCAGGACCCTACAAGAATGATGATAGTGGAAGGTACAGATGTGTCCAAGAAAGGTTTTCCTGGGGCCTGTTGGTCAGTGAGGGTGTGAGGGGAAGAGTCACAGTGACAGATGGGGGAAGGGGGAAGAAGGGAGAAAACTGTACATCCTAATACTTGTTAGTGGGAGTGATTTCTTACAGCACTATAAATAAGCCAGTGCCACTGATTTACCACTTGAAGATTAATGTCTGGGCAAAATTACTGTTTCTACACATTTGAAAATTAGTGAAATGGATACTTCAATGAGGATGTTTTCTTTTGTAGCAAGGGTAGATCATTTCAACACCCACTGATTTTCCCTTGGGTTTCCTTTACTGCCCTAGTTTTGGGATTTGGTTATTTCTTGTTGACTGAATTCAGAGGAAAACTATTCCTGATGATACTGAATTTGGCAGAATGGCTGAAGTTGAATTTGGCTTGTATTGGTTAAATCAAGCTTTTGATTTGGTTGCCTATTGTCCAGTATGCTAATCCGTGTTATTTCCAGCTGAGTTAAAGTGTAAAGTCATTAGAGCAGCGTGGGGCTTTTGTTTGTAGAGGAAAGGTTAAGTTCTGCAAGCAGCTCTTACTGCTGCCAGCATAGCTGCTAATCTGAGTTTGGAGACTAATTACCTGTAACAGCTACAGGACAGAGTCCTGTGTTGAGCAGAAGTCTGATTAGGCTAAAGTTTGGAAAGCTTTGTCATGGGGAAAGTTTTTTTTAACATTTTCAGGAACTTGAGTTCTGATTTAGTTCATTCAGAACCAGATACTTACATTACTGCTATATTCAGCCTAATAATATCCTAATGCTGATATTTTAAATAAGGTCTGAAAATCCTATAACGGAATTAACAAGCATTTTAAACTATAGTAGCCTGTAGCTATTTATGGACTGTCAATATTGTTACATTGTTTTTGAGTTGTTTCTAATTCAGCATTTGGTAACCACAGATAGCTATTGGGGGTGTGAGGGATGAGGAAGCCAAAATTGATCTGATGAACAGATTTCAAAACCAATCTGTATTGGAGTGGTTTGGAGATGAATAGATTTTTTAAAAAATTTAATGCCATTTTTTCCTAGATGCTTATGATTAAAAGTTTGTGTGCATTGGCATTTTTGGATATGCTTTTAGGTGTACTCAGAAACGGTTGTTTTCCTTTTTTAAACACTTCCTTTTAAAATTCAAGAGGAGTTATTATTATACACAAGCCATTTAATGTCTGTATTGTGCCCTTTTACAGAAGAAGTGGAAAACTCTGGTTTGGAATGGAGGAGAATTAAGAACACAAGAAATGAAAACAAATACCACCTTCTTCACAAACAGAGCTCAGCTTTAACAGAAGAAATACAGGCTGCAGACTTGCATTGGGGATGAGGGAAAAGTCAATTATGCTTGCAGATAGTAGCAAAAATATCCATTTCTGCTATAGTATGACTTATTAAGTCATGACTTGAAAGCTATGATCCTTGACTAACATAACTTAAGATCATCCAATAAGTTAGTACCTAACTTTCTTTTTAGGTTTCAAAGCCTAGTTAAATAAAACTTTGCAATTCTCTTTAAAAACTCCACATTATTTCCCTATTTGATACTAACTTTGATGTCTCTGGTGTTGCTTTCTTCTTATTTCTCCTAACTTAATATTGTAATAAGAGACAGTGTTTCTATGTGATAGGAACGAAAGCGATCATTTAGGAAAAGTATTCTTATTACTAGTTTTGAGTGGAAAGAACATGTAGTCCTCATCACAGATTTGCAGTCTTGAAGCTTCTATGGGTTACTTCCAAATAATGGGTGAATTGTATCAAAGTAATGACCCTTTTAATAATTTGCAGGCTGAGAATATAGTTACTGAGTAATTCTGAATTTATTTGGAGTTTTATTTCAGTCAGAGGGAATGTTCTCAAAGCTGCTGCTATGAACTAGGGGTTAGCAGGCTGGGTCAATATCTGTCCTTCAGCCTGTGTATGGTAGCTTGAAGTGTAAGCCTGTCTGTTACTTAGGTATTTATAATGTATTTCTATGACCTATATGAGACAGAAAAATCTAGAAGGGTGTGTAGCATATCAGAAAATGTAGTTCTCTACCTGAATGCTCAGCAGTGTCAGAATGTTGTGTTGAGCAGAACAGTGAAGGGTGATGATTGATCACTGCGGTTCTGACATGCAAATAATGGGTAGTGGAACCAAATTAACAACTGGCCCTGAAGCCAACCTCATCATAACATCTTACTGAAGTATGTATCTTTTATTTATTTATTTGCATCTCTTCCTTTTGATCACTTAGAAACTTCCTTCCTCAAGAAGTCATCAGGTCTGAGAAAAGCCTTATTTTTACCTGCAGCCAATTGCACAAGGTACTTCTGGGTGGCTATCCATTATTGATAATGCATTTTTTTTTCTGCTCTTTTGTTTAGATGACAGTGCCTCTGCTGCAAGCAGCATGGAGGTTACAGATCGCATTGCCTCTCTGGAGCAGCGTGTCCAGATGCAGGAAGATGACATCCAGCTGCTCAAATCTGCCCTTGCTGATGTGGTCCGACGCTTGAATATTACGGAGGAGCAGCAGGCCATGCAGAACAAGAAAGGACCTACCAAAGGTTTGCATTTCAGACAGATGTAAAATAGAAAGTGCAGTTCAATGAGTGCTTTGTATATATTAAAATAGGTTATTCATTAGATCTTGAAATATTCAAAATCAACAAATCAAACTCTAAATAAAATACATTTGAAATTCAACCTGTTTAAAAGAACACATAAAAATCCGTATAGTTAAATCTGTGAGCCTTCTACAGTTTACACGAACCAGCAAAGCATTTGCATTTTCTTAATGCTTAATCCAAAATCTTACATTTAACCATTGCTACCACTTCCTTACTTCTGATCAAGATATTTTATAAACTACTTAGGGAAGGCATTGTCTTCTGTGGGTGAAACTCCTAATAGGTTGGGATTTTTTTAAACCTAAATAATTAATTAAACTAAAGTAATTAAAATTTAATTTAAAATGTCTCTAAGTGTCTATGGATCATACAGACATAAAACAGAGCTCTAAGCTAGCACAGAGTTGATGTGACTCAGGAGATGGTACAACACCAGCTGCTCAGCTACAAAAGAAAGGTAGAGCTGTGGTTGTTGCCTGACCATGTTCCAGAGCAGCAGTCAGAGCCAGCAAGGTGCAAAGTATGACAGATGTCACTGCTTGGCAGAATTCTGTGCTGTGTCCACGTGCCACAGTGTGCTCTCCCGTGGCTCCTGCTCTGCAGGAATGGGTCTTTCTGTGCACAGTTCAGAAAAGCTGGACCTGAACATCCAGCACTTCACAGGAGTAAAGGTTTATTAACCACTGTGATTTACTGTAGTGTGTGAGGCTGCAAAGGCCCGGGAGGCTGCCTGTGTCCAGCTTAGAGAAACACACAAGGTACTTTAGGGTGGTCTTGGGAGTAAGAGTGGTGGCAACCTAGATGTGGAAGAAAAGTACTCATTTCACAGGCTCTCTGTTGTCTAACTTAAGAAGTTGTTTCTTTTGGGATCCTGATCTGTATTAATATTACTTTAAACCTTGCTTTGCATGAGAATAATGTTACGTATTTATGGATTCATAATTTTCTCAGTTTAAAGTTAGGACTTCTTTTAATCTTGGTTATATATTTGTGACCCTGCAACAAATACTTAGTCCCAGTCATTGATTTAACAGATTAGATAGGAAGTAAGTAATTTGCTGAACTGAGATGTGATGTTTGTTACAAGGTTTTGTATTGAGAGATGAGGAAAGCTGAAAGGGACAGAATTACAGAGCCAAATAATGAGTTGGTTGTGTCTAGTGCTAGCTGCAGATGGAATAGGCACTAAATATCTGCAATCTTGTCTTCATGTTCTCTTCCCTTTCTGTTGTAATCTCCTTATTTTGTCTTTGTTGTATTGAGAAAAAAATTTAAAATATCAGATAAGTTAAATGTTACTAAAGATAGCCTCCACTGTGATAAAATGTTCCATCAAATCGGGTTTTACAAGGGATTAAGAGGCTTCACGTTGCCTGTAAAATTGATATTATCTGATGCATAGAGGAAATAAAGTCTAGTAATTATTACTGAGTTGTAACCAAATCTGTTCCTCTTGCCTGCTGGCTTTACTTAGCAAAATACAAACCAGATTTTCATGGATTCTGTTAGCAGAGTTGGACTCTAAATCAGGAGAGTTTTTCTTGGTCAGGGCAGAGCATTAGAGCCATAGTTCAATGCACATTGAAGAAAAGCTGCTGTAAGCCTATCCTCCTGTCTTCTGTGGCTGGTTTTTTAGGGGTTTGTTTGTGGGATTTTGGTGTGTGTGTGGTTTTGAGATTTTTTTAATGTATATATGGCATGCCTGGTTCTTAATGTGTGTGGGAAATGACAGTGTAAGAAGTTTTACTGTAATAAGGCTAATAGAGGACTTAAAATATCAATTGCTCTTCCATTGGAAATTACCAGAATGAGTCCTGGTATTTGCCAACAAACCCCACCTAATTTCTGGAGATCAGTGCTGTGACTGTTTATGTAAAGAACTTTGACACTCTATCATTTAGTGTATGGTCAACCTTATTAAACATGAATTATAAACATGAAAGAGAATCTGAAGTATTCAGACCACTTGTTTTTTTCCAGCTCTTTTGTCAAATACAATATATTTCACATGATATATTTCACATTATTATTCCTTAGTAGGCATGCCTACTTTATAACAAATTGCATGCAATTACTTAGCATAAGATTAATTTTAGTTTGGAATAGCATTATAAAGGCTTCTGATGGAGACTATTAGAAGGGAGGCTTTTTTAAACATGGGAGGAGCTGGAGTATTGGCTTCTCATGCTTTACCCCTTGGGCTGCATGAACTGAACTGTTTATTTTCCCTATATTATTTAATGACTAATTCCACATTTGGAATTTTAAAAAGTGGAATTTGTTCCCACAGAATTTCACAGAAATTGCGTCCATGGAAACTGAGGCTTCAAGCATACTGTATGCTGCTATCATTTGATCTATAGATGAAGTAGATCAGGACTAAGTGTGTGTGTTGGGGGAGGTCTGTGCCTTTGGAAAAACAGGATGCCCCCAGTACTGTATAAAGTCTGGAACAAGAATCTTCATTGGACAAATGCATTCATTTTTCTAAGTACTCCAGATTTAAAATTAATTTAAAGATTTCAAGTTTCAGACTTTCAAATCTATAATGGAAAAATCTTGAGCTTGTTTTCAGTCCCTGTGCTCTTGTTCTAAACTTGAGCTAAGCAGCTTAAAAGCAGCATACATCATGGAAAGGGAGCGGCTTATCTTGTCCATTTGTGGAGCTCCTTCCCTAATGGTGTTTTGAGGTTTTTTTTAGTTGTTTGGGGTTTTTTTCCCTTTCCTTATTTAATTCTACTACTTGGTGGAGTTTCAGTATGGCTTCCTGCCTTTGTTTTACTTGTGTTTGTTGTTCTTTCCTTTTGCAATTACTGGTTTGTTTGTAAATTTAACAGCCCTATTAATCCATAGATCAGAATATGATTAAAAAAGCTGCTGCTGAGGCTGATAAACTTGTCAGTCCTGCTACCACAGGTAAGACCTTGAAGCACCAGAACTTCCAAAATAAACATTACTGACCAAGCAGTAATAGTGTGTTACTGACTTCTAACAGCAATGACGTGTTTGGGATTGTGTGACTGATGCCAGTTACCACTGGTGTGAACTAGCTAGTAAATAGCTTCCAAGTAAACAGTGGATTTATTGAATAATGCACAGTTTTTCTGTATATTGTGCAAGAGTTTCATGGTGTTGCTTTCTACACTAGCCAACCATTTAAATCTCTATTTCCAGAAGTGTGGGTTGTGGGTTGGTGCTGGATCTGAAGCAAAACTTCTGTTAAAGGTTGCAGGGTTTATTCCTGGCTGGTGCTAGTTTCGATTTCATAAGGTTAGGAGAGTAAACAGACTCCAGGTAGTTCACTCCAGCTACTCTTTAGTAGGCATTCTTTTTAAATAACTACAAATAAGGAAAATATTTTAATAATTTATTTTTTTAACTTCAATTGCTGTTCTAATTTGTCTTCTCAAAGTTCATTAAAGTTTTGTGAGCTACAGAAAGCTTGCCAGGAGAAAGGTCCACAACTTCTCAACTTAGCTACCTGTAATTCTGTAGAATGCAACAGAATCAGTTTTATACATAGGGATTATTACAGCAGTGCAGCAATTAGGAAACAAGCAGCAGAGCTTCCAGCACAAAACTATAAAGATAATTTAATACACAAAAAAATGAATAAAGGAGAAGTAAATAAAACTGTATCTGAATTCATTAATTAAAAAATAAGCAGAGGCTTAGGAAGGCAAGTAAATTTCAGATGTTTTGTATAAGCTCTAAAGACAGCATTAGTCAGTTAAAACAGATCATAGATGGCAGGGCTGGAAGGCGCCCTGAGTGAGCATAGAGAAAATTTTCTTCTTTTATCTCCTTCATTGACTTTCTTTTCTGTCATTCTTCTCTCTTCTAAGCCAGATAAGTTCCATTCCTTCAGTTTTTCCCTTAGGTTGTTTTCTAAATTTCTCTCCTCTGAACAAATAAATGACAAATACATAACAAGTAAGTGTGTATTCTAACAAAGTTTCAAGACAAAGTTTGTCTTGCAAGTTGCATTCTCTAGGAGGCCATATGTACTGACGATCTTCTGAAGGCACAGTTTTTCACATCTATCTTTTTGTTCAGTATATGAAAACTTAGGGTGAGCAAGTCAATAAATGCTTGCTGTCAGTGCTACAATAAGATGATGTTACAATATGACCTATAATTGTGTACAATTGGTACTGTTTCACTTTAGCCTTTTAGATCCTTTATCCTTGGCAGTCTTTTTTGAAATACATTTCATAGGTATTCTCTCTGCCATCCTCTCCAAGTTCAATGAAATTTTATGTTCCTAACATGACTTGTTACTGCTGCCTTCTCTCAGGTGATGTTTCTCTGAACCCACAGGCTTTTGGCATCTTTACAATGGCTTGTAATACAAAGTCCTGTCAAATTTCAAGTGTTTCAAGCTTTTTTCCCTGCTGTAGAGAGAGCACCAGTCATGTTTGTGTCTGTGTTTTGAGGCTATGATCCACACTAGTATTCGTGTTGGTACTCATTGCTTGCAGTTTTAAACACTGTTTTTGCAACTAATGTCTAACTACTTGAATGGGACTTTCTGTTATTGTAATGTTAATTATAGCTATGACATGTAGATCTTTTTTTTGAGCCAACTTTTGATCAGAAGAATGTAGGTAGATGATGCCAGTTTATTACCTTCACTCTTCTGCTGATTTCAGTAGCTTTTTCTGAATAAAGGGTACAAATACTTTCTGTCAAACATAAGCCCACATTCCCTGAAAAAAGACCTTTTAGGGGGTGTAAAAATTTCTTAATAGATAATTTGCTTGTGGAAAACCTTCAAGAAGACTGAGGGATGAAGAGCATGAGTTTCTGGCATGACAGCTTGCTTTCATTTCTAGCACTCCTCTGGATGCTATCCAGGTGGGCAAGAGACTGATGCTCTTTTGACAGAGCAGGATTGGTTTTGAGAATAACAACTACTTTTGCACTTACCACTAAGCTCCTTAATCTAGGACAGAGTTTTTACTTGATAGGACTATTATTATTATGAATACTACTACTAATAATTTAAAAAATTTCTCAGTGTTAAAACCCTCATATGTGCTGAATTTGGCCATAGTGACACAAAAATAGCACACTACGTGGAAAATTTAAAATATTCTAGTGTTGTTTGCCGAAGAAAAAACACAGGAAAGTAGATGAAGGCAATGATTTCATCTTACGCTTGTTTTACAGCAAGACCACTGGTACAAACCCTGCCTTTAAGGACTACAGTTAACAATGGAACTGTATTACCAAAGAAACCAAGTGGTTCTTTACCTTCTCCATCAGGAACCAGAAAGGAGACTGTATCACCAGCAGCAAAAAGGTAGGCATCTATGAGAAACATTATAACCATGGAATTGAAAACATGGTATGGATCCTCTTTTAACTTTCTAGATGTGTAGTTTTTCTTACTTGCAAAGCAGCAGTGTAAATATTTAGTTCGGAAAAAAAAAGAAGATGGATTTCATTCTAAGAGGCTTTAAATTTATTCATTCTAATTACAATTAAGGTTATTACCATGAGTATTGAAAGAATGCACAATGCTTGGTCTTACTGGTTTGTGATAATTTCTTGCTTTTAAGAATTTAGCATAGAGAGAATAAAGCATTTCTACTGTGCTTTTAGCCAGCATGATGTGAAAAGTGGTGTAAGAATTCTTTGAGTAGCTAGTAGAAAATGTATAGTCTGCAGAGAAACAGTGTTATCATTGCAAATTAGTATGTTATCTTTGGTGTTTTCCTCTCACTAACAAAATTATCATATAAACTGCATGCACAGGGTTAGCAGCATCTCAGGGAGGAGGAAAATTCTATGCCTAGCACATATTTATGCAAATGAAAACATCCATCTTTAGATATCTTATCATTAGCATGTATTAAACCCTTTTAAAAATTACTGCTCTGTCCCAATTTGCTTTGTGTGTAGCTGTTTTTAAATATACTAAATGTTTTATACATCTGGGTTAAAGGAATGAATGGATTGGGTGATGGAAGTTCAAGTTATATGTGGCAGTTATTGTAGTGCTAATCTGCTGTGTGGTATGTGTGTAAAAGACAATAGTGTGGGGTTTGGGGTTTAGGTTGGGGGGTTTTTTTGTACATTTCTTTCGTGTGTCTCCTCATCTTTTTGTAGTGATGATGCTGTCAGCTCTGAGGGAGGGTAAGTTGTAGAGATGAGAGCATTAACCTGCTAAGATCTGAGGTCTCTCGTAAAAAGAATTTTTGCTCAAAGGGGAGATGGTGGCTAAGGATATGCCAGTTTTTGTTACTGTGTTGAAGGGAACTGATTTTCAAGAAACTCCAGGTTCTGTTATTGTAGAGTAGAGAGAAGTTACATTGTGCACAATTAAAATTGGAAAATACCATATTTGTTTATGTCACAAAAATGAACTCCTGTGAGTCCTTATGAGCTAGAACTTGCTGCAGCTGTAGGCTTTGACAGGCTGGTCTGAATCAGCCCTTAACAGAAGAGAAGGAAAGCAAATACTGTCCCAATTTTCCATTATTAGATTTGTAGAAGTTTGAAAATGGGTGAAAGAACTTTACTTTTAGAAAAGGATTTGTATTAGTATTTTAAAATGACTACTATTTAGTACATGCTGAATTTTAAAAAAACCTTTGTTCTTCACAAATTATTTTTTCTTAATAATTATCATAATTTCATTCTTCCTAATTAAGTTTCAGCTAGTAGTTATAAAACATATGAGTGCGCAGGCATTGGGAGACTTCACCAGTGTACAGAGGGTGTGATTCCCAAGACTCCATGCTCTGTCTCTAGGGTTCAGCATAGGACTTCCTGCCCCAGAGTAGGGTGGATGGAGTGCAGGTCAGGATCTTACTCATGCTTTCTCTATTCTTGGAGGCCTTTATGTAGTTCATGTGTTTCTTCTGGTATTGCCTGCAGCCTATAGGCATTATCCTAGCTTAGGATCCCTGTAGATAAATGGCACCCTCTACCCCTTCCACCTGACCCACTTGCAGCCTGGATACCCAGAATGCCAGTGGGAAAGTCCTTGGAGAGCATCATTAGCAAGTATTTTTAGACTGTCTTGATTCCTGGGTGAGAAATTCTTCCACAGGGCAAGTATTTAGCGTCCTTTTATTATGCTTTGTCCCTTCACATTGCTGAAGAAGCTAGGCTGAAGGTGCTTTAAATATGCAGTAGGAAAATGTGTATTCAGTTTTGGAAAAGAAAAAAAAATATATGGACAGTTTTACTGAAATAGGTGAGCACTTATTAACAGTGCTTAGGAGGGTGGGATTGTTTAATGTCCTGAAAAAAGCAGTTGTAAATAGAGATGCTGTAGAATTATTGTTCCCTTCAAATGCTCTAAAATTCTGTTTTGGTGTCTTTAACATGAAAGTGTTCTTTATTGTTACCTTTATTAAACTATATTAAAGCATATTTCTGTGCCTTGCCTATAAATGTACTTCAAGAGGAATAAAGTGGAATGGTAAGAACCTCATCAATTAATTACTGTACAAAATATTTTTTTTGTAAATTATTCTGTAATCATTCAGTAGTGAACCTTGAAATAACTGGTTGGATTTCAGGGTTTTATAGTAAATGGTGTTCCATATATTCAGTATTCAAAGATGATACAGTAAGTGCTCCAAATACCTTTCTTGTATAAGGCAAGTAGAATAATTCATCATGCATCCTTAAGATTAATTCAATCACACTTTGTATTTATACTGGACCTTTTTACCTTCAGGAAATGCATGTGTTTATGCATAAAGCAGTAATCAAAATGCATCAGCAAAATCAAATAGCTTCCTTTTTCAAGGGGTGGGACTTGTTTATTTGTGTTAGAAGCTTCTCTCAGTGTTGCACAGTTAACAGATGGAGGGAAATTTCAAGCTATTTTTTTTAGTTCTCATTTCTGCTAAGCAGTTCTCTTTTCTTATGAACTGCTTCCAGAACTGTGGCTAATTTGTAGTATAGGTATTCTTTAGTCCAAAGTATGGTCAAGTGACACAGCAGCTGTAAAGAGTATTAAGTGTTTATAGATGTTTCTAAACTTAATTTTTATGTGAATACTTTTAATAGCTTTTCTATACAACACAGGTGCACAACTGAAAAGGTAGTGTTTGAAAAATGAAAGTTAAAAACAACAGTAGAAAGGAAAAAAATATTTTTTGCTGAGTCATCTTCTACACTTTTGATCTGCTGTTGAGACTGACAAATATCTGCTAGGATTGCAATAGTAAAAAATAGCATCTTCCATTTTTTATTACCTGTGACTATATATCCAAGAGGAAGTGCAGGTGAATGGAGTTCTTCCCAGATGTTTTACTGCCTTATGAAAAGAGGGCTTACAATCAAATATTTTCTGATTCCTCTCTTCTCCTATACTTGGCACTGTTTAGGTTAAGACTGTATGATGTCCAATTGAAATGACATCAGTCTGTCCCTTGAAACAGTCTGTTGTGCATTATTTATGTAAATATATTCAAATAGCCTGCATGGAGACTAAGTGTGCATCCATATATTCTCCTGCTTAGAGATAGATGTATTTACTGGTATGTCTGCAGACACAATCTCATTTCATAAAATAGCTGTATTAAATGTGTTGGTTAACTCATTTGAACCCACAGGTTGGTATATGGCTTATCTGCCTTGCTGGATTACCAAGGAGATGTGGTTCAGAGTTCACTACATTTCCTGATTTCCCATTTAATATTTGAAATGGAAATGACTTCTTCTGTCAGGAATATAAAATTGGAGGTAATAAAAAAGGCTTGAGGCTGAAAGCGTGGAACTAGCAGGCTTTTATTTGAGTTCTGCCATATATTCTCTCAGTGACCTTATGCAAATGATTTAACCTCTATGCATATTGCTTTTCCTTATGTAAAACATGTATCTCTGGAGATCAGTAGGTTCTTATAGGGCCTAATGTGATAATTAGATCCAGATCTTGCAAAGCATTGAGCAACCTCCACTGACTCTGACTTCAATTAGAATTGAGAGCACCAAACCCTGCTTCAGCATCCAGATCTCATGGTCAATACCCAATTATCCAGGTTAAGGAAGGACTGAAATAACTTAAATAAAGCAAAAGCACAAGTCCAAAACATGGATCAACTGGATTATAAAAATATATGGTGATAATACAGTGCAAGATAGAAAGGCTGGTGATGCTGGTGGTACTGGGACAAAAATTGTGGTCAAGCACCAAGAGGAGCTTCTGCACTCAGGCTCTGGGGATGATGTGAACACAGCTCGAGGTGCCAGCCAGCTAACAGAGAGCTGGAATGATTCTGAGATGGGCTGAACAATCACCTGACACAGATGGACAACCAAGAATTGCCTGGCTTTGAAAAGTGTTTCCATGTAATCTTCACAAGAAAGGGTTTGATTTGAATTTTAATATACTTACTAATTCTATGATTTAGAAGTGTATGAGCTATTTGAGTAACAGCTTTTTGAATGCTGCCATAGTTTTATTCTAAACTTTGTACTTAGAATAATTATTTGAAATCTTCATTCTGAATAAGTTAAGTTTAGTGTATCGTGAACAGAACTTTTCCTTCTCCCTGCACTCTTTCTTTGGCATGTAATGTGGCTTGAAGTTTGCTGCTTAACACTAAATTTGTCTTTGGAATTTGGCCAGTGCATAGTAGTGATGTTTTGTGCTCCTTATTAAAATCTAAGGTTTTGTGACTCATCTAGGATAGCTTTGTTTCCAAGAGCTGAGGGAGAAAAAGGGGGGAAAAAAAAGTAAGGGAAGAGAATGCAGACAGTACCTTTCCCAGTGGGGATGCTGGTGCAGGCTGCAGGCTTGCACATACTTTGCCTTTCAAAAGGAGACAATCAGTCATTCTTTCTCCCCCAGCAGATTGCAAAGTATTATAATGGTGCAAAACTCTGACAATGGAGATCAAAAGGAAGAAGCAGGAACAAAGAAAACATAAAGAGCTTTGTTTGCAGGGAGAATAAAATACTTTAATATGATAAATTCCTGTTCTTCTAAACTCTAAACACATGGCCCCTAGGAAATTGTTCAGTCGCCTGGAATTAATGTTGGGGGCAGCAATGGTTTGTAACTGGCACAGACACAAACTCTGAATCAAACCTTCAATTAAATGCTCTGTGTAACACTCATCTCTCAAAGAAAATGGTTTAAAATATTTAGAATATAAATTAAAAAAGAAATCCTTCTCCATTGAACTTCGGGTGGCAAAACTATTATGCCACTTCACAATATCTCTAACAATTAAAGTCATTAGTGCATTTTGCTCAGAGGCGTAATGAAATTAAAGTCATATGTTATTCCTGAGTTAATTCTAATTGATTTAAATGAGGGTCAGAATGAGTGCTAGACAAAATATTAATGCCATCAGTTTCTGTCTTAAGAGCATTGTGCGCTGGTTTTTAATTTCTTTTATTAAAAAGCTTTTATGTTTTCCCAAATAATTTTAGTAATAAGGTATATATCTTTTTAATTTTGGCCAGATTTGTTCACCACAATTCAATAATGCAACTACCTGAAACATTCATGCTATGCAGTGGTATATGTATGTATATATGAGGATTTATTTTCTTGTCTCTGTTGTTGCTTTTTTAATAGTCTTTGTCTTTTAGCTGGATCATCTGTGGTGTTCCTTCAGATAGCCTCTTTGATTTTTATTTTTTTTATTTTTAATTTTATTTTTGAGTCACTTTACAAATGGTCAGTCTATCAGGGCACTGCTAAGATTTTGTCATTCAAAGATACATTGGTGTTCTTAAATGTATGATTTGAAATGATCAAACATCTAACTGAGTCAATAAGCACTTTGTTGTTTACTCTTGCACGTGACTTCATATCTTGAAAGCATGCAATTTTGTCTTTTAATGTAAGTCTTGTAAATGTCTTGTTTCCACATTTTATTGTTGCATTCACTTTTTATTCTGCTTTGTTTACGCACCTCTCAATCTGGATTAAGCAGGTCTGTGAATCTTCTCAATGCATGCAAACTGAAAAAGCCTGCTCTAAGGTGAGGGATCCTTAATAGCTTTGTAGTGTTGAAGTTCAGTTGTTTTTCCTTTCCATTTCAATTCAACACATAGAAAGTGGCTGTTTTAGTAAAAGCATTAACATGATAGAATTGTAATTATTATTGCCATTTTTAACATTTCCAGACGTACATTTCTAAAACTTTCTCATCATTGATAAATGCATCACACAACTTAGATAATAATAATGTCAGTGATGGTATCTGCATTATTTCATACTAACATAATTTTTATTATGGGGGTATTAGACCACATTGCTGTCTTAAACAATTAAAAATTGTGTAACTAAATGTTGTCTTCTTAAATAATTGCAAATGCTCTCCTTTCATATCACTAATGTGGAAGTCAAATTCTGGAATCCAGTAATACTCTTACAAACCTGTAAGTTAAATGAGTATTTTCTGTCATTTAATATTCCTCCTCAGGGGACAGTGTATCTACTGTAGCTGTGGATATAACCATTGGTGTTTAACAGTCTAGCTAACAAAATGTGTATAATGCCAAAACTGAGTTAATATAATGGAGTTATAATCTTGTTTCCAACCACCAACTAATACTTCTCACTGGGCTTTTGTTGTTGAAAGTTTAAAATAAAATTTGTCAGAAGATAGCATTACTTATTAGTTTAAGCAGTGATGGACATAAATCATAAGGGTTTAAAAGAATTTTACACCTGTGGTTAAAGTAGTTATACTGATATGAGACTTCATTATTCAGAAAGAAAACAGAAATAAACTTCTAAATTTTAGTCCCGCCCTTTCATTTCTTATCCTCTATTTCATCTTTTCAATGTTGACAGCTATAAAATAAAACCCTGAGCAACATTAAAATTAGTTTCAAATTGTTTCTGTAACTTAATTTTTTTCTAAGATTAGTACACTTTGATAATGTCCTTAATTTAATTTTTGTGTAGGCTGATATTGACGCCTCCTATCCTTAACAAAGAAAATATGTGTCAACATGAGCCTACACTGAAATTTTCCTAACCAGGAAAGGATGTCAAAATAAAGATTTGATCCTGACAAATCACACAGGATGTTTCTGTAATTAGTGTATATAATAGTGGAAGGCACATGCTAGTAAAGCTATTTAATTTAACTATTAAATTTTATTAATTTTCAGTATCAAAGTTTTATTTTTTAACTGGACTAGTATTAAATTGTATGATGTTATGAGATGTGTGGAGAATAGTTAAATATTGACATATATTCTTTAATTTGCTAGAGAAGGTTTTTTCATGCATTTGACATTGAGATGACTTGGATAATGTTAGTCTAGTGTAGGAAGTACACTTCTGAAATTAAGACAACTAAATTCTTATTGCTGCCTTTTCTCTCACCCTATGAATGTATTTTGTTCTGTCTTTGTGTAATTTTGCATTCTGCTTGCTCTCTTACATTGCTTTTTCCACAGAAACACTATTTTTTTAATTTCAGCTTAATCATTTGAAGCTTGTTTTTATTACAAGAATGCAGCACTGAACATCTGTCCTACCATCACATGTACCAGAAGGTTTTTTTGTCAAGCTGCCTGAGATGCACCTTAACATGCATCACCTCTGCAGATCTGCCCCTGGATGGGCTCTGCTGCCTTCTTTTCAGAAGGGCAATTGCTTTGCAGAAAGACTCTGGTTCAGGTGTTCCCATAATTTCTGTAACTGAGTCTCAGTTGAGGTGTTGAAGCATTCCCCTCCTTGCTGGTAAAAAGACATGGGGGAGCAGAAATAGGTTTGGGATTCTTGCAAAGCAGGTGGTGTACAGTTGCTAAGCTAAGCATATTTTGACCAGACAGAAAAGTCTGTCTTGGTTCCTCTAGTTATGGAGAGCCAAATTAGACCACACCTAAAGTGGGACAGAGCCAGAGGAGCTGACTGAGATGGCTGTTAGGGACTGATGGGGAGGTTTGGATTATTCCTCCAGAATGCATGAGATGAGTATTCTGGTAAGCAGAGCATCTCTGGGGGTGTATGGAGGCTAAGGGGGAGGCGGCTGGGAGTGACAAAAGGTGTGACTAGGATGAGACTGGCCTGAAAGGTGCAAGTACCGAAGTTTTCACAGTGGGGTGAAGGCTGTGGTTGGGATTTGGATAGAGAGATGTGAGCTTGAAAGCAATCATTGGTGTCCCTGGTTTCTGGGGCAAGAGAGCTGCTGAAGGTGGTTCTTTAGTATGGGGATTTTTTGGCTTAAAGGGGATATTTTCATTGTGCTTTCTGCAGGAAAGAAAACAGTACAGGACTGAAATGGGGGAAAATGAGACCCTGACACTGAGTCCTGTCGTTCAGCTGCTGCCATGGGGGCGATTCCTGCTTCACTCTGGGTACTGCTGCCTGAGCCTCTGCTGCAAAGGGCCTGCAGCAGCGTGTAAAGCATTACCTGCTTTGGGGCCTCACCCTTAGCTGCTCCCTCTCTTGATAGGAAGCACTGCTTTAGGGAGAAGTGCTTTGGTCAATAATTTGTCTCCTGTAAGGTGTAAGTTCTGAGTGAGCTTTCAATTTACTAAGGAACTCTACTTGTGTTTTGGCGCCCATTTTTCCATCAGAGAGAGCTGGATGTCTGAGGGGTGCTGTAAAGCCACACAGGAGCTCCTTTGATAGCTATCTTGGCAGGAAGGATGGTTGAAGAGTGAGAGGGTAGGGTGAGCTTTAAGCCTTTGAGAAACCTCTTCTCAGGACACGTGGGAAATCTAGTACATGTGACTAGGAAGCATACATTTTTGTCAACAACAAAAACATGCAGGCTATCTCACCAGTAAGTGCAGTTTGAAGTATGCTAAAACTAGCTTTGAACCACAGAGTAATTAATATTGGATGAAGACCCAAAGTTAGCTAGCTTGCTTGTGTTCAAATTTTGACATACTTTTGGCATTCTCTGTAGTCTGGCTGGAAATGTCAGGCAATATGCTTTCTCTTTAAATCTTTCACTTCTTCGTAAGAGAATCCAAAAGTTCAGAAATATTGAGTGGTAGTCAGAGATTTGAAACGTGACCCAGAAAAATGATTGCAACTACTCTATGAAATTGGTTTAGCCCATCTTCTGTTTTATGATTAAGGAAAAAGCAGTATGTTTGTCTCTGTTGCACCAGGTACTCAGCAAAATTCTTACATAGGCTCTTTAACAAATCAAGTTAAGATTTAAAAAAAAAATCATAGTTATTTTTTTAGGGTCAGTGTTCTACTTGATACATTTCTCAAAAATATTTATTGTAGAATATATACTTTTACAAGTGCCACTGTGAAACTTGCTCCTTGTTTTATTAGCACCATTAAGAGAACCAGTTCAGCTGAGCGTGTGTCCCCAGGAGGTCGGAGGGAAAGCTATGGAGATTCCAAAGGGAGTCGCAACCGCACTGGTTCCACCAGCAGTTCATCTAGTGGTAAAAAGAACAGTGAAAGGTAATGTCATCTAAGTATCTATCCCCTTTCTCTGCCTTCTGCTCTAATAATGAAATTAGTTTCTTTAGTGAGCTTAGTTTTTCTTTTTTAAAATATTGGAAGCTTTTTTTTTTACAAAGCTCCAATTCTTGGACCAAAGTACATATTAAAACATTTGAAATAAAATAGGTTTCATATTTAGATTAAATTTATTTGCCTTATTTCCAAACTATAAACAGTGTGAGAACTTAGAGTTTCCCAGGAAAGTTCATAATTGTTAAACATGCTTTTTCTAATATCTTAGTGGTTTCCCTTGGTCTTTATATTCCTGACAACTACTTCTTTGAGTTTCTGATTGTGGTGCATTGACCCCAGCTGGCATCTAAGTATCACACAGCTATTCACTTCCTGTCCTCCAGTGAGATAAGGAGAAGAAAATAGAAAGAGCAAAAGTGAGAAAACTCATAAATCAAGATAAAGGTAGTTTAAGAAGTGAAGGAAAGAGGAAGAAAAACCAAAATGAGTGCTGAGAAGCATTCAGTCGCCACATCCCACACATAGATTAATGTCCAGCCAGTCTCTGAAGTATGAATGCCTTGATCTGACAGCCAGATTAAAAATAAATAAAGAGAGAGGTTTACATGCAAGTGCTGTTCAATGAAGCAGAATGAAGTGATGCCTATCTCTGTGCATCTCTGATCATGTTTTTCTGTATTGCTGACAGCACAGAGAAAAGAGGGTATTTTGTCCAAGGGTTTCAGACTTAGGACAGCCTTGAACAAACAGCTATTTCATTGAGGTTCATCAGTATTGTCAGTAGAGGTCAAGCAGCTCTTTCCTGTATTTCCTAGTCAGAATTCAGTTTTGGCCATTTCACTTGACCTGTTCTATTGCAGTTTCCTTTGCAAGAAATGCTGTTGATGGTACTGTTTCACTGTCTCACTGATGATGTGACCATAAATACACATAGTTAATGAAGCTCAAATAATAACTTAGTTTACCTGCTCCCTTTGGGTATCAGTGCCATTACACGAGTCATTGTCAATGGTGTGGCACAAAATGTTCCTTCTTTTTAATCCCTTCAGCGTATTTCCTTGAGTAAGAAGTGACGGATCAGGTTGTGTACTATTTTACAGCCAAAATATGGGGGATTACATTATTAATTATTTGGTTTCTGGCTTATATTTTCAGCTATGAAGCAAGACAGCAAGTGTGCAAACTATGGAAGTTAGAATAAGTTATGGATTGGGATAAAAGGGCAGACTAGTAAGGGTGGCACTTTGTGGCTGGTTGCTACAAGCTTCCTGAACAAGAGGAAGTGCATGGGGGCTTTTACAGGCAGCTTGAAGCAGCCTCAAAGTCACAGGCCCTGGTTCTTGGGAGACTTTAACTACCTGGACATCTGCTGGAGAAGCAACACAGCAAAGTACAAATAGTCCAGGAGGTTCCTGGAAAGCATTGATGACAACTTCCTGTCACAGGTAGTGGAAGATCCCACAAGGAATATTGTGCTGCTTGACCTTGTGATAACAAGCAGGGAAGGCCGTGTTGGAGATGTGGGAGGCAGCTTTGGTTGTCCTGGCTCTGAAGTGGAGTTCAGTACCAGGAGGGGATGAACCAGGGCATAACCATGGGCTTCAAAAGAGTAAACTTTAGCCTGCTCAGGGATCTTGGAAAAATCCCATGGGAACAGGACCTTTAGGGAAGAGGGATCCAAGAGGGTTGGTTGATATTCAAAGATCACTTCCTCCAGGCTCAAGAACCATGCATCTGGATGAGCAAGAAATGAGGAAAAGTGGGCAAGAGACCTGCATGCATGGATAAAGGAGAAGATGTTCTGGTGGACAACAAGTGGTCCATGGGCCAGCAGTGTGCCCTTGTGGCCAGGAAGGCCAGTGGAATTCTAGGATGCATTAGGAAAAGCACTGCCAGCAGATTGACCTATATAAAATTATAGAATTATCAAGGTTGGAAGAGACCTTTTAGATCATCAAGGCCAACAGTCCAGTTCTGCCCTTCTACTCAGCCCTGGTGAGGCCACATCTGGAGTGTCCAGTTCTGGGCTCCTCATTACAGGAGAATCATGGAGCTCCTGGAGTGAGCCCAGCAGAGGGCTACAAGTTGATCAGGGAAATGGAGCATGTCTCTTACAAAGAAAGGCTGAGGTAACTGGGCCTGTTCAGCCTCAAGAAGATAACTGAGAGGGGACCTCATCAATGCCTACAAGTATCTGAACAGGGGGTGTCAAGAAGATGGAGCCAGGCTCTTCTTGGTGGTGCCAAGCAATAACTAGAGGCAATGGGCACAAACTGATGCACAGGAATAGGAAGAAAAATATTTTTGACCATGTGGGTGACCGAGCAATAGAACAGATTGTCCAGAGAGATTGTGGAGTCTTCCTCAGTTGAGATATCTGAGAACTGTCTGGACACAATTCTGTGCCATGTGCTCTGGTACAACCTTGCTTGAGCAAGGAGGTTAGACCTGATGAGCAACTGTGATCCCTTCCAACCTGACCTGTGACTCAGTGAAAGGCTTAGCAAATTAAAGGAATAATGAAAAAATTTAAACACTATTAGAGAAAATGTTATAAAATTGTAACCAAAGAAGATGTAATTTTTACACAAATTAACATCTTGTTTGCATTCTGAATCTATGCATGTGAATGAAGTTCTGAGAAGCCAACAGAATTTCACAGGACTGGGCCTTCTGGTACTTACAGAAATTTGACTCTATCTTAAAATCAGAATTTTCTTTCCTTAAAATTTGTGTAAGATAATTATAAACAACAAATAACTGATAGATGTGGGTTTCATTTTGTTTTGAAGATTTTTGTTCTTCAAGATTTCTAAAAGACAAATATAACTGGAAAAAACCATACTGTAGCAGTACGTAATATCCATAAATAAGTATTACTTTTGAGAGGAAAAGCAATCTCTTAGTTTATTTAGGAACAAAGTGTCTTTCTGCATGTGCAGATTTGAACAAAATCTTTTCTCCAACCCTTGTAGCACAGAGAATGTATGTCTGCACACATCTGAATCAGCAAACCAAGCATCAACAATCTTAGGGACAAGCGAGCCTGAAATGTTTGAAAGGCAAAACCAAGCAAAACCCATAATGACCAGTGAAGGGACAGCTAAAAAAACAGCTCACTCTTAATTTAAGCTGCAAATTCTGTGAAGTGCAAATTCTGTTGCAATGGTGTGTAACTTCATGCAGCTACTTAGCCTTGGTGAAGTCATTAGCATGGAGCTGCTGTTTTCTGTATCGATCTCTTGAAATGGATGGATTTTTTTCCTAAGGCTTTGCTTTTTATTTTGCATCTAGGTATAACATCCTAATCTATCATGCATATCAAATTACATCAACAGCCATTATGTGGTGACTTCATTGATTAAAATAACTTTATCTTCTATAAACAAAACAAATGTCTTGTGGATAGTTTTTGTTAAAAAACCAAGTTTCTATACTTAGATGGGTAGACTTGTTTCTGGAATATGAATATTCACCTACCAATGGTGAATCTCATTGCTTTTCCGATTTGCTGTAGTAATTTACTGTAGCCTTTGAAAAAGTTTTAACAAACATGATCCTACGGTGCCCTTGCTCTGTGTACTTTAGCTTATATAAAAAATTGCATTAGATCAAATGCCCAAAAGATGAATTCAGTGCGTGTTGTGCACTGGAAGATTTACATCAAAAATCGAAAATACGGTACAGTGTCAAAATCAAAAGTCAAAATTGACAGTCAAAATTGAAATACAATACAGTGCATTGCAAAGTCCATTTTATAGATATATCTCTGATTCTGCTACCTGTTTAAGGTGACAACTATCTGAAATTAGTAATATGTTAAAGCTACTAAAGACATAAAGTGAGACTATTAGGTTATTCACTTACATTAAGGAAAGCTATGACTTCTATGAGCTATATAGATGTACTCTACACTTGAAAATTGATTCCAAAATAGCTGAAAAATAAAAACATTGCAACAAAATAATGGTTATCTGCAAAATGTTTTGGTTTTGCTCTAAGGTTGATCACTGTACTTGAAATGCATTTTTAATTTTTACATACTATTTCAACAGAAACTCAATGGTTATGTCATTTTGCAAGTGTTAGGCCACAAAGGGTTGAGCAACAGCATTGATCAGAAGTCCCTCACTTAGGACTTGGGAAGGAGGTCCAGCCCACGAGGCAGGCAATGCTTAAGTAAAGTGCAAGTATTCCAAGGAACTAACCAAGAGCATGCATTAGATTGCCTCAGCTGATGCTCGTGATGTTGGTACCACTGTGAAAACAACCACTGTATGGTTAGAGCCTTTTCCCCTCATTTCTGTCCCATGCAGCCTGTTCAGCACCCCAGCTTTCACCTCCTTGAAGAATGAGTGTCCTTATCCTGTGGAAGAGGCTGGCTAAAGACTTGCCTCATGCTTCCTCTCAAAACCGAGCCACCATGCAAAATACTAAGCAAGAGTTATGGGAAGGAAAATTATTCTGTACACTGGGACTAAGACTGTCCCCCAAAAGCTGACTGTATGTGTGAAAGAGTGAGGAAGGGTGTGTTAACCTAACCATCTACTCACAGCCTCTTTGTATCCTTGACCCCTTTGCATCCCTTCCAGCTCGAGATATTCTGTGGCTCTGTGTTTCAAAGCATATAGGGTTGTTGTGGGCTGTTACGCAAAGCCAGAATGCTATAGAAAGCTCTTTCAAGAAACTTTAAGCATAAGGAGATGACCATAATCTCCCATGCTACCATGAAGTGTCCCTACTCCTATAGCTATCAGCCAGGAATAAGCCTTCCTGAGGGTTAGTTAAGTAGGATGTGACTCAAGTTCAGGAAAAAGGGTAGCCTGAGCTCTGAGCTGTGTGTGGTTAGGGTTTGTATAATTAGGAAGTACAGATGATTTGCTTTATTGCTGTCATGAATCAGCCTTTCACATTTGCTTGATTAGCTTGAATAGATCAGCATGGTCTGTTCAGAGCTAGGCACTGTTTTGTCTCTAATATGGCAGCATTTCTGACTAGTGCTTCATCCCATAAAGTTTTTTGTTTTCTAAAAATATCTTCATTTGTAAGAGAAAATGCTCATCTCGGTTTTAACAATGGCAGCACATCATGCTATTTATATAAATTACATTGGCTGTGTATGCCAGCTTGGAGCATGTATTTTGATGCATTATTTACACAAAGGCTGATATTATGGAAAGTTGCTAAATCAAGAGTAGAATCAGAATTAATTTGGCTTGGTTTGGGTTTATCATTAAGTAAAGTATTATTCTTAATATAATTGTCAAACCAAAACAAAGGGAAAAATACAATAGAATTATTTGCTGCATCTTTCATTGTAGTGAGAGAGAATCTTTTATGCTTAGAAAAAAACCTGTGTGCAAAAATCCAACACAATCTTGTTTTGTTTTGTTTTTTTTTTTTATTTCTCCTTATCTGCCCCTTGCAGTCTAGGAGAGGGTGTTGAGATGGCATCAAGCTCTAGGAATACTTCATGCTTCAGGATTTCTCCATCAGAATGATGGGGGGGTTCAACCCTTTTGGGATCACCCTAAGAAACTTAGAGCAGTTATCTTATATTTGAAAAATTCTACTGCATTTAAAATGAGGGAACTGGGAAGAAAAATAACTGCATAATACAACTTTGTGTCCCTTCCATTCTTGATCAGAAACAACACCCTCAAGCTTGATTTACAGGGGCAAAGGACAAAAACAACAAATGACTAGCATTTGTTAACAAGGATTCCTTCCTTTTGGCCAGGGTAGTACTATTCAGAGAGCTTCTCAACATGCTGTATGTATTTTCCCCTCAAGTTTTCCCAAATATCTTCTCAAGACAAAAAGAAAAACCCATTTCCAGTTGTCTTTCAGGCAGCTGTGCCGTGACAAGCAGAAGACATTTTGATCATGGTTATGTGCTTTCTGTGTTTTACCAAGTACTGTCATTCACCAAGGAACAACTGGGCAATTCCATGTTTTATGTGAAGTCTTTGGAAAAAGCAAGATTCAAAATTTGATTTGCTCCTTAAATCCAGGCTGGAAACAAAAAATGATACAGCTGCTCGTGGCCAGTTTCTTTGTTCTCCTGTAACTGAACTAACTTCACAGAAGAAGAGAATTTGGTAGTTAGTAGAGGAAAATCTATAGTTTTGAGAATGTAATGAGAATTGAAGGGAAAAGTGCCATCAAGGATGTTTACTGTTTTTAACTGTGTTTGCCTGGGGATTGACTTTATAAATAATTTAGTTGAAAAAGTATTTTTATTCATACATACAGTCAACAAAAATTTATATTATTATATTTTTAGTTTTATGTTATATTGATACATATACATGTGCAGACTGTATGTGCATGCTTTTAAAATGGTAATTTCTTCATTATTTTCACAGCAAACCCAAGGAACCAATGTTCAGTGCAGGTAGGAACTTTTAAAATATTTAAGCAGATAGTAACTGTGACTGGGTTCCCCCACTAGCCCCCTTTCTTCCATGGATGCCTAGAAATTGGTATTGGGAATCTAAACATGACACTTACAGGCTGCTGCTGATATATTTTTAAAAAGTTGATCAGTTTCCTCTAGATTTTATTGATGCAATAGATTTATTTTACAGTTGGGATTGTTTGTAAGAAGACAAGGACAAAAAAGACTATGTCTTCTTACTTTGCATGTGTCTTCTCTTTCAAAGCAGTATCAAGGTTTTGGTAATTAAAGGAATGCCAAGTTCCAGCTATCATGTTAATCATAAAGCGGTGCCCTCTAAAGATTGACACATCTGTCCCAAAGCCTTGTAATGCAATTGGTCAAATTGCAAATGGAAAGGTGGTTTGTTACTACTGTTTTGGTAATCTCTCTTTAATTTGAAAAGCACTTCAATTTTTTCCAACTTAGGTATTATCCCTGCTGAAAGATTTTGAAAGTGAAATAGTAGGTGTAAGTGAAAGCAGTGTTTGTCCTTGTCATTAGACAGTTAAAATTTTTGAAGAGTCTCAATAAAAATATGAAGTTCAGTAGTGTATATAACAGTTATTTTTGTTCTGAAAAGTCTACAACAATTAAAATAAAGATTTATTTTAACAAAATAGTGAAGGAAAAACTTATGTTGATTTATCAAATGTATTGTATTATTTTTTTATGCATAGTTCTGTGACAGTAATCATACATTAAGCTGAAAAAGTTGGAGATCTTTTGTTTACTGCATGGGTTGATCAGCATCCAACAAAGCTCTTAAGCCATATTTCAAGGTTTAATGTAACTGATTTTGAAGTCAATAATACATGAAATTAAATAAGCACTTAAGTCTCTTGGGACAATATAATCATGTCCCGTGACATGAGGGTTCATGTCCCCTCCATGAAAACTGCTGGTCTAGAAAAAAAAATCTTCTGATTTGTCCACAATAAGCTTTCGTTGCCTAATTTTTCTCCTTCTGTTATACCATGTAAAAAAAGGTGTTTGTAATATCTTTTTCTTCTGCCACTTTTGCCATAGATAAAAATCAGTAATTAAACAGGTGTGACACTGCATTGATGTTCTTCTCACCTAGACAAAATTCCTACTGAAATGAATGTTTTTTTCTAAGAAGGTTATACTTGGTATTTTGCTTAAGTATATGGTTACATAATAGAGTTTAAGCCAGTGTTTTAATGGTAGAACCAAACAGAGGCTCCTAACTGAGGAAGGAGGTTTAGAAGTTAATTACCCAGTGTATGGATCAGTGTTTTGTCAGGCCCCAGGTTAGCCTGCAGCAGACTAAGACTGGGCAGCCTATAGAGCAGGTATTTAGAGACTTCTGTATTCAAACACATCTTTATCTAGCCCTTCTGTCTCTGTCTCTGTAATCACAAGGGAAGCGCCGTGTGACACACTGCAAAGGTAGGCTTCACTTCCAAAACCTCATAGCTCTCGAAGCAAAATGGCTCTGGTGGGATAAAAGCTCAATATATATATAGCTGTTTTCTAACTTGTGTGCATTTTGCAATGCTAAAACTTTTCTAGTTCTTTTGAGTGAAACAAAAATATTTTACCATTTATTATATGTTCTGCTGAATTATAACCCTCAGGTGCCAACTTTAATCATAATAATGGGTTATAATTGACATTCCTGTGGACTTATTCCTAAGAATTTGAATTAGAAAAAAATGTTGAGAGAGCTATATGGCAACACGTGGATGTTCACTGTGTTTGAAATGGCATTCTGCACTTCTGCTGAAATTCGTATAGAATTTGCCCCTTTGTTGGCTGTTTTGCTGTTAGCCTAACATGATCATAGAAGCCTTTGTTTTTTCTTGCTTTTTCTTATTGAGTAGATTGTAGATTGTTCTGAATCTTAAATAAACAGACCTAGGCCTACAACTAATTTCTCGTTGCTTTTTGCTTAGTGTCATAAAGCAGAGTTACATTTGGTAAACATACCATGTTGGTGTCTAAAGCTTTAGTTAGGTTGTAGTGTAAATATGCACATTTTTTGATGCATGTTTATATCTGTGATTTAATCACAGATTTATCTGCTTTTTAGAAATAGCTATATCCTAACAGTTTTTCCACTAATCAGCATCTTTGAGCTTTGCAATAAATGTGAATTTCACAAAGCAAAATATGTTTGTTCTCAAGGCAAAGTCTATTAGAGAGTCTCTACCTCTGTGTATTCTTTGTACAAATTTGTACCTGCAATCAGTGGTGGTTTCCTTTGCAGACCCCACTGGCAATGATGTCCTTCTTATTTCCGTTCATTAACTATTATTTATGCAACAACAATATCAAATTTTAAAAAACGCAGATGTAAAAGATATATTTTTCTAAAAGTTTCACTGTTGGTCTGTCTTTGTAGTTTGATGATTGTCTGTCTTTACATCTATATCTTTACATTTAGAACTCTACTGTCTTACAAACTTACTTAAGAAAAGTATGAAAAAGAGGATGGAGATTGATTGTGTAGATAATGTATTTGGGTTAGGAACAAAAACTAGTAGAGATGGAATGTTACCAAAAGTTAAAAATAAATACACAATATGACCTCTATGCCTGACATAATCAGCGTGTTTCTCTTTATAGTTAGGCGAGAGACAGACACACATTCTGAAGGCATAATTTATATACTTGTTGAATATACTTGATATAGTTTACTGGTAGTATATACTTTCCTAGTCTGGTGTGACCAGGTCAAATACTCCCACTGTAGATGGCTAAATGCAAGTTTTATGAGTCCCATAAGCTTCACGTGAGAAAAGCAGCTTGGTGAATTAAACTTTGGTTCATTCATGGCCTTTGAAAAGTACAACCAGTAGTTGTCATTGCTGAAAATCTATTGACTTCCAGTGCACCAGCATCAGCAGTGTTGGCACGTGTTTGAAGCTCATTAAATAGATGCTGCATGCGCATACAAATAGTGCTGTGATGCTTTGCTATTTAATGCTCTACACTCTATCTTATTTTCCAATACAGATATATTGGAGTAGATTTTTAAAAACAATTCCAATATTCTATCATTTTAATGGGCATCTTGAAGTTCCAACCTTCTGTCACCATTATTTCATCATTATTATCTCTTCTTTTTAGCTTTAAGTTTTCTGTTGCTTTCATTTTGTGTATGCATTCTGTAAATGAAGCTAGAGAGACCTAGCTGTAACTTTACTGTGACAGGTCAGGTAGATCTCTTTCCCATATGACTTAGTCTAAAGGCAAAATACACATCTAGTTAGGTAATACAGCATTTCTATGATGTTTATTTGTTCAAACAATACTTATTAATTTAGTCAGGATTGGTAGCATATGCATATTTCCAATTAAAATAAAGCCTTAGCTTTAAAATTTAAAAAATAGTGGTGTATTTGTAATGATACTTAAAAATTCATAGCATAATTTAACAGTCCTAAATGGTATAATTTTTTTTTAATTTACATGATTTTTGTTACTTTTGCCCTTCCATTTCCTCTGTGCCCATGATTATTCTGTCTAGTAACTCTACAGATGTCACTGACTCCAAAACTGCTTGATACGCATGCGAACAAGGCTGAACCCCTTGATCTGCCGATGGAGCAGCAAGAGCCAGCACGTTCTGAATCTGGACAAACTTCATCAGAAGTTCACAGGACACCCACTTTGGCCTTGCCACTTCCCAAAAGTCCTAGTCAGACCTTCATGGCATTTCCCAGATCTCCTAGTTTTATAAGCCCCATGAAGTCCCCAAGTCAGTACTTCCAGATCTGTTATTAATCTCTGCTTCTCTGCCCCAAAAATATTTCTTACCAGCTCAACACATTACTTTTAGTATTTTCTTCTAGAAATGTTTACTTCTGTCAGCCAATTGAGTTTTTGTAGCTTCTCTCCTGTATGTCATTATCCTTTCTTTTAATGTGCTGTCAATGTTGTCATTCCTTTTTCAATGTTTAGTAATTCTTAAAGCACATATCTTTTCTGCATGTACATCAGCATGATTCCTCTTACTAATTGTTTGTGTTCCTTATTTCGAATGTATCTCTAACACTGTATCAAGTGTAAAGCATATCTTTACACTAGGATGCAAAGAATGCGACTGAGTGTTGGAAAATAATTTAGATGCTGATGCTCAACTGTAAACATTGATTAAAAATAAAATTAATTTAAAGTGGCATTTCTGCGTTAATTGTAATCTTTGATGTATTTCCCTGCATTTTTAATATTTAAAAACTGTAGTATTGTAATATTTTTTTTAAAATTCCATTTCAGACCTTTCTGGTTTTAGTTCTTCTTGACATTGTTTAGCTCTAATTCTGCTCCTCAGAATATTTAGAGGAAGAAGGGACTTCATATGTTTTTAGAAAATTCTGTTTAGTGATTATGATTTAGGAAAAAAAAATCCTGCTAAATTTCTAAGTCTGAGATTGCATGTCATTCTATAATTGTAATGCACCAAACTGTTATGTGGGAAGGGATGGAAGAGCACTGGAATTCTCCCCAATGGCTTTTTTGTGTAACATTAAACATTTCTGACCTTTTGTAGAGGAAGGATACGTAAAAATGTTTCTTCGTGGACGTCCTGTTACCATGTACATGCCCAAAGAGCAAGTGGAATCTTACAATTTGGAAGCAAAAGTAGAATTACCAGCCAAGAGGCTTAAACTGGAATGGGTGTATCCTTTCTGTGCTGGAGGACTACTGGAAATCAATCATTCCATAATGATTTGGGTTAAATAACTTCTCTAGCTAAAGCATAGCAGGATTAAGGTCAGAGGGTTCATTTAATTGGTGAAGTGACATTCCATTGAAAATAGGTGTTAATGTCTTGAGGCTGCTGTTCTTCACTTTGTAAAGTACAGGGTGGCAGCTTAAGAAAGATTTTGCTTAAGTGTTGCCTGAAGGTTAAGTCTGAAGCATGCTAATTAGCCAAAGATTAAACTAGGCATATCATAAGAATGTAGTGAGCTGGGATTGTTAATTATAATATGCATAGACAAGCTCAGGTTTTTTTCTAGTTCCTAGCAATCATTTATCATTTTAAACTGTTTTATAAAATGTACACCATTGTCCTTAAGAGGATGGTACATTCAACTGGAATAAGCCCTGAACTGAGTAGTGCTGTGCGACTGATACATGTTTAGCCATAAAATCTATAAAATATAATAAATAATATTTGGATTTGTATCTTAAGGAGGCTTAAACACCATAAATACTGAACAATCAGATTTTTCCACTGACTTCTATGAGTGGACATAATTGCAGAAATCTAACTTGAAAGAAATCAGTGTTTCATTACATACAAAAGTTTTCCTATTTCACTTTCAAGTATAATGATAGAATATATGCTTTATTTTAAAAAATACTTTTCACTTTTATATAATCATATATAATAGATGATTCACGATAAAATATAAACACAACAAGAACTGAGTCTATTTGTAATATCCATTATCTTTAGAGAGATGACATCTTCATAAGGTTTTCTGTTTTAAGAAAAATCTCTTTTCTGGTTGCAGTGAAAATAGGAAATTACTTTGACTTCATAAAAGAACACAGACTGCATATAGTCTTTTTCAGAATTGTATAAATAGAACTGCATGTGGTTTCAGAATGTTCAGAGAATTTCCAAAAGTCCCTTTGTATTCACAAGAGATTAATGACAGATTTAGTAACCATTCTTATTCCTATTGCAGCTGAGGCTGTATGTTCTATCCCATTCTGCTGGAACTGCAAAGATAATGCATGCACAAATAAGTGAAGATGAGTTTAAAAGACAAAAAATCCATAAAATTAATAAAACAGGTGAGATTAGAGTGATAAACGCTGCTTGCAGCATTTTACCATCTAGATGTACAGGTTCTCACCATTTATCACAACAGAATTAAATGATGTCATTTGCAGTTGTAAGGAGCTCCTCACTTGGGGGCCTAAGGATGGTAAGGAGAAAATGTTAGAAAGCTTGCTGAAACAACAGAACACCCAACCATGAAACAAAGCAGAATGTCATTAGCAGCATGTAGGTGGAACCTGACATCAATATTTCAGACTATTTTAAGAAATTATAATTAGAGTAGGTCGTGATTTCAGTCTCATTAGTTTCTCACTTAAGCTTATTTAAATGACTGAATGTTTGCCAGATGGACTATTTTATTTTTAGTTTGAATATTCATATGTCCTTCCAGGTGTGTGTCCGTATAGCCAGCAGAATCCTATCTAAGGTTGTCTAAGAATAGAAGAGGTGTGAATTAATAAAACAATCTAACTAACCCTAAATGGTTATTCTAAATGGTGTTGAAGAGGAGGTAGTTTTTTCCAAAAATACTGTGCTGGCTTCTTCTGTTTCTAATTTATTTGCAATTCAATCATGATATCCATACTTAATATTTATAGCAGTGACTAGGTATATGGAAGATTTAGAAAGACAGTTAAAAAATAATTTTAAAAAAAGAGGGAGAAGCTAATGCCCACTTTACAGACTATAACAAGAGGAAGAGAAACTGTGAGCAGGAGCATAAGATCATTTAAGAAGAAAGACAAAAACAGCAGAAAACCAAGCAATATTGCAGGCATTTATTCCAGTTGAGTTGGAGAAGCTGCACTGTTTGATTGGAGGGTAATGGAACTGGAATAGGAAAAAACATCTTCATAACAGACAAATGAGTCCAGCTGTGGGAGTACAGCCAGGAATGCTCTATAATGTAAGAATGGGGATAGGGAAACAAGATATTGGGGGTGGTGTGGGCAAATGGAAAGGAAAGCAGACTATGATGAGAAACAGCAGGAAGAAAATCTAATGTGTATAGATTTCAGGGCATACCAGAACCATAAAGGGTTATTACAGTCACATTAGCAGCTGTTTGGGTAAGCTGAAAAAGTCCAAACCTTTGATATATATATTATCATATATATTAGGACATGAAGAAACAAAAACGCTGAGTGATGACGTGTGAAGGGGGCTGGAGCAGAGGTGGAAAACCCAAGTGAGAAATCAGCACTAGAGACATTAGGGTGGGAGCAGTGGCCTGCCCAGATCCATTTAGGAACAAGTCACTTGGCAAGCAGGAGGTTTGAAAGAAAAACTGTTGGGCAAATGAAAAGGAAAGGTCAAGGTAACACTCCCTGAAGTGCCAGCTCACCAAATCCAAGTCGAAGCCACCAAATCTGAGTGTGGGAAACAGTGAGGAGAAAGAGGGATCAACCCCAGGAGTTTGCATTTGAGAAAAAAGGCTGATAGAAAGAAATTGAGTGTTTGACAACAGCAGTCATGTGAAGGGTTGAATGCAGCATTGTTCCCCATAGGAAGAATAGTAAAGAAAGGAGATTTTCCCTAAAGAACGTAATCTTTCCCTTTTAATGGCTATTTTTGTGCACTGAGATTTGTTCCTTATGCATGTCTGTGTAATGTTCTTCACTGTTTTAGAAATCCAGTTTCTTACACTAACTTCAGCTGCTGGTTCACGATAAATTTGCTTATATGTTGTTGAACTAGGGAAATACTATGTTGGCTTCAATTCATAATGATATCTTGCCTTAGAGAGAAAAATAAATTTAAACAAATAAAGCATTGTCCAGCAATCTAGAGTAGTAACAGCAGCCGTGACGGACAGATTCAAATGGATAGTAAATTCTTTGTAATTGAAGATATGGATTGTTTCAGTGTCATCGCATTTTAATATCTCAAACTTGAAGAAACTTTGGTTGAAATGTTTCAGTTTATAAGACTAAAAGCTCTGTTTCTGAATTCACACTTTAATAATTGGGTATGCAGCACTAGTTCTATTGCATTTATAAGAAAAAATCAGCAAGCTGTTTCTTCTAAAATAGGTATTTATATAGGATAACTATTGACCTTATTACTTCAACAACGTTATCATGACTATTTTAGTTTGAGTGGCTTATCATTAGCCACCCAGGATAGTGCACAAGTATCTTGTTTAGATCATGTAATTGGGGTTTCATTTTCTGTCCATATATTTTTCACAGCCAGTTTCTCCATATTGACTGCATTAGAATGCACTTCTGTTTTGCCAAGATTCTGCTAATGCTGTTTCTTTCTGTTCCCATAAAAAAAAAAGAAAGCCAAAATAGTTGTAGTCCCTAATGACTCTTCAGAAGGATAAAACTACAAAATTTGGCTGATTTAACATTCAGTGTAAATGAGATTATTATTCCAGTCATTTCATTGAATTGATTTTATATTCGTGTTGATATGAGTAACATCAAAATCTAGGCCACTGCCTTTTAAATACTACAAAAATAAATTGGAAGGGATGATGTAACGTTTTTATGGGTTTTATCTATCTGGCTGGTCATGGCCACATTAATGAAATTAATCAACCTGCACACAGGATAATGCAATCAATCCTCGTGTAATGCAGGGAGATGTGCTGAATGGCTTATTATTGTTTGTATCAAGTCTAATTTTTTATTTTAATTAGTCAAGCAGTGTAAATAGTAAATACACCTGGGACAAAACTAGTATTGCCTTTGTCTGGTATTTAGCAAATTCTAGAGGATGCTAAATCTGCAAATTCCCCTGTTCTTTGCTATGGATTTTCTGTAGGATATGTAGTTTTTAAAGTCTGCAAAATGCTTCAACTTTCTACTGTAGTAAGGGAAACAGTTCTGAAGGTTGTCAAGTAATAAAGCTGTGCTCAAGCCAAGAGATGGAGACTCTAGGACAGAGACTTCAGATGACAAGGACAGAGAATCCTTTTTTTTTTTTTTCCTTTTTTTAACATTTTTTATTGGTAGACAGTGTTATTACAGCTTGACCAACACTCTAGCTATGGATATAGGGGTCGGGACTGTCGCAGCAATCTCTATCTCCTGCCAACGGGCGAGACCGTGTATTTCATCGCCTCCGTAGTTGTGTTATTCAATGTTGAGGAGCAACTTCAGAGACATTACACTGGTCATAATGATGATGTGAAGTGGTAAGTCATCTAATAACAGTTATTTTTTTCTTCATAAAACAGTATCTGAGATAGATCCACTCATTTTCCTTATTCTTTTAGGAGGATTGAACATTACCTTCTTCTTTAGAATCTTCCCCTTGCCTTTTTTAAGTAGGGTTGAATCATTGCCCTTCGCCAGAGCCTGGGTGCCCTGTACAGTTCCTTTGGGTTCAACCTAACCAGCACAATAGTTGTAATTTCACCTGTGGTCTTCCTGGTCATCTTCAGGCATGCTGACCCCATGGCAGATAGCCTGTAAACTAGACCTGGTTTGTTTGCTGCCATGCACACATGCCAAATTGGGCTTCAGAGCGATTTAAGTGTGTTGAAGATCAGATGGTGCTAGATACCAGCAAGTATCACAATCATTAAACTGCAATCTAAATAAACATATGGTTTATCTTGATGGTCTCAGTCTGTTTGCACAGTGTAGCTGAAAAAGAGGACCTGGATTATCTGATGGGCCCTAATGTATGAAATGAGTTTGACATCCCTTCTTTAGATTAGGCATTATGAAACACCCATTTTCCCTCAAAGCCAAAAATAGGCCTGATAACCAAATCTGCTTGAATTGTGAGCATGTTTCATAAATTGAATTATTTGTATAATCTGGTTGTTTTACAAGGAGATTTTTACTTTGGACCTGTTCCATCTCATTTCCTTCTTTCAAAATTTCTGTCTCTAGATATTTCAAAGCTATCAGGTTTACTGGAAAGAGGATGCCTTTCTGGTTTGTAAAGCTAACTGAATTACTGACACAGTTCATTTTGTAGGGTACTTGGCCTCCAGAACAGCATGCAAAGCAGATGCAGTGAAAAAAGAATTCAGAGGATTTTAAAATAGAAGAGCATGACAATTGTTTTGTCAGTTCTGTTTTTATATTCCTAAAAAGTTTACACATATGCTGTGTGCTTTATATGACTAAAACATATAGTCATATGTTTATTACAAGCTCAAGTAATAGCTTATTGAAATAGAGAGTCAATAGATTAAAGTTTGGCCTCTTCTTTTCTTTTGTAGCCTGGCTGTTCATCCTGATAGGATCACCATAGCAACAGGTCAAGTTGCAGGGACGTCCAAGGATGGGAAAGTAAGAGGCTTCTTTACTGATGTATAATTGTTTATATTTCATAAGAATATGTCATTAAGAAGATACATGCTCTGTTCTTTTCCTGTTGTAATTGATCTTATATTTTTGGACTGAACGGGAACAAAACTTAATTTGAGAGTTCCTGTTGCACGCTATCTGTTACCCAATTTGATTATCAAGACTGGTCAATGGTTTCTGGTTCCATGACTTAGACTGAAGGTAAATTTGGGGCTGGTCTCAGAGAGGCATGGAGGGATAAGGCTGCAAAGGAGACCTGAGAGGGTGGATGGATGTGGGGGAAAGGAGGACATTAAATTGTACAGTATACAACTTCATTTTTGATCGCAGCTACCAAAACTCAACTACAAAGAACGGGTTTGGGTTGTTTGTTTCTCTCTATTGCCACCTGTGTTATTGTAATCTTAGCTGTAAACTGGAACTTTATTTGAACAGAGTAAGATGAACATTGCCCCAAAGAGCTAACAAAAGGGAAAAAGAATGGGAACAAGCAGAGGCAGTAAAAATCACAGAGTATGCAGCTGTTGGCACAACCAAACTATTGCAAACTTTTAGGCAGATGCCATAGAAAATTTTGGGATAAAATCTGGATTATCAATATGCTGACTACTTTGAGTGTCATGATTTAATCCCAGTCAGCAATTAAGTACCACACATCCACTCATCCACCCCCCCATCCTACCCCTCAGTGGGATGGGGAGGAGGATTGGAAAAAGGACAAGGTTTGAAATAAGGTCAGTTGTTTTCATTGTTATTATTATTAAATTTTCATTAAATAATAATAACAACAATAAAGACAACAAAAAGAGATAAATAAGACTCAAGCAAGAAAAGTGATGTGCAATGCAGTGGCTCATCACTCACTGACTGATGGCCAGCTTGTACCCCAGCAGGAATTGGCCTCTTCTGGCCAACTCCCCAGTTTATGTACTGGGCATGATATTCCATGGTGTGGAATATCCCTTTGGCCAGTTCAGATCAGCTGTCTGGACCGTGCTCCTTCTTGGCTTCACATGCTGCTTCTCACTGTCAGAGCATGGGAAACTGAAGAATCCTTGACTTAGGGTAAGCACTGCTCAGCAACAGCCAAAACATCTGTGTTATCTACATTATTCTTGTCCAAAATACAGCACCGCACCAGCTACTCAAAAGAAAATTAACTCTATCCCAGTCAAAACCATGACAGTTAAAAAAAAAAAAGGAAATATCAGTTATGCAATATAAGTTTTATATAAAGAAGACTCAGCTGAGTAACATAAACTCTTAATTTTTATTATGTGTTGGAGCTTTTTTTTACTTACCATTGTATTTATGAAATAAAACCTAAAAGTTTGAGGACTGTGCCTGAGTGGAATGTGGCATATAGGTATATAAAAGCCAGTTACATAACTGAGGTACTGTTGTGCCCCTCGGGTTTTTTAGGTAGCTTTATTTAAGTTAAAGGGCGATTGCGCTGCTCGTGAGCCGGGGACTCCAGCGGCTGCCCGGGGCTGCCCCCTGGTGGCGTTGGGGGGCATCGCGGGGCTCCCGGAGCCAAAGGCAGAGAGAGAGGGAGGGAGGGAGGGAGAGGGGACCCCGCGGCTTCCACAGGAGCTGATCTGGGGCCGGGATGTACATCTGGAACTTTATTTACTAAAAGCAATCTCGTTCTGACTACGGTTGTAAATAAGAGTTTGAACATAAAGTTATTTTCCCCAGCCATTTTTATAATGTTGAAATGAATTACATTTTTAAAATTCCTGAGCTTCTTTTCACACTTTTACCTTTTACATTTACCCGAGTTATCTCAGTTTGTACAGTTTAAACTTTACCTGAGCCTACCAGTAAATCCCATGTCACAAAGTCACCAACAATTTTCAGTTCACGCCGAGTATCTCAGTGGCCATGAACTTCAGAGAACAAACTGAGATCAGTGAGTGCTGACATGCTGTGCACTCTGGATAGTCAGTCCCAGATACTGGCCCTAGGCACAGTAATCAGCAAACCACCTGTAATGTATCTGTGCTTACATGAGTGACTCTAGAGAAGTCCTGATAATTTTTATACCTTCAATTGTGATTTTTTTTTCAGATGCATCCTCATATTTTCAAATTCTGATGGGTTTTCTCCATCATTGTTTGAGCTGATGTTTTCTGTGTCTGTTTTATAGCAATTGCCACCACACGTGCGTGTCTGGGATTCTGTAACTCTGAATACACTGCACGTCATTGGAATGGGGTTTTTTGACCGAGCTGTCACTTGCATTGCTTTTTCTAAATCTGTAAGTAAAGTAAATTAATAGTCATATTAAGACTGTTTGCTGGAAAGATCTTTGAAGTCTTTCAAATTTAGGTGACCAAAACAAACTTCCAAGCTGTCTTTTCTCTCAGGTTCCTCTTTAGGGGAGGAAAGCTTGCAGCCCAGTTGTTTCCAACAGTTTAGGTTGCTATTAAAGTTAACAATACCTCAGCAGTCTCAGAGATTTACCATATACTTAAAATAAACTGCAATTAATTTCTTCAGCAGCTGCAAAAATACTTGTGTACTTGAAAATTCAGCATCCCTACTTTTCTTGAATCATCCTATACTGTTTATCCCTACATAAGAAATTTACTGTCTCCGCACCTTTTAACCCTCTCACTGTGTCTAAAATGATTAATGAAAGACTTTTAACAAATTGAGGCTCCCATAGGAGCCATAGAATCAAAATCTTTTGCTGAAAAGCAGCAAAGGCATATGAATAAAGAATTGAAAAAAAGTAAAATCCTGTTGGTTGCCTCTTGGCACCATCCTTTGAACTCTACTCTGTAAGACAGATGAAGGAAATATTTACATGCTGATATAGGCAGCATTTGAGTCCCTTTTAAAAACTTGAGTCTGTGACCTGACACGTGCAAGCTGCAAAGCCCCCTGTGTACAACAGAATCTGTAAGCAGTGCATGTGGTGGTGTCTGGTTGTCTTTACAGCACTTTTACATAGGAGAGGACTACCTGGTGTATTCCCTAGGCAAAATTTACTTCAGTGAAAGTTTCTACAAACACATAAACATAGATGCCAATGGATTTTATAGAAAGTAGAAAAGAGAGGGGTGTATTGGGAGAACTAGTTAAGAATACAAAGGTGAAAGCTAACACAGCTTGACAGCACCTTTGAAGGATAAATAAAAAGGGTTAGTAAGTAAATGCTCTGCAAATACCCCTCTGGAGGGAAATAGATGCATATTAACAGAGGAGCACTATTGGCATTTGCCAGAAGAAAGCCAGTATGTAATATGTTTGCTTTGTGATTTCAGTCACAGCTTGGCTTGTTCTGAGCATCACTTCCCATTCTGTAGCAGCACTTCTCTCACTTTAGATGGCCTTCTCTTCAGGTTTCTCAGTCTGCCTCTGCCCCACCTCGTGGGTTGCTTCAGCACAGTTGTTTTTGTAGTAGTGTCTGCTGTGTATTGTGGGCCTGAAGAATGAAGAAAGAATGAAGGAATTAGGGTAACTAAAATTAGAAAAAGTGATAAATTTCATAACTATAAAAAAGACACCTTTCAGGAATAAGTTGTTTTCTAATTCCTTACTATGTTGTCTGGTTTTGATCTATTATACCAATATGAAGAATAAAATTGTTTCCTGTATTAACAGACATCTAAGAAGAAAAATTGGTTTAAATTGCAAAGAAAGAAATCCAGTATAGTTATCAGGAAAACCTTTCTTAATAAAATAGGTAAAGGTGTGTAGTTTGCCTTTGGAATTTCCATTACTGAATATTTGTAAAGAGATACCTACCACATTCCTGACACTTGTCTGCAGTTTGCAAAAGTTCCTCTTCTAGGTCCCTTTTTAGCCATCTTTTCAATGACCCTATAAATTATTATATTTTATGCAGATCTAACTACTAGTATAACAGTTAAAGTGTAAATATCTCCACTTACACACAAGTATTTGATTATTTTGAATGTGTATTTGTATGTTCCTCATGTTGTTTGGGTGATGCATTAATATTTCCCATGTTTTGCCTCAGAATGGAGGAAGTAGCCTGTGCTCTGTGGATGACTCCAATGACCATGTGCTTTCAGTGTGGGACTGGCAGAAAGAAGAAAAGCTGGCAGATGTCAAGGTGTTGCAATAAGATATTTTGTACTACTTGCTTGTATGTAGATCTGGTTTCTTGTAATAAAATGTCTTTCTGTATTTAACTTTTTGTGCCTTTTTAACACTTTAATTGTATAAAAGGCAAGGAACATGAAGAAAGGGAATATTTTCTCTCTGTTGAGATTATCCCAATAGTTTTGGATTTTTTAAAATTTTACTGTTGTTGTCATTCTAGAATTGATTAGAAAATTCTAGGCAGCAATTATAGGAGCATGTGCAGGAAAAATGTCCTAAACTAATCTTGTGCATAGAGTTCTCATTATCTGACATGATTTTTAAGCATACATTTTGATACTAACTTTTAAAGACAAAATCTTTTGACTATGAAGTATTCTAGTCTATGTTAGTAAATGAGTAGCTTAGATTTTTTCTTACATCAGAAGTATCAGTTTACCTAACTAGAGAACCATGTCATATTTTTTTCTTTCTTTGGCATTTTAGATTTTGATACAATGTTTTTCTTTTTCCTTCCAAGTGCTCTAATGAGGCTGTATTTGCTGCAGATTTTCACCCTACTGATACAAATATAATAGTTACTTGTGGAAAATCACACCTTTATTTTTGGACACTAGAAGGGAATTCCCTTATTAAAAAGCAAGGATTATTTGAGGTAAAATAAAATATTTCTCTAATTCTTATTTTGTAATAATGATATAGTCATACAGAAGTAAGGTTTAATAAGGTTTGAGTAAATCAAAACAAGTGATCATTATTAAACTTGAAATGTTGCAGAAGCTCAGGTGGCATTCATGGTATGGCAAAAAAAAAAAAAAAGAGAGTGTGATGGAGGAGGTTTTTATTTTGTGAAAGACCCCATAAAAATACATCTGTATGAATTTTCTTCCCTTTTCCTCTGTTCTGCTCAGACGCATGCTCATATGTCATTCAAATACAGATTGAGCTGGTCACTATTTGGTAAATATCATTTTTATTTCAAGGTTTTGATTTGGCTTTGTTCTTGAATATAGACTAAGCTGTACAGCACTTGCATGCACAACTGAGGGATGTTTACAATGACTGCAGATAACTCCAGTGACTGCTAGTTAACTGCTTGTGGAGTTGTGGCTCCCAAGGAAAGTCAGAGCAACTATTTACAATGTCAGTTAATACACTTCATGTGAAATCAGCAGGAGATGCTGAGAGAATGCATTTAAATTCTGTTACATTTTACTTTTCATGCATTTTTAATGGATTTTTCTCTACTCTGGCTCTGTTGGTCTTGATGGTGGTTAGAGCTGGAAAAGGGTGGTGGCCCTAGTATAGAACAGCTTAATCTGGGGGAGAAAGAGGTCATACACATAGGTTGTCAACAGGGAATGTATCATGTACTTAGAAGCTACCAGTGATGTTTTTGTTACACATTTAATTGTTTTGTTGCTGTCAGTGTCTTAAATGCAGGGGTTTCCTTACTGAAACTTGGGCTCCTTTCAAGAGATAATTCTTTAATTCTTACACTGTGGGCAAACCCTCTAGTAATTTTTTTTTTCTTCTAGAAACTTTGGATTTAAGAATTACAATAATAGAGCTTGTTTGAAACTTTGGCCATTTCTAAATACACAAAGTCTTTGGCATTCTGCCATAGTTGGGGGATTTGGTTTATGTCAGAGCATTCCTGGTCATGTGTTACATGTAGGCAAGCCTTCTCACTCTGTCCCCAGCTTGCAATTAAAGGGTGCAGGACTGGGCCACAAACCTCAGCTGATGCATCTTCTGCCCTTGCACAGATTATTCTGTTTATATTGTAGGAATGTGTTTAACTCTTGTAGATATTTAAGTAACAGTAGAGATGTATAAGAGTAAACTAAATTAACCAAATGCATAAAGTTAAAATCCATGGGTTGTGTGTTGCTGTGAGTGTGTATTTTTCATAACCATGCAGAAACAAGAGAAGCCAAAGTTTGTCCTGTGTGTGACCTTTTCTGAAAATGGTGATACAATTACAGGAGACTCAAGTGGTAACATTTTGGTTTGGGGGAAAGGTAAGATAAAATTTCACTATTAACTTCCATCTTAATATTGGACTGTGAGTGTAGACTTGAGTGTAGTGCTTCATTTCAAGAAGAATGAATTTTGTTTTATTTGAGCTCTTTCCCAAAACTAATCCAGCAGATTGTGCCTGGATTCTTTTCTACAAGAAGTTAAAGAATATCTGTAACTAACTGCTAGAGCACAAAATTCTATCGAATGTGTTCCCTACGGTCAAATACTGAATCACAGTGCTATGCCAGCATGTGGGGCTTTTACTGATGTAAGAGATGCCAGAAAAGTTCTTTCCTTAATCACTGTACAGAAAGAAACATTGTCAATGTAATTGATGATCTCCAGTCTCCTATCCTGTCCCTCTCTACTGTTTGCAGGAATTATGCCTATTGACACATGCTTTTAAAAAGACAGCAAATAGCATTATTTGTTTTCCTAGGAAGTCGAGCTAAAATGTATGCAGATCTAATTGAATTCCTCAGCTTTATTTCAGAAGAACAGATGGATAGGAAGAACTTCTTAAAAAGCATTTTCTAGTATAGAAGAGACCTTTTTTTTAGGCAGCAGAAGGCAATGCCTGCCGGAGGGCAAACAGCAGCAACATCCTAAACGTTTACTTAGTGCCTGAGATGCCATGCATAGGAATAAGGAGAATCCCCTAAAGGAGACCTTATCAGTAAAGGAGGAAGGGATATGGATGTCAGCCTTTTCCTATTTACTCAGTGCTTTCTCCCAAGATACTACTCAAAGGGATAAGACCCTGATAACAATACAGTGAATCACTTACACAGTTGAGCCTTACTGAGCTGTTTTTGTAGATTTCTTTTTCAGCCAAGGACTGTCAGCTAATTATCTCCTTGGCCACTACACTGCTGGGGACAGGGGTGGATATGGTGTTTGTAACTTGGATTCTTGTTGATTTCCCATTCCTTTTTCCTATGGTAATTTAAAGCAAGGCACTTCAACATTTTTCCTTCTAAACTGACTTTAGAAATTGCACTGTCCCATGTCCCTGTTCTTCATTGTTATTTTGGACTGCCAGCAGACAAGGGAGACAGAGGCAGTGCACTGCTCAGGGGCCAGTTTGCCATCATGCTGGTAGACTAATTTCTGCCTTGACTGCAGGCAGCCTCTTCTGCCCTTTCTCCCAGAAATAAAAGGGAATTCTCTGTGCGCTCAAGATCTCAACTTCTGCCAGCTCTTTAGGGTTGGACAAAAATGTTTTTCTTGTTTTTCTATCTCAGTACAGTGTACTTTCCATGTCTTCACTACTTTTGACTCAGAGATCTATGTGCAGGAGAGGGCTGGTTCCACCAGGTCAGAGTACCCTTAGCAAAAACTTCTCTTAATAGAAATCAATTGTGCCTGACACATTACAGCCATAGACATGGATGAAGGAAAAGGAAATTGTTTTTTCCTAACTTGCATCAGCCCCTCACTTGTGCTAACACCAAGTTAACCAAGCTTGATGCAAGGTGCACATTTCAGTAATAGAATCACTAGTAGTCATTTATTTGTACTTCATAATAGTAGTGATTCACCGAATTAGAGATACTTAATCTAATGTAGCTGGTTTTGACCAGCTGGTGTTGAGTCTAAGAAGCTGCTTGAACAATCCAAGTTCATCAATAAAGAAGTACAGGCTCTTCTGGAGAGTGATCAGCACATTCTGCCAGATAAACAAGGACCACTAGCATAGTAAGATTTTGGTTCAAGTTCAGGATCTGGAGGCTGCAGAATATCTTCTTCTGTCTGGAGAATAAAAGTGACTGGGTTATGGGTTTTTGCTGATAAGGTGTGTAGTACTACTGCAGGTCAAATGTGATGTCAAATTATTTTGCTTAAAACCCCTTGAAAGGTTTAAATGAACTTACTTTACTTTGTCCTTGACCTAGACTCAGTATTTATACTTTTCATTTTTGAGGTGGGGGGAATATATTGTAAGGTGTACTAATTCAGCCTCCTCTGTGGGTCTGTGTGTTTTGGTCCAGCACCCCATGCCCACTGTTATCATTGCTTAAATGCAGTCCTTGAGAGATAATTGAGAAATGAGAAATGCAGGGAAAAAAAGGGGGGGAAAGGAGCTATTAAGCTGAGTATTTCAGTAATAATGCCTTTTTTCCTTCTATTCAGGTACCAACAGAATAAGCCATGCAGTTCAAGGAGCACACGAGGGCGGAATATTTGCACTGTGTATGCTGCGAGATGGCACATTGGTATCAGGAGGTGGGAAAGACCGAAAGCTGATATCTTGGAATGGAAATTACCAAAAAATTCACAAAACTGAGGTGATGTTGCCTATCTTGAAATTACTCCGCTACTTAAAATAAAATTCTATTGCCCTCTGAGCAGCTTTTTTAATTTTCTTTTTTTTTCTTATGGATGTGTATTCTATGGGGAAGCAAATCAGTAGTAAAATACAATATTTTCATATGCTGAGTTGGAAAGGACCCATCAGGATCATCGAGTCCAACTCCTGGCCCTGCACAGGACACCTCAAGTTTTCAGTCCTCAGGTCATTCCTGTGATTGCCTATTCATTAACATAATATTTCCTTTCTGAGTTCTGTGGTAACTGAAAAACAAATCTTGTGTTCCTCTATTTCCATTTTATTTCTTCCTTTCTTTGCACTTAGTAATGTCAGGTAATGTTTAACCTCAGAGTATTACAGTATTGAAGTGGTTTTATACATTCCTCTTTTCCAAAATGATGTCAGGGTTTTAATACCTAAAGTTTTTCATTAATTTCTTGGCCGATGTTGTTTTCTAAATGTAATTTAAACAAAATTTGAAAATTACTTCAGCAGCTACATAGGAACTTGAAAGATTAAAGCAGAATTTGTTTGGACAGAACTAGCTTGACTGTTTACATACTGAATGTTAGAGAAGAATCAGCAGAAAAGTCTGAGGAAGGGCTTCAACTCTACTATATAATATTAAATAATAATTAAATAATAATATATAATAATAAATAATAATATTTAATGTTGCAAATATATATATACAACTCTAATGGCCTTTTTCTTTTTGTAATTCAGTTTTTAACACAGTACATTGGACATGTTTGTTGTGTGTTTCTAACTGTGGTGTCTTTCTTTTTCTATTATTTGTTCATTTTCTGGTATTCCTTGTTATTTTACATCTTCCCTTGAACTTTATTTTAGAGATTTGCACTGGCTCTTCCAGAACCTAGGCTGCAATTAAAGAAACATTCATTGCAAGAAAATGATCTGAGTAGAACTGCTTAGTCTTATATCACAGCTGCAGTTAAATACTATTGAAGTAACACAGCATGAAGGAACCTTTTGTGTTTTTTGAAATACTTGGTTTAGTTGAATATTCTGTAGATAAGAATGTCTTGTCTCGAAGTGTTATAGAAGTTTCTGAGCTGATGCAAGTTGTTATAAAGTTTTGCAAGACAGGCACATGTATTAATTTGTTTCATTTCTTTGCTGTGCAATATTTATTAAAACACATTTACTAGGCCACGTGTCTTTAAAAATGGCATTACCTGACAAATTGTCTGACTTACCTATCCTTTTGTCTGTTATGACCACAGATTCCAGAGCAGTTTGGTCCAATAAGAACAGTAGCAGAGGGAAAAGGGGACGTTGTATTAATAGGAACCACCAGAAACTTCGTCCTACAGGGCACGCTGTCAGGAGATTTTTTCCCAATTACCCAAGTAAGCTGGGTTTCCTTACAAGAACACTTCCAAGTGTGTAAGAGCAGTAAATATCCTGTTTAAAGTTAATTTTTATAAATATGCATCTGATTTATTATTACAGTATTTTCAGCAATAAGAATGATTATAGATATATATCCATCTAGAGCTAACATATTTTTTGAATGCTTTAATATATAGTTTGGTCATTTTAATACTGTTTAAGCATGTTTTGCTTTGATGGCCTGTCCCTCTTGTCTGAAAACATCTCTGCTTGCACAGGGTCACACTGATGAGCTTTGGGGACTTGCAGTCCATTCCTCTAAGCCTCAGTTCTTCACGTGTGGACATGACAAACACATTACACTCTGGGATGCAACCACTCACCATCCTATCTGGGACAAGATTATAGAGGTATGCACTTATTAAAATACAGCCCTCCTGCCAGAGAAATTCTCTAGTCATTTTGGTTTTTCTTAAGATTATTGTTTAAAAATACCTGAAAATATTAACTTGAGGGAAAAAATGTCATTTCATGTTAACCTATTTTTGTCATAGAAATCAACGTAGAAGCTTTTTAGTGCAGCTGTTCTGAGTACAGGTTAGATTAAATGCACTATTTGAACCTCTGGTTTATTCAATGCAATATCTTAGCATTTGCTATGAAATTATACTTTTAAAAAATCAGGAATTTTCCTTTCTGGTATGCTGTAGTGTTTTAGAAGCTGTGCATAGAAATCCCGGATCTCAACAATTCTCTGAAATTTTCTTTAGAGTTAGTAATTATTTTAAATTAGTCGCTTGCTTATAATTAATGAGAATATCCTTTCCACTTAGCCTCTAGGCCTACTAACTACCAATTACTGAAAATGTCAACAGGTTTACTGAAATAGCTACAATGTGATACTCCTTTAAAATACAAAAAATTAAGGACACAAGCACTTCCATAAGATGGATCACTGGACTGGGTTTTTTACTTACATTTTAAAATTATGTTTTAATGGTATGAGGGGGAAAAAAAGCTATATTGGTATTTTCTGCTACACCTGAAAAGTTCTGGACCTCATTCTTTGTAACTGAACAAGTATTAGAAAGAAAATGCTTACCTTGTTTTTAGGCATATGTTTAAATTGCAACACTAGAGTTTTACAAAGAAAAATGTCTTAAAATTGCACACCCAAATAAGAAATCCAGTTTATGCCCTTAATCTCCCTCTGAGCTGCCACTTGGCAGGTGCTGGAAAAAGGTGTTGGTGTGTGTAAGGCTTTACCCCTCCTTCATAGTGCCACATACCTTTGTTAAATAAGAGACTTGCTTGTTCTTCAGACTGTAGGTAAACTGCAGCTTTGATGCTTAATTCTAAGGTCAGCTCTAGTTTAAGAAGTTATTTTTATCTCTTACTCCTTTGTGATTTGTTGAGAAGCTGCCATTGCCAATGTTATTGTTATGAAATCACTTGCCAAATTATTTTTAGGTAGTAAAGGAAAGAAAACAGTGGCTTTGTATAGAGTGAAAAGAAGCTAATTGGATAATATTTCAATTAGTTAAAAATGCTTTTTTACCCCTCAAGTTTATATTGAAAGAGAAGAAATGACCCCTAAAAAACAAGAAGACAGTTTTACTATGTTCCAGAGGCAGATAATGGAATTGTATTTTTGTTATAACTTGATAACATGGACTGGTAAAAAAGTGTGCTTCTTTCTGAAACATTTCAGGATCCAGCACAGTCTTCAGGTTTTCATCCTTCAGCATCTGTTGTTGCAGTAGGGACGCTGACTGGAAGGTAAGAGGTGCAGAGCTACACCTTGGGCACCAAAAAACATTGGTTTTTCCAGCTCACATCCAAGCTCATGTTCTGGCTTTGCAAACGTATGCAATGACACATCTTCATTCCCTGTTGATTTCTATTGAATGTCACAGTGAAATTTATTTGTATTGCCTTAGTGCCTAGAAACCCTAAGCTTGGGCCAGCACCCTGTGTTTGCTGAGTGTTGCATGAACAAAGAGATGGTTTCTGTCCTGGGAGAGAGACAGTGTAAGATCAGTGGGAGGAGGACCCTTAGAGAGGGCAGGAAGGCTGGGTTAGCTGTGACACCAGGCATGGGAAGCACTGTTACCACACCAGTGGCCTAAATGTTAAATCTTTGTGTCCACTGGGAAGAAGGAGAGGCTAAAGGAGGAGTCTGATGTAGTGGGTTAACTTTGCAGATGTGGAGGGAGATTTCCTCCAAGGCCTTTAGGGCTGCATGGAGGAAATCACATAGAAAAATTTTGTTCATTGGAAAATGTAGTGACTGGTTCATGATCCCTAATGCAATGACAACCAGAGGCTTTAAAAATTTTGGTGAATGTTCCAGTATGCTAGACATAGTGTAAAAATGCATTATGAGTCTTGTTCTGCATGAAGAGTGTGAGGGATAAACAAGGCAGAGGAAACTGAGGTGCAGGAGAGTATTTTAGGCAGCAGGTTGAGCCCTTGGTGACATCAGTGGCAGCTGCTGGGTTTATCTGTGGTTGTCTCTCATAGGAGGGACTGCCTTTGCCTAACTTCTCTCTCTCCTTTAGTGTCACTTGAGGGCAGACTTGGCTCTTAGTACTGAAAACAGTTCCAGTTCACTGAGAACGTATGGGAAGCTTGTAGGTTATGAGGCAAGCCCATTTCAGATTTTATATCAGCCCTAAATAAAGGATTTACTTTTGTAACTGAATGTACTTTATTTACTAAATAAAGTAAAACAAAAGGAGAAGCTTTGAGAGGAGTCTCCTCTTTCTGATGCAAGTATTGAAATGCAAATTTTGTCTTTGTCCTTTCTACATGTTTCCACAAACTAATTTTTAGTTCACTAAAATTAATTAAATAAATTAAACTACTGAAATCAATCAATTAATTAATTAATTAACTTAAAAATAAATTAATTAATCTCTTTCTTCTATCAGAAGAGAATGATCCTGATACTTGCTTGTGTTTTCTCTTGCTCTAGGATTTATTGAAGGCATCAATTTAAACATTAGCATAGGATAGAGGAAGGTCTTTAAAGGAGAAGGGACATCACAAGCAATGCTTACTTTATTCTGGTGCATGACATATTAAAACACACTAAAATCTGAAGACTGATACTGGGGTCAATGCCCAAACATTTTTACAGTTTAAAAAGATGTGAAAGAAACTATCTTTGTGTTAAAGTAGAAATAGACCAAAGTGAGCAGCAGTTGCTGTTTTTCTCTTCTTGGTATAAAACTTATGCTATTTTGACAGAAGAAAAGTTGGTCAAGATTACAGTCGATTTAAATTCCTTATGGAATGATTTATTGGCCTCTTTCTGTGTTTACAACAGGTGGTTTGTGTTTGACACAGAAACAAAAGACTTGGTCACTGTACACACAGATGGAAACGAACAGCTGTCTGTAATGCGTTACTCACCAGGTTTGAGAGCATTTATTTACTGGGGAAAAAAAAGGCGTTGAATTTTTTTATTAAATTAGGGGTTGGTTTGTTTTAAAATAAGTCCCCAGTTGCCATACTGAAGTTGAAAATAAGTGTGCCATGAAACATTGGCAGGACTGTATGGGTGGTGTCTTAAGCTCTGGTTTTGTTTTCCCTCCCTCTCCAACACATTCAATATGGTTTCACTCTGAAGAAGGGGAAAAAAAAGACTTAACTCTGTGGGTTGCTGCAATCAGGTTAGCCTTAAATGGGCTGTAGCTGCTTCTAGAAATGTTATGTGTTTTTAACAGGAATATTTGTTAATATAAAATTGCTGTTTTGTAGTCTTGATAGATACATCAATATGCAACTGGAAAATTAAAAATATAATTTCATTTATTCATTTTTTTAGTATCAAGGCCTTTAAGAACAGTTCCTCTTGTCTGTGACTTTTCAAACAAACTTTTCAAAATTAGCCTTAGTTCTTCCTTACAGGAATAATTGCCATTTCACTTTTATGTTTATAGATGGAAACTTCTTGGCAATAGGTTCCCATGACAACTGTATTTATATATATGGTGTAAGTGAAAATGGAAGAAAGTACACTAGAATTGGCAAATGTTCAGTAAGTAACCTTTTTTCTTCTGGTTCAGTATCAACACCCAAAGTGTATTTTGTAGCACTGTATTAATACTGTCACATTGTGGCACACTGTTAGTGCAGTTAATACAATACTTTTTCTCTTTGTAGGGTCATTCCAGCTTCATTACTCATCTGGATTGGTCTGTTAATTCACAATATCTCGTGTCTAATTCAGGAGACTATGAAATCTTATACTGTGAGTAAGAATTATATTTAGTCCTTTTGTGCAAAGTTCAGGCAGTCTAACACAGATTTAAAATTTAAATGAGACCATATAACTGCCAAGATCAACCATATGTTTTAATTCATCTGGTGTAATCAGAAATCTATACAAATTGAGAATGAAATATGTTGTTATGTGGGTTTTTTTTTCTTTTGTAGGGATCCCCTCTGCTTGTAAACAAGTTGTGAGCGTTGAAACAACCAGGGATATAGAATGGGCCACTTACACCTGTACTTTAGGATTCCATGTATTTGGTAAGTATATTTCTTCTTACAAGCTCTTACCATCCTTCTTATTGACAAACACTTGGAATGCCAACTTTTGCTTATGAAACATGACTATTCATAATTCAGGGAAAAATACAGAACTTCTGTTATGCCATTTTTATTACAATCTGTCTTCTTATTTCAATCCAGAAAGACTCTGATTTAATATTCTTGCTAGCTTCAAGTACAAATATCATATTACAACATAAGTGGGAGATAAGGAAAAAAATCACATACTGCCCTTTCTGTCACAGTAGAGCAGCTTCTCATAATTTTTAACTTACAGTACCAGTTCTGTGAAGTTGTCCTGTATTTAGGCAGTTACTGGGTCAAATCCCCTTACCAGAACTGGTTTCATTTGCTCTGGTTACTGTGCAAACACAAAATCAATGATAGCCTCCCTCATTAACAACTTACCATGTATTGTGATACAGTCTGTAGCAGTTAAATTGAGTGAAAGAAATTCAAAAAGAAAAACAACAAAATCCAATGGTTTGTTTCCATGGGACTTCTCTTTTGCCAGTTTTGAAGGATCCACTTTTCCCAATGTAGTCTGAAGCTTTGTACTCATTCTACAACGTGTGCAGAACTGGACAGATGTTTACATACACTGAGTACGAGAAGCTCCAAATTCTTGAGTCCTCAAGAGGAAATAGGAAGCCAAGGTAGAAGTTCAGAGAAGAGCCTGGTTTAGTATAAGTTTGTGGTAAACAAGGAATATTTGCACCTGTGTTTCAAGTAAAATAGATTGCAGTGATGTGTTTGAAGGCACACAGAAAGGTCATGTTTTCAATGCCTGAAGATGCTATGGCAGTAGCAGTATGCTGGGAAAAAAACATTAAAATTTTCTATCATTTAGCTGACAAGAAGTGTTTGGATATCACAGCATGCAGATTTAGTGAAAGCAGGAAATCCTGGAAGATTGGCTGAATGTTGACGTAATGTATTTTTCATTTAAGGGATAGAGACCCTTCTTGAACTATTAAAATATTTCTGAGGTTTGAGTACACCCTACACATAGTTACAGAACTACAAAGTCTTTGCATTTAGCATCAGAGGTTCAGATACTCTGAGATACTAAATACTTTATGTGAGGGTTCCTTACTTTTTAGTTCAGATTCCTGCAAAACACATTGCTATTAGAATCTGGGGCTGCTTTTGGTGCATAGAAAGTCAGAGGAGAGAGGCATGTCACACTGGAGAGGGAATCTTCCTCTTGCAACGGATCAGCTTTTAGAGCCAGACCATGGAACAAAATAATCTACTGAGGTGGGAGGAGAGATGACACTGCTAAAGCTGAAGTGTTACAAAACCCAATGCTTTTTAAAATATTTCTTTAATAAAAGACTTACTACAATTTGAAGACAAAACCAGTTAGTGCCTACTGCTTTCAGTAGGGAAGGAGTAGTTTGTAAAGTTGAAATAAGTCAGGTATTTTCAAAGTATTTGTGTGATGAACCTTGTATCTGTAAAAACAACTGGTTAGTGTCTACTTGAGACCATAAGTACTTATTTTCAACACCCCATAGAGAAGAGGCAAAGCACTGAAAAAACAGAGAATGAATGCAGTATCTGCAGGATCATACACCTTCAGAGCCCATATGGAGAGGCTAAAGTGTAAAGTGAGTGGCTAGAATAATAAATTGAAGGAGCACATAGATTATGAGTTGGAAACCAGTCCATTTTTATTCAATAAAAGTCAATCAGTACTTTAGGGCCTGAGAGCAGGCAGTTAGAACAGTCTTCATGTGCTTGCTGGGATGGCCCCACTAGACACAGCAGCAGCAATCACAACATCCAGGATGTGGGGCTTCTAGTATATTGATTTTTCAGTAGATATGGCTGACTGAAACTAGGGATATTTTCTCTCTCTGGTAGAACCACATAAAAATCCCAAAGTATGCATAGCTTCACAGATCAGCGTAACCAGTGCAGGGGGAAGAAGGAGCACTGGTCCATTGAACACCTGTTTTTGAGCATGGTAACAGATTAGTCAGTCTGGAAGTGTTTAGAGATGATTCAACTGAGAGTCAATAGCATGTAAAGAAGTGTGCTGGAGGGAGAATGTTTTAGTGATACAGACACATAAATGGGAAGGAGCAAAGACTTTAAAACACTTACTGATCTATGAGCTCTTTCAAGAGCCATGTGCTGCTGGATGCACAAGTAAGGTATCAGTTCATAGCACATGCCCAGTTTTGAACAAAATAGTGTTTGAGGTGAAGAACAGGAACAGAAGAAATCTAAGATACAAAGCCTGACAACATTGCAAGCAAAGCAGAGCTCAGGCTGGTTGGGTTCAAAACCAACTAGAACACTGTAAATTGAATATTATGTTTGTTTGAATATATTTATTAATAGCATGCATGATAAATCAGCATGTAAAGTTTGTAGGTGGTGTAAAGCTGCAGGATTAGCAAGCTGTCTTGAGAAACAGAGGAGTGGTATGAGAAAGGGAAGGAATTCAATAGAGTCAAAGGGGAGGCTCCCCACTAGAATGGCAGAGCCCAGTTGTACAAATGCAGAACAGATGAGAGCAGATCTGCACAGAAAGATCAGATTACTTTTGCATACAAACTGAACATGAGTCAACAGCATTATGCTGTTGTAGGAAAGGCAGATACATTAGTGAGATGTGTAATGAAAAGGATGCCATGCAAAATGTGAAGCAATCATCCATTTATAAGTATCGGCTTCAGTCACAACTGGAATGGCTGCTTCTGGTTTTTGCACATTGGACCAACAGATAATGTGCTGACTAGCAAGAATAATTAATTATCCATCTAAATATTGTTCTGGGAGAAGAGCTGTAATGAATTAATTTTAGAGAAGAGGAGGAAAAAATAGCATGGCATCAGTCTTCAAATGAGAGAAAGGAAATGGTCTCTTTTACAGATCTGCAGAGGAATGGGAAAAAATAAGGACTACTTTTTCAGCAAGGGGGATTCAATTTGCATATTCATAAAACTGAGTGAGGCACTGGGGTAAATTTTGAAAGAACTAAGAGATTCAAAGAAAAGCCCTGCTATTATCCTTTCCTCATTTCAGAATGGCAGTCTTGTTTCTTTAACCATTTCCTTCAGGGGTTATTTCCAGCTTGTCATAATGACCTCTTGGGAAGACTCCTGCCTCTTTTTAGCTAGCATTTGATATTCATATAGCCTCCTTCTTGTCAAAACAGATATTTAAAAAAGCTTTTCTGTGTCTCTTTGTTCTGCATATTCATAATTCCACGAGTAGCAATTATTGTGTTTCTTTGCAGCTTCCATTTCTTTGGGCCTCTTTTACTATCCCTGGTCTAGCAACATGGTGTTTCCACACACATCAGGAAAGTTAAGAGCAGTCTGCAAACCAGTGTCTGCATTTTATGTACAGCAATTTGTAATTCCTTATGAAGACATGGAATCACCTCCTCATAGGGAATTGCTGTGCAGTGATACAAAGGCTGTATTTGGGAAGAATCCCAGTGATTGAAGGATAGCTGTTCCCATGGTGGTGCATGGCAAATGCCCGCTGTGGGGGTAGCAGTATCCCGAACAAGGAGGAACTGGAGTGTGCCTTGGGAGTTCCTAGGGAGTTCCTTGGGAGTTCCAACTCTCTCACCCTGACCTGCAGCAGCACCAGAGGAGGAGCATGCACTCAAGTGGGCAGGGGCACACTGCAGAGGACAGGGGACACAGGGACAGCCATTGAAAACCACAGAGTCAGGACACAGCAGGGGTTTTGCCAAGTCATAAAGGCAGAACAGGCAGTATAACTGAAGATGACAGTGGTCTCTGAAAGCTTGGTGCCCTTTATGTTGAGTAGGCATTAGATAAAATCTAAATTAGAAAATCATAACAAAAAAAGCCTGCAGTACTGCATACAAAATCCTGAAATTTCAATAACTGGGTGGATTTTAGTAAAATTGCAATTTATTACAGGCAAATATTCAGAGGCTTTGAAGATGTGGTGCACAGATTTGATCTCTGCACTGTTGACCTTACAATTTGATTTTAGGACATTTCTTCAAGCAAGAACAGCAAAGAGTACAGTATGTGGGGAAGGAAGAGAAGTACTTACAGTAGAACAAAAGCATTTTAAAACCTTATAGTAGGTTCAGTTCCTTTTCAAGGGATCTATTAATTACAAATAATAATTTAAACTATATAATATCTTTTTTCATAGACTTTAGACTTTAGTAATATGAAGAAATTACTTTTGGATCACACTCTAGTCTAAAAAACATATCCCTGTAATATGAAAAAAGTGTATTAACTCATACATAAGGAGAAGGGAAAATAAAAGCAGTAACTGTTACTTTTCTACATAACCATATGAAAATTCTTTCAGGCTCAGACATATGACTAATTCAGCAGAATGCATCTTCTCAGGGTAAAAAGCACTTTGTTGACTAGAGGAATGAAGTGGTTTTTTTATGTGCTTTATTAGGATCTGGACTTTAGCTGGTATGGAAGTACACATTCTGACTCAGATGCAGTTATTTTTATAGGTTTTTCTTTTCCTTGAACAAGTCATCCTTTATTAACGTTTTAACAGAAACTTAAGCTGTCACTTTTATTTCCTTTATAAAAGCCTTTCATTAGTCCCTCTGTGTTTCAGGTGTATGGCCTGAAGGTTCAGATGGCACAGATATCAATGCTGTCTGTCGATCCCATGGGAGAAAACTTCTATCAACAGGAGATGACTTTGGCAAAGTGCATCTCTTCTCATATCCATGCTCACAGTTTAGGGTAAGGTATTTCCCAAAAATTTCCTCTTGTAGTTTGCACAAATGCATTAAATGTTGTTTTCCTATGAACAAAAAAAAACAACCCAAACACATCAAAACAGGAAGAATGGGAGTATTTATACATCTAAGGGATTTATTTAAAGTTGATTGAGACAACAATTAAATTTTAAAGTTAATTTAATATTAAAATACTGTCAGAGAATTATGTGATGCCTTGGTTGCCTTGTTGCATGAATGTTCTAATGAGATACTTTTATGACAGCTGCTGTTCTCACTAATATGGTGTTTTCTAGGCTCCAAGCCATGTGTACGGTGGACATAGTAGTCATGTAACTAATGTAGATTTTCTCTGTGAAGACACCCATCTCATCTCCACAGGAGGAAAGGACACAAGTATTATGCAGTGGCGAGTCATTTAAAGGAAAAATCAGCATGAACATACACAGTTGAGTCGACCATGCACAGAACTTATGTATAAACTGTATATTTAAAACTTAACAGTATGTTTGCAGTTTAGCCTGGTCACTGTGATTTTTGTTTAAAAAATTCTTACAAACCTCAGGAAAATTAAGCCCAGTGCTGGTTACCTTACTCAGTCTAGTATTTTTTTTCTTTGTGTCACACCTTAAGATTGATCGTTCTCTGTTGTACAATATACAATGCAGTACAAGTTTAATATAAGAAATGTGGCTTGACAGTTTGCAATACAGTGGTATCAGCAGAATGTGACTATCTTAAATGTTTTATATAAACACTGCTAAACTGGTCACAAAAATGCCTTTCAAAAACTGTATATATGTGCTTATTCGTTTCACTATCTACACTTTGTACTATATATCTACTTATTTAGAAAAATCTATGACAATGTCAAGGTACTGAACTGTTTCTGCTGGATGCTGATGAATAGATACAAAAAGTATAAACTGCGATGTAAGGTGCAAAAATTAGTGTTCTAGACCTGAAAATGTGAATGCTGGTAAATTTGCATTCTCTGGGGAACAGCACACCGTGGGTGTCACCCATGAGGAGTTCTGTTCCTTTTCTGATGAATCAGCAGGCTTTGTCCCAGTTTGAACTGAATTTCTCAGCAGGGCTTATAGATGTCTGTGTGGTTCAGGTAGTCCATATGAGTTTAAATTTAAAATCTTTTTATTTGTATAGGAAAAATTTCTTTTTGAAAACAAACCAATAAAGCTTGGCCACATCCCCGTTATTGGCTCAGATATTTAACTAGTATGTATATTAATCAGCATGATGCTATATTGTACATGTATAAGATTTTAGCAGTTCATAACAAATGGTAAGGCCATCTAGCTTTACTTTTTTATGCTTATGGATACTGTATATTTGTATTTTAAGACCAAGTAGACCAAGTCTAAAGATATCTTTTTAAGTGTACCATAAACCTGCAGAGGGTAAAGGAAGACTTGGCAGGCTACATGAAATATTAATGTGTAACTTCTGGCCCCTGTGTTTTGTGCATGGATGGGTATTTATAGTATGAAATAAGATTGTGTTTTGCAATGAAGTAACAGTGGAGGTGGTATAAAATGGTTAAGAAGGCCTTATCAATGTTGATTGTGACACAGATTGAAATGTATTGTTTACTATGAGGAATGTATCTGAAGAATTTTAAAAGAGAAGTTCTTAGCGAACTCAAAAAAGGTAATATTAAAATTTTGCTTGTAACAGACAGTAAATGTTAATTCTCTGAACTCTAAAGCACTGGTTGTTTAGAGTGATTTAAATGAAATTGAACCAATAAATTTTGAAACTTTTTTATTACATCTCCAACCTCCTACACTGAAAGTGCAGGACACAAATAAACATGTATTAAAGTGAATTCTCAATGCATTCTTCCTGTCTAGTAAGGTGTCTTTGTTTAAGCATGGTAAAGAGACAGGCTTTTAGTTAACACCACACCTTTGTGATTTCTCGATTAGAAATGCATTTGAAAATATTTGGCAGTAAAATCTAGATTTTGGGGTACGTAATGTATGTGTGCCCATGACCCTGGGGACATAATGACAGTATACACCTAGAGAGTGAAACTCCAGCTTTGCAGCAGAGAAGGATACACCACATGCTCTCACCTACAAACTGCCTTGGTCTTGCCTCCCAGTGCCCATCTCCTGTTTCTGGGTACTCAGCTGGTGGAATGTTGTTCCACTGCTCAGATTTATGCTCATGGCAAGAGTTCCTGACAATTTCTGTGTTGGGAACTTGTCCTCAGGCAAGACCTTTGAAGGCCATGGTTTCAGGGTCACTTTAACCTGATGTTACCTGGCACTGTCACTGAAGACAGAGCTCTTGATCCCAGCTGGTTCCTCTGATCCCGTGCAGCAGCACAAGAGTTCTTGTGGCCATAAGCAGAACCCGGCTGGGACACAACAACTAATGCAGACAAATATCCTGTTTCCTCAGTTTCTGATCTAGCTGTGCAATGTGAAAAAATAAATGGCCAAAGGAGCACTGGAACAACTTTTTTTAATAGTGATGTTAATCCCATCTCATTGAAGTGAGTGAAGCTAAGGCACTACACCCTTACCCTTTCTAAGGTTAATGCAGTCATAAGAGTCCGTGACACACAAGTGACAGGTTTTCATTGTGTCTGGGTGCTTGCTTATCCACAATACCTTCTCTTTGTTGATTTTTAATTTTTTTTTTTTTTTTAATTTGCTTTTGCAAATGGGGTGCTTTCAGGTTTTCTGCTTTTGGAACTGTAGGTGATTTGTCATTACTTGCAGCAGAGAAAACAGGAGTTGCAAATTGGCTTGGCTTGTTCCCTTTTATCCTTCTCACATGGTGCTACTCTTGGGATATAGTAAAGCATTTGTGATCCCTTTCTTCATTTTAAACTGTTATCCTTTAGAAGAAATAGATGAGGAATACTGTAAGTTCATCCCTAGGGTTACTGATCAAAGGGCTTTTCAACAACCCCATCCCATCTGTGCCTCTGCTGCTCCTCTGTTTCTAACTTTTGCTATTAAATGTGTCTTTGTTCCTTTATGAAAACCTGATAAATGTATTAGCTGAATTGGCAAATGGTGGGTAATGTCTGAAGCCAAATATCCGTTTGATGACTGTTAAAGTGATTCTCCTTTCTTTATCCAGGAAACTCTACACAATTTTGCCATTGTTATAGCTAATCTTCAGCTCTCCTCTCTTCCATCCTTGTTCCTTTGTTCTTGCATTTATTTGTTTTCTCAGGAGTGTCTTCTTTTTCACTTTACAAGAAAAAGAGAACAAAATAAAATAAAGAAAGAGTTATGCCCGAACTTTGTGTGTTTTATTCTCTCAAAAACACCTGAATTCTTTACCTGACACTCTGTCTGCAACAGCTCTCTTTTCCTGCCTTACCATGAAGCATAAGGCTGCTCTGAAATCCATGTCTGAAGACACACGGGAGCTTCTGCTTCTGTCTGTTCCCTCCTTCATCCTGGCTGCAGCAGGTGCAGTGTTGCTCGAAGAAGAGACTCATCTCTTCATGTCTTTTGTGTATTGCTATTGTCTACCAAGCATTCAGATACTCCCCTTCAACTTCCTTTGGTTTCAGTTCCCATTTTTTGCTTTTCTTCCCTTTGTTTCTAGCATTACTGCTCATCTTCCAGGACTGCATCCATGACTGGCACGTGTTGCTGCACTTACCTGCTCATAAAGCCAATGGCCCTGACCACCTCTCTCATAGTTTTAGGGCCATGCTCCTGGTTTCTTATTGCACCTCTGTTCACACTTCTGTGATTTGCACTTCAGGATATCAGTGAGTGCATCTGCTTTTAGCCCTTTCTCCCTGCCCTCCCAGCTCCTTGTGTGGGGACACTGAAGGGACCAGAACTGCCCTGTTGTTTCTCAATTGTCTCTGTTTGTCTGTGGGCAGCTTGTAATTTGTATCATGTACTTAGATTTTGAAATATTTTTTAGGGTAGGGATTTTTTTTCTCTTCTGTGGCATTTAGCAATGGGATTTTGGGGTCCTATACTCACTCCAACATTATGACTGTCTTATTTGTCCAAAATGATGAGCATGTACTCGGATAATGCTTCTCTGTTAGGGTATTCAAAGTGATTAGCTACTAATACTGTCTATTCTCTTAAGTCTTAAATTATTCAGAAAACAATACAAATGCTTTCAAAATACTTCTTTCTCCCTCTTTTACACACTTATTTTATATTTTACACAATCTGGTTTTTAGGATGATCACCCATTTCCAAGTAGAGACTTTTCATTATTTTGTTTGCCTCTTCTGCCTGTCTTCATATATTTACTTTACTCAGAAAGGATGTATATTTGTATGATATCAAAACTACAGCCTTTTCCAACTTAATCTTATATGTACTATTTTAATTATTTCCTGAAAGATTATTATTACATAAATGTTTCTAATAGTGCTTGCTTTTGACAGGTTGCTGAAACCTGGGCTGTATTAACAATTTCCAACAGATAAGCTCTACAAAAAACAGTCACTATATTAAAAAAGAAGTTAAAAAAAAAGGCAAAGATGGAGATAAATGTAAAAGAAAATAGTTTTTGCAACACTGGTGAATTAAAAAATCATACCACTTCAAGTTATTTTTAAAAAATCCTTGTGGAGCAAATCAATTTTGTTAAAACGGATTTTTTACTATTGTAATTAATATGGAGTGAGTTAATTCAAGGTCATATTTCCTATGTGAAATGTTTGGATGATTTTTATTCTTCAGAAGATTAAATATTGGAGGATATTATTTTCCTTCAAAAGTATTCATGTGACAAGAGCTTGCAAGGGCAAGCAGCCCCATTTTTGCAAGGGTTGGCATTTTTAATTTCTTCTGGTTCTGCTCAGGGAAGCAGGCAGTCTTTTTGCTCTGTTTTCTGCTGGAAATAGGACTGTTGACAGATCACTCAATTGCATCCTCAAAAAATCCTACAGATGGCAAGGAAAATGTCATTTTAATTACTAGTAGAAAGAACAGACTTATGGGAAGCCTAAACTGAAATCCTTTTCTTCGGTTGCTGGCCGGGATTCGCAGCTGTGCCGGGGCAGCCTGGCCGCTGTGTGCAGCTCCAGCTGCAGCAGCCTGCCCTGCACAGGAGATGCCCCAAGCCAGGGCACCTCCTCATCCAGAAGATGGGATATGAGGAGCTGATTCCTGGGGGGAAGGACAGAACTGCTCCCAGATGTCTGCTTGTGGATGGAGGCTGCTGGCTGCTGGATGAGTGAGGACATCCGTGGTTCATGTTCTTGCTGGGAGAAATTTATGTTTCTCCTTAGTCATAAACTTCTGCGGCAATTTCATTTTTCTTATTGGAACTACTTTGCCCCCTGAATTCATTAAATAATTGCAGAGGACCAAGTGAAAATTTGCATGGAGGTATCAATGGCAGTGCAGCCAAAGCTGCCATCTAGCTCTGAGGCAGACAGACCTCATTGGAGTAAGCAGTGATAGCAATGGGCTCATCTTCAAAAGCCACTTCGGAGACCTCTGTCAATCAGGATGGTTCACAGCACTGTGGATGCCCCCATTTCCTGCCAAATGTGGAAGTACAAGAAGGGGACTCCTTTCACCAGGGCCTGTCAGTGTTGCCTGATGCTGTAGGCACTCCTTTGGACCTCACATTTTATCTGTCTTGTTAGGAAAGCTTGATTTGTTGGACTCAAGTGGTTCCTTCACAGAGGTTTGGTTCTGCTATCTTTTGGCTGACTACAGACTACACTAAAGGAATTTAGACATTTCTGTTTGTTTATAGTGGACATAAAGGCTGCCCTTAAAGGCTGCCTCTTTGGGTCTTGTCTGAGGTGCTGAGCTCAGAACCATGGGAATGGTGACCTGCTTTCTGTGTCTCCATGCATCTGAATGGGTTTTTAGCATAAGCTTGTAAGAGATGAACATTTTTTAAATCTGCCCTTTGGAATTACCTAGAATAAGCATGTAGCCAGAGGGAAGCAAATTCATCTGCACTGTGAATTCTGTCACTGCTACACGAGCTACAGTTGCTCCAAATTCTAGGTTATAGGATAAAGAAATCTCCTTCAGGCTGTTCAGTCATTATGGTTAGAAAGAAAAAATTAAAAAGCTGGGTGAGTTCTGCAGCCACGTTAGGTTATTGTAATTTGCCATTGCCTTGATTTGCCCTTGCACTGCAGAGATGAGCTGGAGGGGGTACAGTCTGCACGAGCCTGAAGAGAACTCCTCTCTACAAAATCAATTGCCTGGCTGTTCTTTCTGGGTTCAGTTTCTCATTGAGATAAATGTCAACATTTTAGGGTTCCTTCCTCCCTGCCCTGCTTCTCCTTTTCATCAGCTTACATTGACATTATAACACCAATTTACGACATCAGTGTATAACCACAGGGAAAGTTATACGCCAGAGGTTCGAGTGTTTTGGCCTCTTTTCAGCACCTAAAAAGAGCAGAAGCTGAGCTCTGTCTGAGAGTCTCTGTCTACAGCTCGAACAGTTGGAGAGTGAGCTGACAGGAGGCTCAGCCAAAGTGAAAAGCCCTGTGGCATTTCCCGTATGTGCAGCTCCTGCTCAGCAGAAAATCTGGCCACACGCAGTGTGGAGAGCCCCGGCTGCCTCTGCCTTCGGGAGCACAGCATCACCCCTGTGCCAACTCCCTTCTCGCTGGGTTTGGGTGAGAGGGAAAGTCACCTTTGGCCTTGAACAGGTCCCCAGGGTCTGCCTGCAAGGCAGAGCTCCTCCCTGCTGCCTGGAAGTCTCCAGCTTCCTGCTTCAGCCTCCTTAGTGATTGTAAACCCTGCTCTCAGAAGCATAACAGGAAAACTAAAAGTGCCAGTGAGCTCCTCCCTTTCCAAGAGGAGGCACTGATCATCTCCCTGAAAGCAAAGTTGGACTCCCATCTTCACTGGAGGAAGTGAAATAAAATATAATTAAAGTATATAAACAGTCTATTTTTCCTACTTATTCTCTGCCCTTTCCTATATTACTTCTTTCCCTTCTTCATAATTTCCTCATTTTTTTTCCTTTTCATGTAATTTCCTTTTCTCTCCTTTACTTGTAAAAATAAAAATTCCAAACTTAATAATTCCTTCATTTTTTCTGTAGCGTCTATTTTCCTATCCCCTTTAGCACCTGCCATACTCTTCTGCTACTTGATTCTTTGTTCTACTCTCTTCTCATCCTTTCCTCTTCATCCCAGAACTGGAAATCCGAAGGTACAGACAAGTGAGTGACCTAAGGAAATCCAGGTGCAGACAGTGAGTGACCTCACCATGGCTTCTTTGGGCTGCCACAATAAACCTGAGATGGAGCTTTTGCCAAATGGTGCCAAAGATCGTAGGGATGTGGTGCTGGGTGAAAACCAAACATCCAGGACTGAACCTCTCTGAATTTTGGGAATCTCTGACTCTCACTTTGCGCCTGAATTTGGTAATCATGTTCTTTCTGCCTCAGGTGTCTGTGAAATTGTACAACTCATCTTCGGAAAAAGTTCTGTCATGTTGCATGTCTGCTGTCTGAAAAATTCCTTTTAGAAATAAAAGCATATATATATTACTGGATGTAATATAATGAATTGATACAATTAATTCCTCCCAAGGGTGACTTTCACAAGGCAAAATCCTCCTTGCTTAGGAAAAGCTTTCAATAACAAGTGTGTAAAACAAACTATTGTGGACATTTGTCTTCCTTGAAAAGAGGTGGTTTTGTGGACAAGTCCACAGGAAAAGTGCCAGAGTTTCAAGAGAAAGCTCTGAGCTGGACAAATTCAGTGGGCAAAAATGACCACAGGACTCTTGCTGCACCAGCCTGGACATGGCATGGAGTCTCTGAGAAAAACAGCTGGATGACCTTGAGTTCCTGATAGGAGGATGTTTACAGAGGATGTTTCCTCAGGCTGTGTGATTGCATAAGGAGGGCGTCCTCTTCCTCCTCCTCCTCCTCCTCCCCCTTCCCTCCTAACATGAGATCTCTGAAGCAACAAACAGCAGGCCCCAGGGCAATTTTGCAACAGGACCCAGAGGCAGCAGCAGATCCATCAGGGTTTGGCATGCAGGAAGTGTCAGCTGGGGAAGATGCAGCCGTAGGGACAGCACTTCTCTTGTGCAGGTCTTTGCTGGACTCTGCAGGAGAAATTGCAGTTAGGGAGAGGTGCAATGGGAAGAGAGAAGACCAATGAGTGCAGCAGGATGGAGACCACCCTGGTGGGTCACAATTTTCCCTTGGGCAAAGAGCAGGTGAATTAGCAGGACTACAGCCAAAGGTTATGTATCTGTTAATACAAATTACCAGCTTTAGGTCTCTTAGAAGACATACAGTTCTGATTGCAATATAATGTCAGATTTGTCCCAGCAAAATAATTATTATATGGTCCAGTCATGTCTTTCTGTCAACACAGGGATCTGCTGGTCAACCAATGAATGTTGATAAGGAAGCCTTGTGGATTCTGATACAAGAAAGATTTTTAATGCTGTTCTATTTTTGTGCCGTTAGTGGCCAGCAAGATCTGTCTTTCCTCTCTTGCTTCTTTCTGTAAGATTAAATAAAACAGCAAATACAATTGTCTAGTCTAGTAACCTCACTGCACTTCTGCATCACTTCTCAACACCTCATGGGCAATTAAGCCTCTCAACCCTTGGCAAGGGTAGGTGCTGCACAAGTTTGTATCCAGTGAGGTGTTGCAGCTTGCCCAGGGACAGAGAGTACCTGTGCTCAGGAGGCAGGGCAGGTACAGAGTGCTGAGTGGCAGAAGCCACCCCTGTTCTTACCCCATGCTTTGCAGTCCCTGCTGGGGCACGTGGTGGCTGTGATTTCAGCTTTTTGTGCCCCTTTATGCTGTGCAGCCAAGGTGCATAGATAAAAGTCTTTGCAGAAGACATTTTTGCTTCTAGAAAATGAAACATTCTAGTTTTATATCTCAACCATAGTGTGATTTACATAAATTTATTTACCTGTTTGATTTGTGCCTGTATAAACTTATCTTAAGGAAGTTATATTTTTAAAAAACAGATTATCAGTGAAATCACATATGGATTTTCTATTTCAATCAAGTCTTAAATTGTAGTATTATCATGAAACTCTCTAGTTTAATAAGCGTCCTCCCTGCCTTATGCTGTCTCCCATATGTCCCATGAGCTGGTCAGTGACCCACACTCTAAAGGATTAGTCAGATGATAGTAATAAGAAAATAGGTTTTATTTTTGCTCATTATTTCTTCATATGCTTACTACCTTCAGCAACCTCATCACAAATTACGTGGCTGAGTTTCTCCAAGCCACTGTCACCTGGGGGACACTGCATATCAGATCTGTGGTCTGACACAATTGTTTCTTTATACAAACAATGTGTATTGTGCCTCCTAGGAGGTTTAGGATAATTGCTAATAAGAAAGGACTATAAGTTTTGGTTTCAAACAAACAAGGAGGCCCCTTAGATATAAGGGAAGCAGCTTCTTTAGGAGACCCTCTCTATCTGAAGTGAGTTTAGATTCACTGGTGGGGTCACTTGGGAAGAGGATGGGGCAGACCTGCTATGGGACACGGAAAGCACGAGCTGGGATTTGTGTTTGTGAGGCACAGAAGTGGTGGGGGTTCCCTCTCCCTGGCCCTTCAGTAACTCTGTCTATAATTATTTTTTTAACATATTAATGATAATTGAAAACAGCAGATAACAGATATATATTAGCTACGAAGAAACAAGCATGGCCTTGAATAAAAAGCATATATGGGATTACTACCATGGGTTTTGTTGCTGTCATATTTTGGTTGTTGTTATTGTAGTATATTTTATTTGATGTGGAGCTACAGTGGACAGCAGCAAAGCTTGACAAGCCAGTGGTGAGAGAGCTCTGTAGGGCATCAAATCTATGGGCTTGATTTTTGCAAGATTTATTCTGGTGCCATAGGTTACTACTACAGTAAAAGTAAGTGTTGTATTGGCATGAGTATATAAACTTTTCAGAGAAATTGAAATAAATATATAAAGTACTTATGTGGGAAATGGCCCCTATTGCTTTGCTCTTCATCTCCTGCACGTTCTGTGCCACACCTGGTCACCTCCCGTGCAGTCCCACAGCCTGCTCTGCACCATGGGCACATTCTCCTGAGCCCTCACACAATTTGCACCAATTTGTAGGCACAGCCCACAGCCCACCCTCCCAGCCCCACAGCCCCACTGCCCACAGCCCACCTTCCCAAGCCCTACTGGCTGCACCTTCCCAAAACCACCCCTGCACACAGAGACAGGGGCTGCAGCTCCCTTGCCCTTCATGGCACATACGGATGGAGGTGGGTTGAGGGAATGATGGGGATGATGTTAATTGGGACACAGACCATAGAGAGAGAGAGGGAGAGGGCCAGAAGCCTTTACTGTTCCAGACACACCGTGTGCACGCACGTGCAAGCTGCCTGGAAACCCACTCTTTGCTGTGGGATTACATGGTTATTTGAAAGTTTTTGTGTCTAAACTGGGTCATGCAGAACAGGGAGACATTAGTGGGAGATGATCCACAGTGAGTCAGAGTGAAGAGCCTTTACTCTCGAGAAATGCCAAACACGCTATGGTGACCTGTGTATGGAAGACCTGAGGAACAACTGCATCATTTTGTTCTGTATCATGGCAGATCTTTGAGAATATTCAAATGATACCAATTTCAGCATAATCTTTTTTCTACTGGCTGATGCATGGGAAGAGGTAAAGAGACATGGAAAGGGGCAAGGGAAGTTCCAGGCTCTGCACCTCGTGAATACCATCACCCTGCGGTTTGGGCTGCACAAGGGAGTTGGCAGGAGGGGACAGAAAGGAGAAGGGCAGCGGGTTAGGGACGGGACTGGGATGTGGAGTGAGGAGGAGAATTGGATGGGAGAAACACAGGACTTGGAGGCAGCCCAGGGTTCCCAGGGTAGGTGATGGGAAAGTGAATGTGAAGAAAGGACGAGGCTGAAAGCAGGGCAAGAAAGCTCGCAGGGACAGTCCTTGAGACAAGTGAGGAGGGTGGCGGAGCAGAACCACAGCCGCCCTCCAGTGTTAGCTGGAAATGCCATTTCTGCTCCTGCTTCTACCCACAAAAGCACCGGTTCTGTCCCCGCACAGGACAGCACTGTGCAGAGGAGAGGTCTCCAACCTCGGCACTGCCCCGCTCCAGCCGGGAAGGGTTCTGGGACGCGGCACGGCCGAGCCCCCGGCACCTCGCACCGGCACGGCCCGAGGAGCCCGGCGGAGCCCGGAGCCGCCGGCCGGTGCCGCGCACGGAGCGCGGCCGCTCCCGGCCCCACCTGCGGCGGGCGGG